>OX393566.1:20027324-20062324 GCA_947652115.1 Blastomussa wellsi | reverse complement strand
TTCATTCATTTTGTCATGGATCTTAGGAAATGAAAAACTAAATAAATAAAATAATAACTTGAAATCGCGGTGGCCACACTGGCGACCACACGTGGAAAGTTAGTCGCCAGCGGACCAAATCCAGTCGCATTGGCGACCCCACAGGTCGCAACGTCGAGCTCTGACTTCGGTAAGACATCTCATCGATCGCCCTGTTCGAAATCACCACACGCTCACATCACTGAGCGACCGAGCAAACACGAGAGTGAGGCTAGTGTTCTAATATGGCGTCGGACTCGGTTCGTTCGGGGCCGACTAATTACGAAGATTCTACACCTGAGTGAGCGAGTGACACATTTGCATATCGCAGTCCCCACAAAAACCCGTTTCTACGCTTCGCGTATCCACGTGTTAAAAACGTACCCCAAATGAAAGATGTTTCCTAGAAAATTCTCAAATTTACTGGTCATGGAAAACGTGGACAAGCCATGTAAAAGGTCGTGGAAAGTCATGGAATTTCTAAAGGTGAAAAGAGTACGAACCCTGAAAATGAGCGAGTTACTAAGGGAGCTTTAGAAACCACACACGTGTCCGGTCGCTATCATGGAATTTTTTCCCACAAAAAAAGAAAGAAAAATTGTTCGTCAATTCCCAGACTCGAACCCTGAACCTCTGATATGCCAGCATCCCTATCTCACCACTACACTACCAGCCTGATCCGGCATATCCTCCCAAAATTTCATTAGTCTATCTTACTTATAGTATTGCCCTGACCAACAACTAAAAGCTAACCACAAGCAAACCAGTGTGAAATTGAACAATTAAGCATTTGGCAAGTGTGTATTAGCCAGTTTCGACCTAGTCCAGACCTAAACTAGAGCAGATATAGCATCGTCCCCCGGCGACGTCGATAAAAAAAAAATGATTTTATATTTTATCTAACAAATCTCGCGGTACCCTAAAGTGATTTACTTTGAATTGTTTATCACTGTGGTAACAGTGGTATTGTGTGCTAGACCCGACCCATTTGCCTCGCTTTCATGCTGGGATGTTAATGAGATGCATCCAACTGTGACACATAAAAATTCAATTTTTCACGCAAATAAAAATAACGCAAATTCATTTTAAAAGCAAAGATTGTATATATTCTCAAACAAATTCTGGTGTCTGAATCGTCCCCAGTTGTTTCTTATGAGAAAAAAATAACAGGCCCGGGGAATGACGGGAAGGAGA
The DNA here is from genome assembly GCA_947652115.1 of Blastomussa wellsi. NCBI lineage: Eukaryota > Metazoa > Cnidaria > Anthozoa > Scleractinia > Plerogyridae > Blastomussa > Blastomussa wellsi. Next base: position 20,061,112 of record OX393566.1, on the reverse strand, counting down.
CAGAAAGGATCAGAGACGACATCCCAAGGCTTTCCTCCTTCCCATCATCCATCGCGTCTTACTATTTTCTCGTAGGGGATGACTGGGGACGAGTTAGTCCTGGTGTTACAAACTGGGGTGCTGAGTGACCAGCGCGCAATACTATTTTCAAAAAGATGTGTGCGAGGGAACATGTGGGAGAGAGTGTGTTGTCTCAAACTGAGCGTAGTGCGTGGACGTAAGTTTTGTAGGTGTGTGTGTGTGTGTGTGTGTGGGGGGGGGGGGGGGGTATTTGTGTAATTTTTCGATCTCAGTGTCTCTTGACAGCTCAAGTACCTGAAAGAAAATACAGAAACATGATACGGGGAATATTTTATCCCGGCAGATAAAGTTGTTGATGTAATACAGTCCTGGATAAACTTCCGAGCCGTCACTTTCTGTTGTGTAAGTAATATACAACTGCATGTACAAGAATAGATCTTGTCCAAAATAATAAAAAATAAAGAAAAAATGGAGGGTAATCGCAATTACGGATGTATTACCCTAGGTGCCAGTAGTTACACAGTGGCCCTTGAATAAATAAAAAAAAATATCATAAATGCTTACTGTAGCAATTAATAAGAGGGTGTGCATGGTGTTAACTGATAGCTTCGAAATGGCCAAAATTTTAACTTTCAGCTCAGAAATGACCGTTTTTTAACTGATAGCTGAGAAACGTTCAGATAGCTGTCAGCCCTGTCAGCTGGAATGGATAACCTTTTTGGTCCAGATATAGGTAGATACAGCGTAACTTTTACTTTATTTTAAAGCAATTAATTTGAGGCATTTTTAGCTCTGTCTGAATAAAAGGGATAGACAGTGCTAAAACCCATGACTAGCTATCCGTTACCTATACTGTAGCTAACCGTTACGTAAGTTGGGCATAAGACATTCTCGTCGACCCCAGAGAGGCCGCGATGCGTTTGGTCAGCACCAAAGGAATCGAGACCTCTGGCCGCGACCAAATTGTGAGCATGCGTAGAGAACTCGTTTTGTAGCTTTCAGCCGATCAGATTTGTCAGAAGCATTTTCTCGCCGTTTTCAAGTTTACCGTTTGCCTTTTCAACGCCACGGGGCATTTCGTGGACGTGAGCAAAATCTTTTAGTTACTGAAGTTAAACACTAAAGTCACTGAATATTTCAATATCAGGAGAGCTGCAAGCTGCCCGAGAAAAAGTTTGAGATACAGTTAATTCCTAGAGAAAAAAGTGCTTACAGCTCTTCATGCGAGGTGATGAACGGTATACGCCAAACTTCCAAAATAGTTCGGAGTCCCTTGAAAGTGATCAGAAATTATCGGAGGCAGCTCGACACTGTTTGGGTAGTGAGATAGACAGCGTTTCCAAGACACAATACATCAAACGCCGATAATAAGTGAACGTTACCTGAGGTCTGTCAAAATTAATTGATGGATTAGTAAAGCATCGAAAATCCAAGGGACGCTTTTCGGTTGATAGAAGCTGCATGACAATGATAAAAAATCCTTTCAAAGACAATCTTAATGTATAGAAACTGTTTATAGATGTTTTGCGGGCGGAGTTCGAGATTGATGCCAACCTGAAAGGTCGGGCCGACGTTTTCAAGTTTTCCCACTGCATCTCATGTGAAATTAGTACTAACATATTTTGCCTCGTCCTTCTGTTCTGAATTCACTTGATGTTATAAAATTATTTATTTAGAAACGATTTCAGTATTGGCGAGGCGTTATTTATTTAGCTAATTTTGACTGATAACTGAGAGTCGAGCAGCCACATAGGCCCATGCACCGCGCGACTGAGTTGACTCGGCCATAGTTTGTAGGGTCTGGGTTCTATTGTTACGTCACAATTGCATAGCAACCGCTTCCATCCTCGATATCCTCAATAACAAAGATTTGGAAGCCAGCGTGGAAAACATCTTTAGTAAAGAAATGGCAAGCATCACAGCGAGAAGAAATCTGGAAAAGAAAGCTGAAGAATTGTTCAAAGAGACGCACTGTAAGTATTTCGGTGTCGCATTGTTATTTAGGGTTTTTTCGTGGGCACTCCATTGACTGTCATAAATATGTGCTCGCGCCATTTTTGAAACAGCTCCATCGATCGAAGTCATAATTTTATCGAGGCCGTTCAGAATTACAGCACCCATTTGATATTTTATAAATTATTACCTTTTATGTTTGAAAGGCCGTGTATTAAAATTGCTCATTTTGAAGTCAATCAATTAGAGCGTACATTTCGATCGCAAGCAGCAACTAGCTCGATCACGATGAAGTGTTCGAGAACGTACATTGCACCTCAATGACTCAGGCAGCCAATATATTATATATGCCGTGTAAATTATCTCTCTTGAAGGCGGACAAACGACAGGCGATTTCCCTGCCTTCTATACAAGTTGTTACAGTAGCAATTGTTCTTATTTAGGCCTCGACGTCGGCACGAAGCTTCAAAATATATATGTAAATATGTTGCTGCTGAATTATAAAATGCATATGGTTCGCAAATCCGAAATGGAAAGCTCATAATTTCTCGGATTAGTGCTTAGCTTTCAAAGCTGCAGATTGAATGTCTCTAAAAAGGCAAGTCGGTCTCTTGTGGAACTGACTTGTGAATGATATGGGATGTGACTGCCACCCGTTCCCCTGGGTGAACGAGACTGATTTGGTGCTGGTCTGATCTGTCAGGAGTACTTTGGAAATGTTCGATGCTTTAAGAAAAATTTCATGTATTTTTAAGTCTGGACTTGGGTCATGGTCTTACTATAGCGAAACGCTCCGATGAAGGGCTAACGCTTGAAACGTCAGCTGTTGAATCTCTTTACGGTGGCCAATTCACATTATCAACCCAGTTGATAAAACCAAATTATATTGTTATACTTCCCACCGACGCAGCACAACAGTTTCTTTCGAAACTTACCCCCTCATGGTCTTACTCGTTCCTTCATATACCCTGATGTTACTAATCCATCTGTACTGAAAATTCCAAACCTTAATCAAAGGTAATCAAGAATAACTGGGTATTTGTAAACACTGAATTAAGATAACTTTTCAATTTCAGTCACTAAAAGTGAGGTGGAGAGCTTGTTAAAAATGTTTGAAGAAAATTCCAAGAATGATAAGATCGACAGGAACACGTTTAGAGACATATTATATAATAATTTTGGACTGACAGAAGACATTCTTATGGACAGAGGTGAGTAGCTGCTCTTTCTTTCCTCAGTAACTATTTTCAGTTACTCTCCCTGTCTGTTGTAATGTCTCTAAAGTCCGAGACACGAGACAACAAGTCACTGAAATATGTCATGGGGACACTCACTCAAACAGTAGGCCTTATCACGGCTGTTTCGACGTCATCTTAATTGGTAGGCAAAGCCGTCAGAAATTACAGTCTTTGTGTGGAAATCTGATGGGAAGTAACTTTTTTTAAAAAATGAAATTTGTACAATTTATGAAGTGCAACGTTAAAATCTGGGAGGAGGGGGCCCGTGGGGGACTTATCGGTGCAAATTTCGGATTTTGGTCTCACTTGGGGTGTTTTAGACAAAACACCATTATATTTAACAATGAAGGTCTTGTTTAGGGTTGCACACGAAGAAATACAAAAATATATATTTAATACATATTTTTTAATTCTCTTTTATGGGTAAAAAATGCTTGGGCCACGCCCAGATCGGTCTCCTTTGGGGGTTTATTTCCTACGAGCATCCCCGCCCCTTTCATATGCGAGTTCCTCCCCTCCCCCCGGGGGTTAAAGTAGGTAGCAAAATAGGCAGAAAATTGTATTCGCCAAGTTTGAAGGATGTACATGTAGCTGGGATAGAAGATACTCCATTAAATTTTTAATTTCCCATACATGTCCATAATTTTTCCCTGCGAACCCCGTCAACCTACCCAAATTTACAGACAAATGTATGGAAAATTAAGAAAAAATTAGCTTAGCATCTTCTATCCGAGCTATATCCTTAAAGCAAGTTAGTCCCATCAGATCTTCCCATACAAACACTGCAATTTCTGACGGCTTTGCCTACCCGTCAAGATGGTGTCGAAAACTGTGATAAGGCCCATTCACTCGGCATGATGAAATTTTGCGACAACGTTTGTCACTTGGACAATTTTGTTACTGTCATCAGTTACAAACGCAAATTCAAACCAAGTTAGGTATGGTGCACACAGAGTGATGGGTTGCCTGATGTGTTCAGCCTCAATGTTAAATTTGAAAAAAAAATGGTCATGTTTGAGAGCTACATATACAGTAGCTAATGACATGAACCCCTTTTTCATGGAATGGTTTTGACTGTAGAGATTATAGACAGCTACAAGTAAGCTGCCTGCTAAAGACATTGGTTCATCTTTAGTGACAGAGCTGGCAGCAGAACCAAATAGTGTTTTTTTTATCTAGTGTCGAAAGTAATCAGCAAATTGCTCTGGTTTTGCATGACTATGCTCAGTGATTGGTTTAAAAATCTTGCCCCACTTTTTCAACCAATAAGCCATTTTCAAAATGAGCAGAGGACTGGGTACAAATGCCTCAAATCGATTGGGTTTGATTGGGTTGAAAAGTGGATCCTACCACACGAAAGAGAATCCAAGCCTTAGTCAGATTGTGAAATTTGAGCATGATTGGAGTGAATGGAAGTCAATGATGGGTCTTCAATCCCTGAAACAATAGAGTTTAGTATGGAATGGAGGGACACCTGTCCCTCCATTCCATACAAAGGCAAAACTACTAAAATATTTGAATGCTCTTTCCGGTGACAGGCATAATTTTTCGATTAAATTGGTTTAATATTCATTCCCAGACCAGACCCCTGGTCTGATTTAGAAAATGGCTAATCACAATGGAGTAAAACCAAAGCCAATAGTCAATATTCGTATTCTCCAACGGCCCTGGGGCGAGAGCCTTCTGAACATGAATGCGAGGCTAATGCGGGGAACTTCGCTCAGAAATACAAAGAAACATGAGGAAAATAATTTACAGCTCGGGTGCCGGAAAACCAAAAAAGCATTGAAAGTTGCAAGGCTCTGGAGTTTGTAAGTGATCTGCAGGTTAGAGGAATACCTTAATTAAGCGAACATGCAAAAAGATTTGATAGGACTGATCGAGAAGATTCACAGATTAATTGAACTGACAGGAGATTGCGAGTCAGTCGGGAGTCAATATCCCCAATCTGCAGCGAAATACTTTTTAACTATTTTGTCAAAAAAATTTTCTGAACTGATTCTGTTTAGTCTTTGATGACCATCTGATTTCGCTTCCACCAAAAGGGGGAAAATACTGGAGAAACTACAAGTAAATATATTTCTCACTCGCCGGCACATTTCTTTGCTCACTAAACTGATCAAAATTTCCACATTCGCGTTGAGCCGAAAACATCGAACCTTCGGTCCAGAAACAAGCTTTTCATTTTACTTTAGCGATAGTGGTGTCCATAGTTTGAAGATCATTTAATTTTCTCCCTGCAAAAAATGTCTATAAGTTAACAGAATTGCAAATAGTAGAAAGTAAACAACTTGTGTGCGTGACGAGTATGAGTAGCCCTTTGAGCCTTCTCTGTCACTCCTGCCACATTTTTTGGCATTTTTTTTAATACTGGTATTTCTCTTGCCTGTAGATCACTTGTAAGCTCCAAAACATTGAAACATTTAATGCTGTTTTGGTTTTCCGTCACCCGAGCTGTAATTTTCCTCATGTTTCTTTGTATTTTTGAGCGAAGTTCCCCGCATTTGCCTCGCATTCATGTTTAGAAAGCTCTCGCCCCAGGGCTGTCAGGGAATATGAATATTGTCTATTGTGACCCGTGTGTGCACATTTCCCGTGCTCTGTGTATAATTACTAAGAGTTTTGATTGGCTCACTGGTTTCTCCTGATCCGTCCTTTCTGATTGGTCCATGCCAAATAATTGTAATTGTGGTTTTGGTTTAATGACACTCAACTGAAACTCGCTCTAATAAAAATTAAAACAATGCAATACACAAGGCTGGAACAGAATGTCCAAATCCTTGTGCCAGGGTTCGCACGCACCTCAAAAACCCTTGGAAGTCCTTGACTCTCAGAATAAAAATTTGAGGCCTTAAAAGTCGTTGAAAATTGCAGTCAGTGCTGGAAAGTCATTGAAATTTGTAGCTAATTTCAATCAACCTACTAGACTTTTACCTGTCTGGTAGGCACAGTTGCTACTGTGAGCAGCTGATTAATGCCGGATTTTGCAGTTTGTGGAGTCCTTGAAAAGGGTTATTTTCCACTGGCTGAGTGAAACGAAAGAAGTGGAAAATGTTTTTCTCACACACCGATGGAGCCTGGGAATAGGTCACGTGACCGTGGGGCGGGCAGTTGTTTTTGTTGCGTGGCGGTCGGCTTGGCATGGCTACCAGTGGTGTGTGAGAAATGGAAAATGTGTCCTTAAAAGGCCTTGTAAAGTCCTTGAATTTTTAGCCCAAAAAATAGTACATAACCCTGTTGTGCTTCAGTGTTGGTAGACATTTTTTGGGTGGGTCACAGGGTTGGTGGTGTGAGGTGAGTATCAACTGAAGATAATCTGCAACAGATGTCTAACAAATTCTGCTGGAATCTGAAAACCAGGCTTCATGATTTGGTACAGTCAAGACAATTGTAATTAATAAGTAAAAGAATCTCTCTTTGATTTGTTTCAGTGTTCAAAGTTTTTGACGAAGATAACGATAGCAATATTAATATGAAGGAATGGGTTTGTGGCTTTTCGAAGTTTCTTAGGGGTACAACAAAAGAGAAAATGGATTGTAAGTAATTTTACTACATAATTAATATGTACATGTAATTGTATTTAATATTTATATTTTTTTATAATTTCTGAACAATCTTAATAATTATCTAGTTTCAAGCGATTTAACGATTATTTTGATAATCATTTGGCACCTTTCACTTAAGCTCGCCAATCAAAGTACATTAACTGTCAATGAGCAGTGGAGTTTCCAAGTCCCATGTTTGCTGTCAGACTAATCAACTGTCTTGTACGCCATTTTTGATCAGCCTGTTGAAATTGCATGAAGCCATCAAATGTTGTTAGCGACTTCAAAATAAATTTTTAAGTAGTAACATTTAAAGTGGTAACAAATTGCGATAGACAGCAATTAAATTATTTCAAGTTTACAAAACCATGAACAGTTCCAATAAATTATGTACTTTTAGTGAATAAATGAGGCCCATTTTTTCTGATGATATTTGTTCTTCCACTTAGTTTGTTTTAATGTGTATGACCTCAATGGTAATGGCTACATACTGAGAGAAGAAGTTCATCACATGCTCAAGGACTGTATGGTCAAGGTAACTACGTACATGACTTGTATAATTATAGCTGTTATCGCTGTTATGGTGGATGTACGCGTAAAAGAATGCATTTTTCGCAATGTTTGTATAATATTTTTTGGGCGTTTTTAATAAAACAATTATTCCACAGTCTTTCCTGTAAAACCGTGAACACCAGAAAAAATTTCTGGAATGTTTATTGTGTAGTGACCAATTGCAGCAAAGTTCAGGACACGCGAACAAACCTCAAAACCACAAACTAATGACCGTTGCTCTTTGCGGTTAAGTTTTCTCACACCTGATTGGCTTTTTCTTTGTAACAAAATAACATTCCATAAACATTTCTGGTGTTCACGGTTTTACGGGAAAGACTCTAAATATCTTTGACTGTGAACACCAGAAGTGTTTATGGAATGTTATTGTGTTGCAAAGAAAAAGCCAATCAGGTGTGAGGAAATTAAGCTGCAAACAGCAACGGTAATTAGTTTGTGGTTTTCACGTTTGTTTGCGTGTCCTGAACTTTATTGTGATTGGTCACTACACAATCAACATTCCTGAAACATTTCAGGTATTCACGGTTTTCTTAGCAAGGCTGTAAAACCATGGATAGCAAATGACAATTATATTATACATAGTGCATTACTATACCCCACGCGTATTTTTACTGGACCAGTCAGTTCTAAATGTTGCAAAAAACATCAAGGTTCATGAAAGGTGACTAAGACATACAGTACATCTAAAATTGATATCTGTGCTTTCTCCATAGGCATCAACAGACGAAGATGCAGAGGAAAATGTGAAAGAACTTGTTGACATAGCTATAAAGAAAATGGTGTGTTACAATCAGAAATTCGATTTACTGTGAAGTTGAAACCTAAGTATGCAATTCTTTTCAATATTGGATTCTACAAAAAACATTCATCTGCCATAAATTGATATATCTTTCAATTTTCTGAATGTTGAAATTTATTAAATGCAGTGTAAAACTCGAGAATTGACCTTTAGGTTCTTCAAATGAGTCAGTAAGAATTTAAAAAAAAAATTTTTGATTGTCTGAGGTAATAATGCAAGACAGAACGAAAGACCAGAGTTAGGACGCTCCTGCAGTTAAAGTCTTATATTAATGGCTTGCTAGTTGCTACCCTTACAAGAACAGTTCAAAAATATTACCGGTGATAACAAATGAAGACAATTTAGCAAGTGAACCACAACACAAGAAGACCAGTGAAACTACAAACTAATAACATAAAGGGAGCTGTTACACAACTTGACACAAATCAAGGTCCTTTAATTAAAACTTTGCCTGTTTTAAGACATCGGATGCGTTTGCCCTGTCACTGAAATCAATCGGACCACTCTGATATTTAGATCAGTAATGTCAGGTGGGTGATACACTGTACAACTTTCATACAAATTCTCGTTGTTTCCATTTAGGACAATGACCATGATGGAAAGATCTCACCATCTGATTACAAAACTGCTGTTACAAAAGAAAACCTTCTGCTCCAGGCATTTGGAAAATGTCTGCCTGGTCGCGAGGTACAGTACGCTTTAAACAAATCTGTCCCTGTTAGCTGAAATACACTCTTTTTTATAAGAACCTTTTATATAAGAATGTTGAGGCTGCAATTAGCCAAAATTTTAAGAACATGTTAAGAACATTCCCCAGGCTGAGACTCTATTAAGAACGTTTTTTTTTATTTTACTCACTGTATATTAACGAAAACGAAAGCTTTGCTGCATGGACTGCATGTGAACTTTTGCCACAAAATCTGGTAAATTTATGTAAATCTGTGTTCATGCTTTTTCTGAAGCCAAATTTAGCCAGTGTCGGTTGGCGAGACATCTCACAAGTGGCATCAGAGCAAATCGCGCAAGTATGTGCAAGCAACTTGATACCATATCTCAGCGTCCGCATTAATTTATTGAAATGCTATACCATGTAAATTTAAGAACATCTTTAAGAATGTTTTCAGCCTCAAATCGCAAAAAAATATAAGAACGTTCAGCATCAGATCCAAAATTAGATGTTCTTTTAATAAAATAAAGAGTGTACAAACAAATTGACTTTAGTGTTACTAATTACAACATAATTCCTGGTTCTCCTCTAAGAGTTATACCGTCCGAGTTATGAAAATAAAAGTTCTACAGTTGGATGGAAAAAATAATAGTATATATTTTTTGTAACGGGACAGGGCAAGGTCCTTGGAAACTAATCTTTTTAATTCAAAGCAGTTTGATTTATGGTATGAGGAGCAGTTACCAAAATGCAACTAGAATTCTTTTTGGCAAAAACAGGTAGATCATAGTCGCGCAGAATAGGCCTTTTGGTCACGTGACCGATAATTTAGCTACAGCTAAATGAATTTCAGAACTAGAAAGAGCATATTTGAAATAGCCTGAACACGAACTTCAGACCAATGCTATGAAAGGTTGAGATGTAATGACGGTTTGAATATTGCAATAATTAGGTTTTTATGGAGGTGAGGAAGCTTTGCTCGCCAGAAACCTTTTCTGTTATTAAGCTCTACAAAAGGAAGCTGCTGGCATATAACTATCGGACATAGAAAGAGGGGTAAAATATTAGGAAGAATGGAAAATTTTGGGCTCTTAAACCGAAAGATAAAGATTTCATGGCTGTTTGAAAACTTGTAAAATTACAAGGATTTGTATGGAAAACCACTCGAGCATGACTGGAGGGCAAAGCGTCTTCTTCCTATACAAATCCTGCTAATTTCTAACGTCCATAAAAATTCCCTCTTAAAGGATATAAATCTGAAAATTTGCATGTAAGCTTATTTACAAATACTCGTTCCATTTCTGATAACATTCTGCTTTACCAATGACTAAATCCGTGTGTTCTTGAAAAGAACGTCACATGACCAACTGTTGCAAAAGGCCTATTGTCACAAACTTTTGTAAATGTATACGTCAGTACATGTACTTAACATTGCAGATCATTTGTTTTAAGTTACAAATTTATTTTCTCTGCTTTTCTCTTCTAGGAAGTGGATAAGTTCACTGAGAGATTTATATGCTCCAAAACCTAGACAGCGCGAACCTCCCGACACAAGACTGCTATTTCTGCTCGAAGGACTTCATACTTTATCACAATCTGTTGATCAATGGTGTCAACATCAGCTGCCATGATCATAACTCATCGTCAGTGAAATAATTTGTGCATCGCAATGTAAAATCTATTAATTTACAATAGGTATTCAGTGTAAATAGAAACTGAGTGGTGCGCACTGTTTGATACTGTAAAATAATACTGCCAGGAGACCCTTGTCAGGTGAATAAAACGAAATGTCACTCATACTTATTAAGCTTTTCACACTCAGTTGTTGTTCTCATAAAGGCTGGCTATCAAAATAGTATATAGTGACATGGAGGATATTACATGGCAGCGCAGAGATACAAATTTTCTCAACACGAGAAGAGAAATTTTGTATCTCCAAGCGGTCATTTAATGTTCTAATTAACAACTAGACTACGAGCCTGAGTTTTCTACGAGCGAGTATTCAACGAGGCGCAGCCGATTTGACTATCGCTCGTAGAAAACGAGGGAGAGTAGGCTAATTGTTCTAGTAGAAAATCTAAAGGATTGCAGTACAAAACCTGCAATATTGTGTACTTTTGAGCCAAAAATCAAGAAAAACTACCGCTAAAAGAGCTATGTGCGCACGCTTGTAATCTTTCGAATTAAATTTACCGAGCTGAAAATTTGCCATCACTCTCATTTCCATACTTCGCATAATTTCACTCCTCACAGGAAAGTGTGAACTCAATAAACTGACCTCGCTCCCAATGTGTGGCTTCATAGCTCAGTTGGTAGAACATCGCACTGGTATTTACAGAGGTCACGAGTTGAAATCCCGTTGATGCCCGCCCTGATTTTTTCAGGCTTCTTCTTTCCAATTGCTTAAATTGGAAATTTAATGCATTGATCATTCTTCACTTTCATCTTCAGTTCAAATGATGAATTATTTCATATATACTTCACATCATGTCACTCCTCATGGGAAATTATGACCTCAATAAATTGACCTCGCTCCCATTGTGTGGCTTCATACCTCAGTTGGTAGAGCATCACACTGGTATTTGCGGAGGTCACAGGTTCGAATCCCGTTGAAGCTCTGATTTTTTTCAGGCTTCTTCTTTCCAATTGCTTAAAAATTAATTGGAAATTTACTGCGATGATCATTCTTCACTTTCAGTGATTTCTATCTTGAGAACTAAGCAAGAACATCTGGAGTAGATTTGTTTTTAATATGCTATACTGTATAGGCTCTTTTGGATTTTATTAATTTTCTGAACTGGGTATGCTTTCTTGTTGTTGCTGGGTGTGGGGGTTAAAAAATTCTCAGATAAAATCTAAATTGTTTGTGATAATGTACTAATAAGAAATAACAAGGGATAAACAAATATCTATTAATTTTATTACTACTGCAAGTTATAATATTATGTCAAAGTACAACACTTCAATCAATCTATCAATCAATCCATTAACGACACATGAATCTCTTTTTGTGGCCATGAATATTGCAATTTTCATTTTTCATAACTTTATTACAACCCATTAATTTGCCCATAAAAAACTTTTTCCATGGCCATGAAAAGTTAGCAACACACTCAAACTCATATTTCCAGTTGATTAATTCTCATTCTCTCAGTCCTCAGAGCTGCTTCTCCTTTAGAAGTAGCTGGCCCAGAGCCAGAGACAACATGCAATTCACTCTGGAGAATAGACCTTTCTAGCATATCAATAATTTTATGTTAGAATAGACCTTTGCTATTCTTTCGTGGTCCATGCTAATCTGCCCGCCCAACCTCGTTTCCGAGTTCTTTTTTTTTGTTTATTGTACATGCTGACGAGGCTGGGCAGGCAGATTAGCATGAACACAAAAGAATGACAAATGCGTGACAAAGGTCTATGGAGGAGCCACTTGATAATCATGTTTATTAGGATTGAAAGAGCACTTCCTCACTGCAACACTTTCATGTTTCTGTTAGTACTTTTCACAGTTAGCTGAGGTGTACTGTGTGCAGATCTTATTGCTTGTAGTTTCTTTGAATTTTGGAAGCTTGTCAAGTCCAGAGCCTAGGAACAAAAATGCCATTTCACTGTTAATAATTATATTTAGTATTGACGCTCGAAATGTCAGCAATTGAATCTCTTTACGGTGGCCAATTCACATTATCAACCCAGTTGATAAAACCAAATTATATTGTTATACTTCCCACCGACGCAGCACCACAGTTTCTTTAGAAACTTACCCCCTCTATTTAAAAAAAGGCCATGTTACAAGTAACTAAAGGATTATACAGAAACAAGCTAATGCCCTCCTTCCCAATATGATAGTAAACGTTATTGATTATGTCTTACATGATGTCCACCAAGAAAGAATTTTTCTCCATTTGCTTCAAAGATTGCAAACAAAGTTTCAAAAAACTATTTCTAATCTCGGGTAACCAGCCCTTTGTTTTCCCTAAAAGCTGGTTTCCTGGACAAAGTTTTAGTTGTCTCAGGAAACCGCTAATTTCGAGCACTGCCAATGATATAAATGCAAACACTTCTGTTAGCAAAGGTTGGCCAGTTCACACTATTTTTAATCCCACAGTAATGTTTAAGTTATTATTATAAATATAAAGCTTGTTTTGTACCTGTAATCAAGTTATGAAGATTACAGTAGTTGGTTCCATAATCCAGAACAGCATACCACACTTCAGATGTTGAATAGCCCTGAGAAATAACTGATATTTAATTCTACTGCCCCTTCATTACTAATAAAGAACTTATTCCTGGCAAGAGTCTTCATTTAAATACATTTTTAGCGAGTGATATCTGAATCAGAGTATATGTATATTGGCCACCCTTTGACTACTAGAAGGAACATGTGGGTTAAATGTAGTTAAGATGATTCCCCAGTTTTGCACTGCGCATCCTTACTGCGCATAACAAAATGGTGGCCGTAAAAAGGAGCTTCTGCAGAAAGATCCTTAAATGGGGTTGATCGAAGAGTAAAAGTTAATGAAATTTTCGGTAAGCCAATTTTCTGACCAAGATGAGTCTTAATGTTTCGAAATTTGTATAAAGTATGAAGTGGTAGTGTCAGTTGTTGAGTTCAACTCACTGAGGATGGCTGTTAATCTTGTATTGCCAGCCACTACATATACATTGTACATTGACATTGAAGCTCCAACTCTATCATATAATGTCCTAGTTATAGTATCTCGACGAAAGTTCCAAAAAATAATATTATTTCTTTGATGCTGTCTTCCACCTTCCAAGGACCTTCTAAGCATGTCCCAGTTTGAAAATTCACCCCAGTCCTCAATCAAAAATAGGAAGAAATGCAGGTTGTGCTCCCATTCGGCAGCTGTATCGCGATAACGAGTACAGTGACCTCCATATTTCTTATTTCATGATTTTAATAAGAACACTGTTTCTTTTCAATAAGAAATAAATTGCCCGAAATCTATGGCCAGTTTTCCAGAAATTGAACTAAATTGTACGGATTGAGCTATGAAGGGTCGAGCAGCGCATATTCTAAATCTGACAAGTTTTTCAGAATTTTGTGTTCCACATTCATGCAATAATATAATATCTTGATTATAAGTTTTATAAATTGAAGACAGAGAAAGCTTTGGCCTGCACGAGGTCACATGTCAAGTAACCAAGGCAACTCCAATTGCAAAAAGCTTCTCTAACCAAGACTTTTAATGTGTGTTAATTTAAATGTGATACCACAAACATAACTAAAGATATAACCTCGAGAACTGATCCATCCCATCACGTCCACACGCAAGTTGTTTTGCCGCTTTTAGAGGAAAAATTCCCCGGCGTGGCCACTGATTAATTTACGACTTTGGGCCAGAATTTCATGTTCAGTTTATTTCCTTTCACATTCCAAAACTCTTAGTGCTAATACCTTTCGAAGAAAGAGCAGGCTTTAGTGCGTTTAGCACTGCTCACTCGTTGGGCTTTCCCTACAAGTGCACATCTTTTGTTGTCAAGTTTCTGCGATGAAGCGGCAACAATTGCTGCAGTTTTTTCATAATACCACATCTGTACATTGTCAATATTGTCAATAGGTTTCAGAGCTAAATTATTCAAATTTCATAAATTTAAGGTGGCTCTGAAACTTATTGACAGAATTTTAAAAACATTTGCAGAAATGTTCCTTTCAATGACCTAACAAAAATATTGAAAATGTTAAATATGGGTCATCTTTGACCTCTTATAATGTTGCCAAGCCAACAGAGTTTGCCTCCACTTTGACCCGACTCTGTTTACTGATAAATGCACTACAAGATTACAAGATTAGACTACCCGGATAAATGTTTTAATCTGCATTATTGGCTTATCTGTAATAGAATGCCAAGGACAAGAAGCTTTAAACTATTGTGAGCCACCTTAAAATTTAAAATAATTTTAGTGCTTTAATCTGTTAACTCCGCCATTGCCTGGTCCCAAGCCCAGGATGCGAAAGGAGGAGGGTTGTGCGCAGGGCCAGCGACCCTGCCACGTAAAAAACCCGCATGCTACAGAAACCGGAACCAATGAACAAAATGCTGGTAGGAGGATAAAAGCTAGCCAGGAAACTGGACCTATATATGACAGATGATAGCCAAAACCGAAAGGACGCTAACATCTCGAAAGTGGATATGCTCCGACCAAAAACAACGTGTAGAGTGGGCTGCTGGAATGTGCGGACCCTCTACCAGACAGGGAAACTTGCACAAGTCATCAAAGAGATGCAAAGCTACAAGATCGAGCTATTAGGTGTGAGTGAAACAAGATGGACAGGAAGTGGATCACAGAAACTACTATCTGGACACCACATACTCTACTCGGGAAGAGCCGATGATCATCATAGTAGAGGTGTGGGGATCATCACCACCAGGGAAGTCCACAAAAGTTTGTTAGAATGGAAACCCATCAGTGAGAGAATCATCAAAGCCAGGTATAACTCGAAGTTTGCAAAGCTTAGTGTCATTGTCTGCTATGCACCAACTGAAGACGCAGAAGATGAAGAGAAAGACACCTTTTATGATGAGCTGCAAGCAGCAGTGGATGAAACACCAACCCACGATGTACTACTCATCATGGGCGACCTAAATGCAAAAGTAGGAATAGACAATCAAGGGAAAGAAAACACCATGGGAAGGCAAGGATTAGGGGTTGCTAATGGCAATGGGGACAGATTAACATCATTCTGTCAGGAAAACAAATGGTAATTGGAGGAACGATCTTCGAACATAAGAACATCCACAAAGTAACATGGTGCTCCCCAGATGGGCACACACAAAACCAAATTGATCACATCATTATTAACAACAGATGGAGGGGCAGTCTACAGGATGTAAGGGCCAAACGAGGAGCAGATGTCGGAAGTGATCATGCTCTCATCATAGCCAAAGTAAAACTCAAACTACGTAGAGTAGCAAAGAAGGATCAGAGAGCACCGCCCTTGGATGTGGGAAAGTTAAAAGACCCAAATGTACGGAAGACCTGCCAAACAGAGATCAGGAATAGGTTTGCGGTCTTACTAGACCAACAGGAAATGGACCTGTATCAGTTCAATCAAACCCTGGTGGAGGCAGGAAAGAAAGTACTGGGCCCAAGGAAGAGGAAGAAAGAAGAATGGATTACAACGGATACATGGAAGAAAATTGATGTTAGAAAAGAGAAGAAAAGAAAGATCCTTTCCACCAGATCTGCCAGACTGAAAGCACAATTGAAAGAGTCTTATCGCACCCTAGATAAGGAGGTTAAGAAGAGTACCAGGGCAGACAAGAAGAGGCACATCGAAAAGATAGCAGAGGAAGCGGAGGCAGCAGCTTCAAAGCAAGACATGGGGACTCTGTACAAACTAACAAAGTCGTTGACAAAGACAGGCTTCCAATCAACAGATATGCCTGTAAAAGATCAACGAGGGAACAGGATCTCAAATGTCGAGGATAAGCTGAGATGTTGGAAGGAACACTTTGAGCGCGTGCTGAATCGAGATGATCCTGAGACAGCGGCAATTATTACACCATCATCAGAATTTCTTGACATAGATACAGACCCACCAAATGTCGAAGAAGTCAAGAGGGCAATAATGGCGTTAAAAGATGGGAAAACACCTGGTATAGACCAGATATATGAAGAGATGCTGAAGGCAGATGAACAGATTACAGCGACATTGCTCACTGACATTCTACATAACATCTGGGAATCGGAAGAAGCACCCTTGCCCTGGAAAACTGGTCTTATTGTTAAACTCCCCAAGAAGGGCGATCTAACCAATTGTAACAATTGGAGGGGAATAATGTTGTTGTCGGTCACATACAAAGTTCTTAGTCGAGTAGTCCTCACTAGGCTTACCGCAGCAGTTGACCCTCTTATTAGGAAAGAACAAGCAGGGTTCAGGAAGGGAAGAGGATGTGTCGACCAAATCTTCACCCTTCGACAAATTGTGGAGCAGAGTAATGAGTGGTCATCCACAGTATACGCTAACTTTATTGACTTTGCCAAAGCCTTTGATAGTGTTAACCGCCCAACCCTTTGGAGGATCCTCGGTCATTATGGGATCCCAGACAAGCTTGTGTCCATCATAAAAATGCTTTACAATGGTTTTAGTGCAAGAGTTATCTGTGGAAAAGATCTGACCGAAGACTTTGCCATACGGACAGGGGTAAAACAAGGCTGCGTGCTCTCTCCTCTACACTCTTCTCTCTTTGTATAGACTGGCTTATGGAAAGAGCAACCGTGAATGGCAGAAGGGGAATAACATGGACCCTAAGGGACACCCTTGAAGATCTAAACTTTGCAGATGACATTGTGTTGCTTGGTCATCGTCATCAAGACATCCAGAGTAAAACTAACGACGTGGCCACAATAGGCAGACAGGTTGGTCTTAACATCAATGCAGAGAAAACCAAACTAATGAAGATCAATGCAATATTGGATCAACAGCTTACCATCGATAACAATAACATCGAAGAAGTTCAAGAATTTGTCTATCTGGGCAGTAAGATAACAACTGATGGAAATTCTGAAATGGATGTCCTACACAGACTATCCAAGGCAAGAGGGGCATTTGCGATACTTCGGAACATCTGGAAGTCTACAACGATTAGCACCGAAACCAAGCTGAAGATCTTCAAGAGCAATGTCCTTGGAGTCCTTCTATATGGTGCAGAGTCCTGGAAGGTCTCACAATCCATATGCCACAAGATAGATGTATTCCAAACAAGATGTCTAAGGAGAATACTCAAGATTTTTTGGCCAAAAACCATCTCCAACAAAGAACTTTATCGTAGAACAAATACAACACCACTATCAGTTGAGATTAAAAAGAGGAGATGGCGCTGGATAGGACACATTAACAGAATGGCCCTGAACGCTATCCCCCGGGTTGCTATGGGATGGACTCCTGTAGGAAAGAGGAAAAGAGGTCGGCCCAAATTAACATGGAGAAAATCAGTAGAGAAAGAAATGAAAGTGGTTGGCTGGAGTTGGAACCAGGTCCAGCTTTGGGCATCTGACAGGCAGTACTTTTCTTCGTTGGTGTCGGCCATATGTGCTACCGAGCACGAAGAGGATTAAGATAAGATAAGAAAGAATCAGCATGTTAGTGTTCCCTCTCTCCTCTCTCATTCCATATTACCAGTAGTTTTAATCCATTTAGTGGTACTTGTTATTTTACTTTGTAGACAAGTGCTAGGGCTGGCGCTGGGTTAGGCGGGCAGGGGCTCGTGCCTGGGTTGCAGGTAGGCCAGGCCCCAAGTGGCATACTCTGGATGACAAGGGTGGCTGGGGGAGACTTTTGGGAGTGGAAATACCCAATGGTTACTTGCTAAAAAGGTGCAGCAAAAAAAAAGATATCATAATGCCTTTTGGAGCGACTTCCTTTAAGATACCCGGGTACCCTTCCCCCCGAGTTAGCCTGGGCGAGCTAACTTTTCACTAAAATGTTGAAAAATTCTGTCAACCATTTATATGATCCTACCCGAGTTGTCTTGGGGGGTCGAGACAACTTGCGTAGGCGAGTTGTCTCGTCTCGGCAGGTAGGGAAACCCTGGCAGGCGGGACAACCTTTTCTCAGACATATTAAACACTTTGGCTCACCTACCCGAGACAACTCTCAACATGTCGAGTGTCACGTACTGTCCGGATTTCAGGTTATTAAGCCAAAAAATTGCACTAAGGAAATAGAATTTAACCCAGCAAGGCCTCCAGTGATTGAATAAATGAAAGAAATTCAAAGGAAGAAGGATAACTGGTGTTTTGAATACTAAAATACTTTATGAATAATCAAACAGGGGGAACTTTAACTCAGCTACCAGGGACAAGTTTTTGTCATATAAACACTCGGTAAAGTTGTCTCGGCGGGGAGGGTTGTCTCGGGTACCCGAGACCATATAACTGAGGCCTTAAGCCCTCATTGCCATCTTTCAATTTTCTGAACTCACCTGGCTGACCCAATTGTCGACAGAAGCTCAACATGGGTTGTTAAAAGTATGCACCATTAGTGCAGCGTGAGCACATGTCAAGGTACCTGCATGCTGTACGAGACTCCTGCTCCTGGTACAGTCATTACTGATGTTAAATGCCACTCAACCATATGTATGACTTAGTTGACAGACAAATTGCCTGTGCCCCTTGTTTGCACACAGAGCAACTGACCACTTTACAATTGGTTCATGCTTTAGCATGCACTATCGAGTTAGAGAGCACAAAAGAAGCAACTCTAGCTTCTTGAGTGCTCTCCAAACTTCCCAAGTGCTCCATAACTTGATAGTGCACAGCTAAAAGCATGAACCACTTGTTTTATAACATAGCCGGTGGAATTGTGCATTAAATCGGATGCGGAAACGGACAACAACATCAGAAGTGATTGTTCGCAGTAAGAGAAATATTAAGCAACATAGGAATTGGTTTTATTTCAAATTTTCTGTTGAAAGCTTGAGTTTTATTTTACTGCAGTTTAAATACAAAATTCTTTATTTTTAAAAAAGAAATCACGCTCAAGAATGGCACTATTATTTAACAATTATTTCCTGATTAAATACAAAATTCTCTTAACTACAGAGAAAAAAATGTGCGTTTTTATTAGTTACTTTAAAACACGACACATTTTCAGTTTCTGTGAGAAAACGTACAGTTCGCACAAAATTTGAACAAAGAGTCAAAATAAGTCAAAATTCTTCAAAAAGTACATTGATTACCGAAAATAGACCGTTGCAAAACGGTTTGAGTAAACACTGAAAACAGTATGACAGTAAATGTCAACAAGTGTGGCTAAAATTTGATCCAAGAGTGACGTGGACATTTTGAACGGTGCAGTTGTTGAAGAAAGATCCGAAGCCGCTTTTGGTTTTCTCAGTTGCAGTGGACACGATGCTGTTTTCCTGCAGTTCTTTCTGGATGTTTATGGCGGTGACAGCAAGAGATTCGGATCTGTCGGATGTCAAGCTTCTCAAAAGGACTTCGCTGCAGGTGCGGAGCTGTGATGTCGATTTGCTAACGCTATCAGCGTGCACTATCGGGATTTTGAGCACGCTTACGTATACTGAATTTTATTGCGCGGCTCTGCTAGCTATGTTATAAAAAACGTTAGTTTCCTGACAAAAAGATCTACATGTGTACTTGCCCCAAATGACCAGATGCCAATCTTTTGTTTTAACCTCTAAAAACTGGTCTAAATTAATTAAGTCATGTGTTCCTTCAAATGTTCAATCGCAGCTGTAACCACGATGATGATCAATGTGAGATGTAGTGTGTGCAACGTGACTTCTTAAACTTACTATTTTCAGTATTAATTTAAATAAACTGCTCTCAAATAAAAGATTTCCATACCTGCACATTACAAATCTCACTTCCATTCTTGCCAAATGTAAATGTGAGGTCATCTATATAATGCTTCACTGGTGTGGTGTGGGTTGCTGTAATTTTATATTCAGTAACATCTTTCAGCTGCAAAGAGAAAATACCTTGAACATGCAATTAGCAAATTAATCTAATTTAATTAATAATTTTAATACTTTAACCCCTTCTTCATTGTAAGGTCCTTTTGAGCCTGAATTGTAGCTTATTAACTACAGGGGTTTCAAAACAAGCCAGTGAACACTGGTCAGAGTTCCATGCCATGTTCTGGTGCCTACTTCAAAACATTTTCAAACCCTTGTGGTATGTGGAACTCTCTCTCAGTGCAGCAATTAATTTCGAGGATATGTAGCAGAGATACTATACATTACTGGTACATAATTTTATGTTTTATAACTTGTAGTGAAAAAAAAAAACAGGTTTCAAACAATCAAGATAATTTGTTAGGGGAAAATATGTACAATGTTTGTGTTAAATTGTATATCTTTCCTCACAATACAACTTGTATGCCAAAATTAGAGTAGTTACAGTATCATCACAAAATTTGCTAGGGAATATGTGGCTGATTTTTTGCCATTTACCATTTCGAAAGAAAGAAAAGAATTTTCCAGCAGAGCAGCCCACAATAGGTTATAATAAACATCTAATTAAGTAGCATACCGTATAGAAGCATTTTTCACCATGACCAGCACACAGATCAGGAGATGTCCACTTGTGAATCTGATCTACAATTGCTGTTTTTACAAAAGTGCAGTTTACAGCCCAAATCCTGAAAGAGAGATCAAGTTAGCGGTCTAAAATTTTTAATACTTGTCTTGTAACAAGAAGCAGTTCTGTTTGTTATTAGTACAATGTGTATGTTTTTTTTTAATGCTGCCAAGTTCATTAAAATTATTCTCAAACTCATTAAAGGACAGATAGATACCCAATCTTAATTAGCATAGATTTTTGATGATTTCATTTCTCCTTTTACTTCTAGTTTTTGTTTCGATTGAGAAGATATAATTAAACTCTAGAGACAGTGCTTCATCGGCTATCCAAACACCTCGAAGTTAGTTAAAAATACTCCACTACGCATCATATTTTAAACTCTCTTCTCAGTGGATATCCCGATGAAACACTGTCTCTCATGTTTGATATATTACTTCCAAAAGCAAATCATTTGGATGCCTTTTGTTTTCAAGACGAATATTATGGATTCGGATTGAATTCATCTACGAAGGGAAAACATCAAAGTTTGACATGAAAATCGTTGACTGAGATCGTTTATTTTTGCTGTGCTCTGCTGAGGCACCGCGAGTGGACTGAACCTTGTATGAATTCATGTGGTTTTGGAGAATTTCCGAACAGAATAAAGGTTAGTTGTTAAAATTCTGTTTCTTCATTTTGGTTTTGAGTAACTTTATGTAGATTGAAGTTTGTGATTGTGTAAGTTTCGAATCGTTTTTAGAAAATAATTTCAGGTTTGCTCGCACTTTTACTTTCATCTACATCTACATCTACATCTACATTTATTAATTGATAACACGTTCGCATCAAGTCGATATAAATTAAATAAATTACGATATCAGAAATACAATATATAGTAATAGATTACAATTTCAAACGATAAAATTATTTCTTCATAAATATAAAATACATATGTCGTGAAAAAGGTTGTTGTTGTTCATCGTGGTATAAAGTATAGTAATTAAGGGGTTATCGTTTGTCTCACGATGTAGTCACTTGTGATGTGGACCGCGACGTTTCGGCTGCATACTGCTAGCCTTCATCAGGCGATAAGGTCGACTGGCTACGTGTAGCTTTATAAAGCATAGTGCTCCACTGTGATTGGTGTGTTTCGATCCTCGCTGATCCTAGACCAGTTAGTTGTTCCCTTGGCGGTTCGCCGTTGTGCAGTTCTCTCGTTCTTGTGTTTCTTGATCGTGGGCATCCAAGCTTCAGGAATCTCGATTCCACTATCCCAAATGAATAACCGCTGCCACTTATGGAAACGAGAGGTCGTTTTCCCAATGTTAATTACATTTTGAACCTGCAACCTGCAAAATCTACCTGCAGGTCTTCAAGGGCTATTTCTTAGGTGGGCAGACACTAAAGTACCTTAATGGGGGATATTAAATGGAATGGCCCACTGCGATATGTGGGATAACATGAGGAAATTTAATTAAAATTTCAATATAGAAACTCATGCCTGCAGTGCAATGCACAGTTAACCTACTCTACGTCCAAAAAATAGCATTTATACCGAGTACTTTGCTGTAATTTCGGGTTTACCACGGTGTAAGAACCTGTGACTTTTTTCTTTATTTTTGAGCTATTGTTTCTGTGTTCTGTATTGTTTCGAGGATCTTTGTTGTCTTGTTCGTTCATTGTTTTACGCCACTGTTGAGTTTAACAGGTTCTTACACCGAGGATGAGCCGTAATTTCACAAGTTCGTATAAGCTATTCATGCACCAACTTGATCAGCAGTTCGATCAGGCTCCATTCTTAAGTAATTTGCAAAATTCATTAGGTCTGCTTACCAGTTTATTTTGCAAGATGCATGGAGGGAAGCTTGAGTGAATGTTGCAAAGGAGCAAACCATAAACAAGACAACGAAAACACCTTTCATCTTCGCTTCGTTCAGGGTACAGTACCTCCTTGCAAAAATCTGCAGAAACAGACCTTGCCTGTTGACACTCACGTGGTCTCACGTGAGCTGAGTGTATTGAGCATGATGGGAAGGAATTGTTCGAGCGGAGACTGAGACATACACATGTGTCATGCATTCTTTTCAAGATGGCGGACGACGTTGGAACGACGGACGAATCGCTAGAACAAATTGAGTCTCTACAGGAGCAAAGCGGCGACAAGGAAGTCGGAGATCGCCAAATAAATGGCGACATCGACGAGGATCTTGCAAAAGGAGGCCTTCAACTGGCATCTGGAAGCTCTAAGAAGAAGAAGAAGAAGAAAAAAGGAAAGGGCGATGGGGGAAGCGAAACTTCACCAGAATCTTTACAGAATGCGGCTGCTAATTTGCAAAACTTACGCCAGCTGCAGAATTTACAGAAGAGCTTTGAACTATTGCGAGCCGGGGAAGCAAAGGCTCCCAAGACAACTGAGGAGGCCTTGAAGAAGAAATATCAATTCTGGGATACTCAACCAGTTCCCAAACTCGGTGGGTTCTATCAGGTTCTATATATAAGGTTTTGTTTCAACTTTCTTGCAGCTGGATTCCGGTTAATGACATTTGATTTGTTGTTTTATTGATCAACCTTTGCGGACATGACTTATTACCGGTGTTTCGGATATGAGAAGACAAAATTGGCATTTAATAGAAATAATATTTTTTGGACGTTGTGGGATGTCGAATTTCCTGTTTTGTAGTTTGAAATGTTTTTGACAAAAGAGTATATCCCATATAAATTCAGCTGCCTTAAAGATCGTTTTATTCTCTTTGTGTTTTACAGTTCATTATGAACACGTTTTTGATAATTGGCCCATTCCATTTTATACCCCAATCCCCCCTCCCCCCCCCCCCACTTGTGGACAACATTTTCTGAAGGGGCTTTGGATGGGGTAGCTCCATCAGCATTCTTAGATATTTCTGAGGGGGTAAGGGCAATGAAAAGAGGGCTTTTTTCTGAAGGAGTTAAGAAGAATCCGTTTTTTTTCATGTCCGCACTTTGATCTTTTAGTCTTTGGGGGTAAATGTTGGACTTGCCTTGTCAACAGGGGGTGGATAGAAAATGGAATGTTTATAATTAAGAGCAAGAGGCAGTGAGGCCGAGTGGTTTAGGGTTCCAGAGGTCAAGGCCTCCTCCCTGCCACTAGCGGGATTTGTTTCTTAGCAGTCCCGAATTCAAATCCTCAGTCACACCTGCATGCCTCCTGCAAGTTGGAGTTTTTAATAATGTTTTGTTCATTTACACAACTGTATAGTACTGTTTCCTTGTTTCAGTGGCATTCCTGAAAACTGAAGGAGTATGGGCATTTTTTTTTTTGCCGGGGGTGAGAGTGGGGGGTTGAACCATTTGCCCTAAAAATTATCCCAAGTTGCCTCACCCAAATTTCTCTTGCTGCCCTTGAAATCTGAGTTGCTCAAAATTTGGGGTGGGCTGTGTCCCCGGCCAGCACACCTACAGTATGCTGAAAACTAGCTAAGCTCAGTGCTTATGATGCTAAGTGCATGACCACTGTAAATAACATTAACATTTTTACAAGAGCCACCATTTACATGTATTATCAGAAATTATGAAATTAAATTAACAAGTCTGATTTTTTTATCACATTAGATGAAGATATCAATGAATGTGGCTGCATAGAGGAGGATAAACCCATCGAAGAGCTAAGGAGAGAGCCTTACACTCTCCCTCAGGGGTTTGTTTGGGATACCTTGGACATCAGTGATGAAAGAGTGGTATGTACAGTACATGTTGTAGTTGAAATTTTACCGACCGTACCCTTGGTGCAATTTGGTGCTTTTCTTTGTTCATACAATAATGAATATTAAACAAAGAAAATAACAAATCAGACTAAGGGCAAAATTGAATATGGCCTGTCTATAAATATTGTAAACTGCTTTATTGATTAATTACTATTTCTACATTGACAAGTGCTAGACAGGTAGTGTCCACAAGCTGGTATTGGTTAAGGTGTATATGTTACAGGATTTGAACCATACTGTCTTTCAAGCATGTTAACAGAGATGCCAACCTATGAAGATCTAAAATCTGGAGATTTTTTTCTTTTGTGCCACACTCCCTACTTTTTCCAGGGGGTGTAGGGAGTTTTCTTGGGGGTGGGGGTGTGGGTGGGGATTGATTTTGTAGGGGTAGGGTGAGTTAAAAGATGCCCCCAGCCCCCTGCTTGGTTTTTGGAATGTCTGTGGATAAATTTGTGTTTTTAGTACGGCAATGGTCCATAGCCACTTTTATCCGGGAGATTTGGTCATCCGTATGGGAGACCGGGAGATTCGTTCTGTATCCGGGAGACTCCCGGATCATCTGGGAGAGTTGGCGTGACTGTGTTAATTTTATGTTCCCTTTATTGTTACAGCAAGTATCCTAAAAGTGTGACTGCTTTCAATTAATTCACATTCTGCACAGGTGCATGCCTCTATCCAATCAAAAGCTGAGGGAAGCTATTTTTGACCTCTGATTGGATAGTTCGCATGCCGAAAGAATGTGAATTATTGTAAGTAAAAGTGGTTAAATGTGGTTTGTTTTGTTTTGTTTTTATTTCTTTGTCACAGCTGAAGGAGCTTTATACTTTACTGAATGAAAATTATGTGGAGGATGATGACAACATGTTCAGATTTGATTATTCTCCAGCTTTTCTTACATGGTAAGAGCTAAATGTCCCAAGTTGTTGATTTGATGATAAAGCCAGTGACTCTGAATATACATGATTGTATGTTTTGAATGCTAATTATTTCAACGCTTGACTTACAAAAAGGGAAGTTGTAGCAAAAAACTGAGGGTGGGTGGGTGGAGAGCCATCCTCCCTTCCCTCCCCCCTCCCCTAAATAAAAGAGACTAACTTACGAGCAAGGCCACTGTGATGTTCAAGAAAATCATCTTGCCCCTGTTTCATCAAAATATTTTTTTCAGGGATGCAAATATGTTTTTTTTTCCTGTGAAAGGACATGTGACCAGCTGAGTCACCATTTTGATCAGAAAAAACTGTAATGAGGTCAGATGTCACATTGCAGAACTCCTCCTAGCGTTGTCAATGCAAAACATTAGCTTTAAAGTGCACCTAACCCCAAAATATTTTTTCGCTACAATGAACATTTTGCACCAGTTCGAAACGCGTTACACCTTTCGTTTCTCCTTTTTACTAAATGCGGACTATTTATAGCATTTAAAAGTTACAAAAAACCGAACATCAGTTGTTGCATGACCGAGTCAGAAGGGGCGTGGGTCTATTCCTGGGTTGACGTCACAAACTGATTTGTATGCATGTTTACAAAGACTTGATGCGATGCAAATCAGTTTGTGACGTCAATCCAGGAATAGACCCACGCCCCTTCTGACTCGGTTGTGAAACAACTGATGCTGAGATTTTCGTAACTTTTAAATGCTATAAAAAGTCAGCATTTCGTGAAAAGGAGAAAGGAAAGGTGTAATGCGTTTCGAACTGGTGTAAAGTTTCATTGTAGCGAAAAAAATATTTTGGGGTTAGGTCCACTTTAAGCCTTTTGTATTGGAAGGTGTAAAATATTGTCCTCATATTCTCATTCATACATGTATAGTAATATATGCTCAAAATGTAGGTTTTCTTGCTACAAAATGTAAGAGTGCGAGTCTTCACCAAGTTAGGGGGGGGGGGGGGGGGGCTTATTTGAAAAGCTGCTGCCGAAATTAACTTTGTTTGGGCAACCAGTTTTTGGAAAAAATAAAGTGCTGGTTGCCTACGATTGTCTGGCATTTGCCATAAGGACAACCTGGATTTTTTCTAATTTCGTGCACTGGGAGGATAGTGCTAAATCACATTATGTCAAAATAATAGTTATCATTATATTACATAATTACCAATAATAATTATATTAATTAAAACTGTATTTTGTGTGTTTTAGGGCTCTCAAGCCCCCTGGCTGGAAGATGCAATGGCACTGTGGTGTGCGTGTGGCAAGTAACAAGAAGCTTGTCGGTTTCATCAGTGCCATACCAGCACACATTAGGGTGTACGGGCGGTAAGTAGAGAACTAAAGGTAATGTAAAACTAAAATCAAAGTTAATTGTAGTTCCTTGAAAAAGAATAAAAGCAAACTTCTTGGTGCTGTTTTGGGATATTACCTGGCTCTAGATCATAATATTTATAAAATGTTTATTGAGAAGTTGCTTACACTGTATGCTATACGTAAAACTGGTCACTTCAAGTTCATCATATCTCATGGGAAGGATGCATTTTACATGCATATAAAGTAATATTGAGCTGCAGTGCATGTGGCTTAAAGTGCACATGGCACAAAATTTTTTCTCTTGATTCTTGTAGTTGGATATCTAAAGAAAACGTTTCAAAGCTTTAAACGTGCTGGAAAAATCTAAAAAGCATTGTTTTTGCTTTCAAAATACATGTAATTTCCTTTCAAATTTTTCCCAGAGACTGGGACCTAGTTTATCAACGGCGAAGTTATTCGTGACGTCACATTGTGTACCTTTGCCTCGAAGGTGCTCTGACTACCGGATCAGTGGGAAACTGGTGCATTGTAATTTCCTCTGTGTGTGAATTATTCCCACAGCTCGTTTTATTCGGGGCGCCAGCGACGCAGTGTCTTCCTCCTTTCGGTTTCTTTCCCTTTTCTGCCATATTTGATGTTGCATTGAGGTACACAATGTGACGTCACGTTGCGATATCACGTGCGATTTTGGCCACGCAATGACCGGGACAAATTTGAAGGCAAATTGTGCCTACCAGTATTTTGAAAGCAAAAAAGTTCTTTTTTAGATTTTTGCAGCACTATTAAGGCGTCGAGTCATTTTCTTTAGATGTCCAACTACAAGAATCAAGAGAAAAAAATATTGTGTCATATGCACTTTAATAATTGAGTTTGAGCGCTCATAGTTAGCTCATAGTTTTATGCACATTTTTGACAGGAATGCTAAACTTGCTCCTCATAAGCTCATAAGCTCTAATAGAAGCTGCCTTTCATCATTATCAGTCGGGAGTTAGCCAGACGTTTGGCTTAATTATTCCCCAGAACTTCAGAGCAAGTTAAAAGTTTCAGGTTTTTTGTCACAAATGTTGAACTCAAACTGCAGCTGCAGTAATTGGTAGAATTTTGAGCTGGAACAGGTACCACTGAGCACTGTTAGTCAGAAAGTGTATTTAATAAAAATGCTCAACTCAAACCAATTTTACCTGTGTTTGTTACCTCAAGGACTGTGTTGATGGTTGAAATTAACTTCCTGTGTGTTCACAAGAAACTCCGATCCAAACGAGTGGCCCCAGTGCTGATAAGAGAGATCACGCGGAGAGTGAACTTGGAGGGAATTTTCCAGGCTGTTTACACTGCTGGTGTGGTGTTACCCAAGCCAGTAGCTTGTTGTCGGTAGGTACTACTGCAGGTTAACTAACTAGCTATTCTTGGTTTTCATGTGACGTCAGAAAAAACTAAAATTAAACATTTTGTGTTTTCAACTTCATTAGGTAAAAGTCATTTTAAACATATATCTGCTGGCCTGTTTTCAGCTCGGTAGATGGCTTCATTTTGAAAATAGAACAGTTTGAATTTCAGATTTTTCACAATGCATGACATCGGCATTGTTTCTGGGTAACATGTTACGTGCGCGAAAATATCGATTCGCCTTATGTTGGAGTCCCTCAAAGGGACAGGTTTGAAACCTCCACAATACCAGTGCGATGCTCTACCAACTGAGCTATGTCTAAAGCCACATCTTGAGAGGAAGGTCAATTTATTTAGTTTGGATGTAGATGAAAGTGAGAGATGATCATCGCAGTAAATTTCCGATTTATGCAATTGATGGAAAATGAGGCTAAACTAGAGGTGCTTGATTTAAGCAAAAAAGTTTTTTTGCATTAAATGACCTGTAGAAGCGGTAACATTAAAACAGACATTAAAGAGCCAATACTTGTAAATGTCTTATTGAGGTAGTTCATAGGTTTGAATGTGCTTTCATTGCGTGTTGCTTTGCTGCAGCGCGAGACCAGAAGCGAGTATACACGCAAAATTACAACGAATTTCAACCTTCGTCTTCTCCAAAAAGAACAGACAGAGTCCCCCCACCTTCTAAATAATAACTCTAAGTTAACTACTCATAAACTACAAAATAATCCAATCTGCAAGAAAAAATTTGGGAGGCTTCAGCTGTATGTATTACCTTAAGATTCTGATGTACATAATTTTCTGATAAATGTTTTGGTCCTCATCCTCATTATCATCGTCATCATCTTAAAGGCTCAAACATACGTCTAGTTTTTACAAATGCCTCGCTGTTTTGACTTTTAGGTATTGGCACAGGTCTCTAAACCCTAAGAAACTTGTTGACGTCAAGTTTTCTCATCTAAGCCGGAACATGACTATGCAGAGAACAATGAAACTCTACAGATTGCCCGAGGTAATTAAGGCATTTAAAGTGTCCCTGAGACAACATTGGTGGTATTTTTTTAATTTTCGTGTACAAGTGAATGTGATTTTCATCTTGCCAAATTTCAATTCATTCTGGACATGAGAAGTAAACTTTTATTTCAAAAACTTATGGCTAAAATTTATGGCTAAAATTGTCAACTGAGGTACAGTGTACTAAGAGCTATCACAGATTCAAGTGAATTATGTTTGATTACTTGACAGGAGACCAAAACTCAACACATTTCTGCTCTCACAGCTGATGACATGTCTTCCGCCTTTCAAACGACACTGGAGGTAACAGTCTGTTCTATCTACACTAGAAAAATGGCTGTCCTTTGATTCACAGATTTTTTTATTTCAATTGATAAAACTGATAGTAAATTGATGTGAGCTTGTTAGGCATTTGTTCTTTTATTGACGATTCAGCATGTTGCATTTAAGCAATAGAGGGCATTTTCTGTGTTTGCATAGCCTCATGGATTTGGGAGAATTTGAGACAGTTATGCAAACCCGAGAATTCTCCCAAATCCCGAAGTGTTTAGATGAGGCCATGTGAAAATTGAAAATGTCCTCTATTGCTTTTATAAAATATTATTTCTTAAAAATATGCATGAAACTAAAATGTCATAACCATGTTTGCATACTCTCATCTAAACAGGCCTATCAAACAATGAAAGCACATGTCATATCTCTTCTGCAATTCTGATTTGAGCAAAATAAATTAAAAGAGCTTTGATAAAGAGAACTCCAACAAATGTTTTATGTGGCTAAATGTAATTTAGGCAAAGTTAACCTCAAAGCAATGCTCTCCTAGTGGATGCAGAAAGCTTGTCCTGCAGTTCCAGCGACATTCAGGATAATACGTGACGCCTACACGCAGTCGTTGCTGTACGCGGGCGCCCAAGCTTCGGGGACGCCCAAGCTCTTCGCAGGGACACCTTGTGACCCCTACACGCAGCCTCGTGCTCACACGAGTTACATTCGCAGCTGATTCGCGGGCGCCCAAAGCTTGGGGTGGCCCAAGCTCTAGCAGGGGCACTTGGTGTCCCTTACACGCAGTCTGGTGCTTGCACGTGTCAGTTTAGCTAGCCTTCACGCTCGCCAGTTTGCTATTTTCGCCCTTCCCACCCGCCCGTGGGTTGGTTCCAGCCTTGTGTGGTCGGTAAGTATTCCACTGAGTCCTTCAGTGTGACGGTGCCTCTTGGTGGGTGGTGGCCGCTTCCGGGTTGCCATGGTTACCTCCTTCCTCGCTAGCTTGGCCCGGCTCCACCAACCTTGAGACACCAGCGCCCACGCTCATCTATTGTTGATGAGTTTAATTAATAATAATTGATATTTAAACACTTTTGTCATGTTGATTCGATCAGTTGTAATAATTATTTATAATTATTAATAGTTGATGAACAGGCACAGAAGTTCTATCGCAGCTGTTGCAGAGTAGCTCGGGACTTGAGTGAAACGATTGGTCAGGCTAGCGACTTCTTATTGCAGGTTGCCCAACGGGCAAGCATTAAGAGGAAATGAGTGAAGCAATGCTGATTGTTATTGTTTTTCTGATGCATGGGAAGCCTCCTGAAGCCATATTTTGCATTTAGCAGACAGTAGTCAGCCATGTCTTTATTATTGTTTACATGCAAAATTTTCATTATTATATTTTACACTGATGAGCGTGTCGAAACGAAACAGATCACTTAGAAACTTGTTAACAGCTATTTAAACACTTCCAGTAACATACTTATAGCAATACAACCAGATTACGCTTTGCCATACAATTTCCATAATTTTGATGGCATGAAAGTAATGAAATGAAAGTAAAATGTAAACTTTAAGCAACTAAATTCACTTAAAATGATATTGGGCTAGCTTTTCAGAGATGTGGGTTAGGAAGATAAAATTACAGCTTGCCCAAAGGGCAATTAGCCATATTTTTTTAATCTTGTCTCACATTGCGTTGAATATAAATTATTTTTGTGTTGTGTTTTCTTTCTTTTCTGCTAAATAGTATTTGGAGAAGTTCAGCTTAGCACCAGAGTTCTCTGAGGTAAGGAATCTAACTCTGATATATCTGGTTAGCATTCAAATTCTCCACACTTATCCTCATTCATTTTTTGTGCTCTGTTGTGGAGAATTTGTTGATCAGTCAGAGCTTCCGTTTAAGGTACTCATGACTTTTGTACAGCTTAGTTCTCTGATTGGCTACGCTTTTCACTGTCTATTCTGTTGAAAAAAGCAGTGCTGTCAATAAGCACCGACGGCCGACAAAAAGCGTTAGCTGCTTCGCTCTACTTTGCTTACAAACGTTGGCTACTTTTTACCAAAATTGAAGAAATTAGGGCAAGATTCTTACTCTACTCAAAGCAGCTGTCTACTTCAAATTTTATTGAAACCCCCGAGAAAGTTAGTGGTAGTTGTGGACAAAATGGTGGCTCCTTTTTTGCATTTGTGAACTGCTTTCAGTATCGACACTGATCGTCTTTGAAGAAGATTTGGATAAAACTGCTGTTAACTTTTGAATGTATAGTTACCAAATAATTTTATACTAAAACTGTTACTAGATTATTCACTCTTGATCTTGTGATAGTTGATTTGTGCTTTGCCCTCATCAACTATCACAAAGCTCATAATCTAATTGCTAATAACATAAATTGCTTCAATGTGACGCCTGTCACTGCCTCACTCATAGAGCATTTTATTTTGAACATCATGGACTCACCTTGATGGAGTTTTCTACTTTCCTTCACAGGAAGAATTCAAACACTGGTTCACTCCACGCGAGGGTATTGTGGACTCGTTTGTTGTCAAGGTAATATTGTCTAGGTACAATCTGTTTCAAGACCGGGCTTGCTGTAGCCCAATGTACAAGACTTGTGTGGTATCCCTTTTAGACAAAGTTGATTTATTGTTATTTATATTTATTTTATGCACAGACAAGTGCTTGCAAGTTACTCAGAATTGAAGCACTTGTGCAACTTTTTTATTCTAGTATAAACAAAAACTAGTTTGAAGTTTGAATTCTAATAAAAACGTGATTGGCTGATTTACAGTCAGTTGGTAAGCAATGATAAAATGCCAACGGTTTGTCTGGATACATGTACAAGTCACAGTAAATCCTTTTAACTTTACTCTTCTTCATTGCAATAATATTTTGCAAGCAGTCTTTCATCAATGTAGCAGGAAAATCCTGAAAGCACTCATCTGGCAGTTTGTGAATAAAACATGATTGTTTCACTGACACTGAAAATCCCTAGACTGCCCAGTACAAACTGGAAATGTCCTTTCTTTGCAGAGATGTTCAGGGGTTTCATAAGTTTTTGTGCAGGAGGTCAGTAAGGTTTTTTAGCCGAGCATTTTTCGTTTTTCTTATAAAAGAAAGTAAGTAGAGAAGACAAAGATGACGACAGTCGGGCAAAGTCATGGCTAAGGGCAGAGTGGATTCGGCGGCGCCTTTGATGCACCATGATCCGGATCACTGATCCACAAATGACCGCACCCTAAGTCTCTTTCACAGCCAATCAATTTGCCCGGTGCCTGGCTCTTAATGAACCCCCTGGATACTCAAGTTTTTTGTATTATGCAAATTACATGGCTGATGACTTCATTAGTGGTTTCAGTATGGGGTCAAAATACAAAATGAAGAATATCTCTGCAAATAATAAGGCCATACAGTTGAAACTTGGCACCTGTATAGTACCCTAACAAACACACCACATGGTGCCCATTTTGATGTTGCTATGGTAACACTGTTTGCTCCAGATCTCTTTTATGTAGTAGTGACAAGTACTGTTAGATCTTTACCAAACATCATCCACTTGCTAAATGTTAATAAGGAGACCTGGTGCAATGTGGACAGTGTGTTTGTTTCGAATAGAACCACATACAGAGCCACAAATGTCAATAATACATTCAGAAATGAACGAGACTGGAACCAAGAGTGTTGCCATAGCAACATTAAAATAGGTGCATTTCTCAGGGTACAATAGTGGTGTCAAGTTTCAGTTGCATTGCCTTATTATTTGCAGCTCGATATTCTTCATTTTGTCTTTTGACCGCATACTGTAACCACTTATGACGTTATCAGTTATATAATTTGCATAATACAAAAACGTGAATATCTCTGGAACGAGATAAGATATCACAAAAAGGAAAATATCATTCTTCCTAATTTTGAAAGGGCTTTCAAACAAGCTTAAGTTTTGACTTCATGGGTGCTTTGAGGGTACTCTTTGTTGAGTGAACACTTTGGTCTCTACAGGATGACGAAGGCCAAGTTACTGATATGATCAGTTTCTACACATTACCGTCAACAGTGATGCACCATCCAGTACACAAGCAGCTGAAGGCAGCTTACTCATTCTACAATGTCTGCCACAAGACGCCACTCATTGACCTCATGCAGGATGCTTTGATTCTGGCAAAACAGGTAAACAAATGGGGCACGCCTGTGTGGTGCAGTAGACCAGGGACTAGAACAAAAAACCATGGATCGTTTTGCAGGAGACTACTTGGGTGAGACACTATGCTCTTCCAGTGCTTCTTTTCATCCAAGATCACTGAAGGATT
>OX393566.1:19974824-20019824 GCA_947652115.1 Blastomussa wellsi | reverse complement strand
TGGCCAATTGACATTATCAACCCAGTTGATAAAACCAAATTATACTCGTAGTCTAGTCAATTCGCGTATAGCATGATTCCTTCAGGCAAAGTCGGATGCTATTGAGGCAAAATGTAAACAGCGATGTCAGCAAAGATCGCCCTGTTGTGGGTTTGCAACCAATCCCGAGAGATTCAAATAACAATAAGCGGGGCGGCCATGTTGGATGACCAAACAAAAGGGGCCAACCATAAATCATTTTTTCACGTCATCCAATATGGCGCCGATGAGGAACAAAATAGTGGGAAAGTATATTTTGTCGTTATTATTTTATTTTATTACTGCTTTTTACCTTGAAATCTCTGAAGTACGTGACGTAAAAACCCATAAACCTGGCGTAATCTGCCCTTTTGGAAATGAGCGTTTCCTCGAGCTAAGGGAGTAGTCTATCTATTGTCGACACCACCGTTGGAATGAGATTTTACACGATGTAAAGATCCCATACTTTACATAGGCCAAGTGAACATACACGTCTTTCCCCTACCAACTATCCACCCTGGGAGAACACGCCAAATGTCACGTTAGATATTTCGCGAGGCAATTTTTCTCGCGTTTTTTCTCGCTTGTCGATCTTTGCTCTAAGGCCATCCCAATAAAATGTTTCGTTTCCCATCGCCCGACCGACCCATTTTCTTCGAAAAGTAAAAAAAAAAAAGAAAAAAATACAGAATCACTAGTCAAAGAAGCAAGTACTTTAATTTACAAGCACGCGATTTTGTTTTATTAACAAAAATTGTATGATGTGATATCCTTGTCTTTAATTAACATCGATACCAATACGTTTTCTTTAAAGGATAACGTTCTCGAGTTACCAGGCTTTCTTACTTAGCAGCCCGGCCTTCTCTGGAACCCAGACCCCTTTAAGTGTTCATTCTTTTTACTCGGGCTAGCCGAGTTGTAATTTCGGCATTATTTTCTTTTTCCACGTTCAGTCACAAATCGCCGTCTGTGCTTTAAAGCGCATGCGTCGAGTAGGTGAGGGCTCGCTCAGCGCTCTGCACATCGCTGAGCACATGGAAAGCAGAAGTTGTTTGAAAGTTTATTGTAGCACGGATTCCATGACTTCAAGGGAGCTGAAATCACATAGAAACGAACACGCCGTTCGCGGTAGGTCCACGCGAAAGGACGTTGAGCATGTTCGGAACGGGTCAGTCCGCATGCCTTACGAGAGATCAATTTACTAGCGAACATTTATGAGTTATCTGCGTACATGTCAATAAACAAAAGTTGAAATACACGAGTTTCAAAAGTGCAAAGTTATAACTTTGCCGGCGTGGGCAATCATAGAATACATTTTATTGTCTATTCAATCCAAGTCAGCGGAAGTCAGAGGCTCCAACTATCTCTGCATTTTACGAACCAGAAATGATGTGGAAACTACTATAAATATGCAAATTCACAGACAACCATTCGATCTTGTCAAAGAACACTTTCATGACACAGAGTTATCGCGGTTTTTTAATTAATCTATATTTATACATAAAATCAAGTTTGAGTGAGAAAGAGCAGCCCGAGTACACGCAGTCATGCGTCTAGTTTTCGACCGACCCACCATCACAAGAGACGGGGCGATGGGAAACGAAACATTTTATTGGGATGGCCTAAGGAAATAGAGAGACTTTTCTTTGTCTAACTTTCCTTCCTCGGCGGTTAAATTAAATCACAATTACATGTTCGCAACGTTGTTTTACTTCTGTCCGTAGGTTGGACTTGTTTTACAATAAACACGTTCTGGGTCAGCGAGCGATATCTACACTTGAGTCACAGTAAACATAACAGGAATAATGAATAATGAATCGTAACGAACACCAAGGCTGGATAAAGAAGGACACTCCATGAAGAATGTCATGAAGCAGGATCATGCTCTACGCAGGCCATGCTGTGAAACTATATTTAGACCCTAGTGATACACCGGCAGTTGGTTTTGTTGTGGACTTAAAGAAACATGTATTTAATGTTTAAAGTGTGCTGCCATGCCAGAACGCTGGACCTTCCGGACTAAAAACGTTTTAATGTGTGTTACTTGTGTGTATTATTTCAATTTTGTTCTTGTTTTGCATAAAATGGCCAAGGGTTGGAAATATGGGTTTTTAAAATCAGCAAAAATGATTTTGGAAAGAAAATAATATACGACGAAACTTTTACGTTTCAAGGCTTTCGAGGTGGAGCTTTTGTGTACTGTTCTGGTTTTTATCCAATCGCAAAATTATAATAGTTAGAAACATTTCAAAAACAAGCGAAGATATATAAGAAATGCCATAACTGAGCGAGATAATAAAACCCGGCGAAATGATCATTTATAGAGCGTTTTCACTCACGTGACCAATTAAAAAATAAATCGAAAACCATTCAGTGGACAGAGTCAAGAGGTTACGAGGTTATCATGTGGGTGTAGAAGATAAATAAAGAAAACACTTCTCCAAGTTTCTAATACAGGTGTGTGCGTTATTACAAACTTCAAATATTCGTCGAAATGTTTCACACAAATTTACAGAGCCCAGTATGGAGCGGCCATATTGGTGTACCTCAGTGGAACACCAACATGGCGGCCAGAAATAGTGTAAACATCTGGAGTTTACTTTGGTTATCTAGGCGACTGGTTACCTGTTCTGAACACACAAATATTCACATAAACACTTCTCCTAATACTTAAAATACTCAAATGGCTAAATCTCGCGAGATGAGAATGTGTTTTTCGACATACATGATCGTAGCTATGTCACGCACAGCCATAACTCTGAAATTCAAATTGCGCTGGTTTCCAAACGAAGGACTCTGTTAAGCTGAATAGTTGTACATAGATATAAATTTAGCACCTCTTATGCCTGATGAGTATAAATAGTCTGGTGGCTCTTTGGTTTTAGAATTTGATGACGTCACGTGAAAACGCTCTATCGTGTTTGTGAAATTGGTTGAACGGACAAACAATGTTTGACCAAACATGGAACAACTTAGAAAAAGTGACCACTCATGACGCTTCGCTAAGTAGTAAAATTAGACGTGTTCATCAATGAAGCTACAAAGGCTGGATAGCTACGTAAAGAAAAGATTACTTTTTTGTGTTGTGTTTTCGTGTGCCTTTTGATTATCATATAAACACCGATGCCAGGTGAGCTTTCGCGTAAAAACATGATATCTTCACAGGTAATCGTAGTAATAGCAGCAAGTTGATGGCTAAAAGGGATGGCCCACAGGGACGTTTCTAACCATGAACAGATTGAGTTGTCTTACACGAAGAGTGGAATCGTTGGAGCCTCGGTAGCCACTGTAATGGCCGAGGCTCCAACTATTCCACATATTCTGTTCATGGTTAGAAACGTCCCTCTGAGCCATCCCTTTTAGCCATCACCTAGTAGTAAGCGTAGTAATCTAAATTAAACGGACGAAAACAATAGAATTAGTGTTTAACAATATCTGATAGTGTGGTGATTTTTCTTAACAGATTTTAATAGTAAAATCACCCGTAAAGCAATTCAAAGTTGTCTTTATTTTGTTCTACATGTATACACACGAAAATGCATGTACCCTGGTCACTCAGGCTCTCCATTAAACAACACCACCCTCTCCCCCCCGCCCTCTTCGGGGTGTTTGTCGTTTGTCAATTACAAAATCTGTTAGTGGCTCATCTCAGTTTTTGAAAAGCTCAAAACCCTAACTTTAAATGGTCAGTCAGGGAAACTTCTTCGTCGTTCTTCAGATTGAACAAATTCTCTGAGAAAATGTATTTGATTAGCATCCGTGTTACTATAGCAACGAAGTGTTGACGTCATAGATTTTGGATATCAGCAATTTTCCCAAAATCGGGACCTTTAAAAAATCGGAAACTTTTAAAATGACCCGATGTCCCTTGTAGTCTACATGTAGATTTTCAGACTGCAAAGTTTGAAATTTAAACTACGCTATGTTCGTCGGCAGATATGCAAAGTTATTATTCAACAATTTGCCACGTTGTCCAATAGTCATGAAGCCATTGCTATCACCTTATTTCCTCCTTGAAGGTTTCATCCAGATTGCTTCACCAGATAACTACAAGCTGTTTGAAACGAGAACGTAAGTTGAGGAAGAATTAGCAATCATCCTGCGAAATCGCGCGGAATATGGACTGATACTTTACCGACGAGGCCGTAGGCCGATTTGGGTAAAATCAGGCGATATTCAGCAAGATTGAACAGGATGATTGTTTTATTCATTTGACAAATTGTCAACGAAGCGCATTTTACAGCTAGAAAAGTTGCCGTTATGTGGCCCTTTGCGAGACTTCAGCCTAATTACCGTTACTTGACGTATGCCACAGGATATCTGTCAAGTACAGATGACAGACAACAATCGCTTCATGACCAAATATGGGCAACGTGACAAATGGTTGAATAATAACTTAGCATATCTGTCGACAAACAGCGCATAGTTTTAAGTCGCTCCGACGAAGGGCTAACGCTCGAAACGTCAGCTCTTGAATCTCTTTACGGTGGCCAATTCACATTATCAACCCAGTTGATAAAACCAAATTATATTGTTATACTTCCCACCGACGCAGCACCACAGTTTCTTTAGAAACTTACCCCCTCTTTTGTTTTAAGGGTTTTGATTATCGTAGACACGAGGTGGTTTTATTCCAACCATCCATGGATCTTGTAAAACAAAATTCACTGAGTTCTGCTGAGTGGAAACAGTGCTCCCTCAAAGTAGGTTCCAGTACCAGCCCAACTAAACCGGCAAGTAAGACGCCGGTACTGGGTCCGACCGAGAGAAAAGCGCGTGAAAACGCTTTGCCTTGAACATCGTCGGCACCAGGCGCCATGAGAAAGGTGTTGAGGTACAGACTTCCTGCCAATAGTCCCACGATAAAAATAAGCAGTAAGACAACCCACACACTGTGAAGAAAGCGGTACCAAGAGGCAAGGGTTAAAAACACAAACAAGCTCAAAAGCATTGTCGATAAAATCCAAGTTTTCGCAATAACTGGTGTGCATTTTGAGTTGAAAAGAAGAAGAAGAGTTATGTAAGATCTGCCGATGCATTCGCCGATCATAAACATGCAAGCGTAGTAGACGAAGTGGTTCCTCGGGTCGAACGGTGAGTTTGGAAAGGCGAGTGTTGTGACGACGCCATTGAGAGTCAAATACTCGGAGAAATATCCCACAAAACATGCTAGCGTTAAGTGAAGGTTTTGCAAGATTAAAGTTTTTTTCTCACTCCACGCCGAATTATCTTCGTGTTGAGCAGGTTCTTGATCAAGTGAGGTGTAAGCAACGTGTTTGTGTGTCGTCATGTCTTGCGAAGATTTAAAGTGCCTTTTCTCTATGATGGCGTAAAAAGCAAAGATCATTACAGGCAGCCAAGAGATGGTAAGAATGGTTGTTTCTGGAGGAACGCAAATTATCGTGGTCATTGCTGTAAAGTAATAAGAAAAGACGCATTTCTTGTTAAAAAACTGGACGAATCGCAATTTCTGGGACAATTCAGACCTACTCCACCCCTGATGGATGTTTCTGCAATAAAGCCACAAGTCATTGAGAAGCATGGGCTAGGAGCTGCCTCGTCCCCAGGCGTCGCTCCCAATCCCCGCGCTACTGATTTCCCGCCTTACCGCCTTACTGACCGGCGCCTGGGGACGAGGTAGGGCTAGGGGTGGGCCATTCTCGTCCCCATAGCCCTTTTCGTTTCTCTTAGCCGGCAGGACCTTGGCACGAAAAACGAAGGGCTCTGGGGACATACGATTTTCAAAAAATATTCGCATTTTTTAAAGGCCTGTTGAGAACAAAGAAATCTTAAACGGAAGTCAAAATGTTCGCCGGCCGCCTTATTACAACACACAACATGTAGAAACATCAATGCTACATACATGAATTCCTGAAGTCCTAGAATCTCGGACTGGAAATCGTATGTCTCCAGAGCCCTTCGGTTTTCGTGCCAAGGCCCTGTCGGCTAGGAGAAACGAAAAGGGCAATGGGGACGAGAATGAGGGTGGGCTGGGTGATGCAAAAACACTCTTTATTGACCATTTTCGCATTGCCCATAATACACCTTGTTTACCCAACCAAAATTTTGCACAACCTTTGTTTTCCAATTCTCCCGGGTATTACAGTCGTCCCAAGAAAATCTGAAGACAATGCTTATGCAAAATTTTGGGAGGGTAAACAAGGTGTATTATGGGCAATGCGAAAATGGTCAATACCTTATAATAGGCCATTTTCGAATTCTTTTTTGCCTCACCCCCCAATATCAAAACGAGTCTAAGTGCGAAACCATTCATGCAAATGTATTTACCTGCATGTTCATTTTCATACAAAGCAAACTCATTTTTGTTCAGGAGTTTACATTAACATGAATGAAAGGGCAATTTCGTTCATCTGTACAGATTAGTGAATTTCATTGATTGGTGCTTTTGATAGCAACAAAATTTAGCACAAAGAACGGAAGTGCAGTTTGACTGCTTCAATCTATCAAAGTTCTAAATGTAGAGGATAAAACAAGTTTCAGAAATTCCAACATCTTCAGCACTTTTTAATGCCGTCGTGATTCTAGCTGATCATCAGCCCGAGAAAATAATACAATTTAAAGTTTAAGTTTTTTTAATTAATAATTTGTACAGGTTCCAGCCGATTATGGTTTTTGAAAATGGACAAATGCCTGGAAAATAAATTGATGGGCCTATACCACTTAAAAATTAGACTGCGAGCCCGAGTTTTCTATGAGCGAATATAAATAGGCAACGAGGCGCAGCCGAGTAGACTATCGCTCATAGAAAACGAGGGCGAGTAGTCTAATTGTTGTAGGAGAAACTCTGAATGGTTACATTCCAAAAGCTATAATTTTATGTATTTTTTGAGCCAAAAATCAAGAAAAATCTTGCCTTCAAAGAGCAACGCGCGCGCGATCGTTTTCTATCGGCGAATAGAAAACAGTGGGAGAACCAATGAGATTCACGGATTTCTAATAGAATACAGCTGAGTTTCGACTAAAACTCTATATTCAGTTGCTGCTTGAATGATGGTATCAAACGAAAGGCCAATCGATATCATTCTTGCGGAAGTTATAATTATAATTTTATTATTGGCGTAACAGGATGAAACTACCGTGAACAAAACACTGTGTTTGTACGACAGATTAGAAAAATTCAATATTTTCAAAGTTATTCAATT
This sequence comes from Blastomussa wellsi, assembly GCA_947652115.1. Lineage (NCBI taxonomy): Eukaryota > Metazoa > Cnidaria > Anthozoa > Scleractinia > Plerogyridae > Blastomussa > Blastomussa wellsi. The sequence goes on along the minus strand of OX393566.1, from coordinate 20,012,643 downwards.
CTTAATTATCAGGAAGATGCCCAGAGTGACTTTTAGTGCTCAAGGTGGCTTACTTCAGTTTTGAGGAAGTAAACGAGCCCAATTTTTAACTCTTTTGTTAAATGCTCAGAAGCATTTTATCTTTCTCTTATTTCCATTTGTTGCCCATAAACAGCCAAAATGAACGACTGAGTGCTTAGAAAAAACGTGGCACTTGTGGTTTGAATCGCGTTTTTCTCAAACTCCACCCGCATGACCCAACCTCAAAAATAAGTAATAGGCTCTGATTTAGAAGTGGAGGCGCTGGACTCTGGATCGGACGGTCCGGGTTCGAGTCCTGGCCGGGCCACTGCGTTGCGTTCTTGGGCAAGACACTTTACTCTCACAGTGCCTCTCTTCACCCAGGTGTATAAATGGGTACCGGCGAATTTACTGCTGGGGGGTAACCCTGCGATGGACTAGCATCCCATCCAGGGGGGAGTAGAAATACTCTAGATCTCTGTCGCTTCATGCTACAGAAACCGGGATAAGCTCCGGCCTGATGGGTCACTTGGCCCGACTGCAGACTTACCTTTTACCTCTGATTTAGAATCCATGCCGATTCAAATAAAAATCCATAAGACAGATAGGCAGATTTTTCGTAAAAATTGAAAGTACGCCATTGAAAGTACTAGTGCCCAGCTCCTTCTTAGACATGTGGTCATTCATTTCAGGGTTGTTAATTGTTCGAAGATCGCATTTTAAAATGGTTGTATGCTGTAGAAAGTAGTACTAAGAGGATGATAAAACACTTCTGAACATTTTACAAAAGAGGTAAAATTTGGGCTCATTTATTCTTTTAAAATTGTAGCAGGCCTCCTTAGAATGTTAAAACTAGCATCAACTTGACTATGGTCAGCTTTACTTACATTATGGGCTGTTACCAGTACATTTCAGATAATAATACGTTAAATTACGATTACTAAAAGCCTCACGCTGTTATCCTAGTGATTCATTCTCGTCCCCATAGCCCTTTTCGTTTCTCTTAGCCGGCTGGGCCTTGGCACGAAAAACGAAGGGCTCTGGGGACATTTTTTTATAGTCCATCTCTTAATTTGCATATTTGAAAAACTTAAATATCTCTAGAGCAGCAATAAGCTAGAGACACTGAGAAAAAGAAAGCGACACTTTTCTTCTTGCAAGACTACTTTGTAATGGCTTAGAAAGGACAGAAGATGATCATAGCATCACTAAAACTTAAAGATATGGGTTCTTGCATTTATTCAAAATCAGCCTCATTCCTTTGCTGATAGATCACGTGACCATTCTTAAGGCATCGGACATGTGTAGTTTGCTCTGCTTTTCATGTTTTTCACATTTTGTCTGTCTTTTATGTGTTAACAAAGCTGTTATATCAAATAATATAATTTGGTTTTATCAACTAGGTTGATAAAACCAAATTATATTGTTATACTTCCCACCGACGCAGCACCACAGTTTCTTTAGAAACTTACCCCCTCTATTCATTTGTTATGTAAAATACTTTACCCCAGCCTCGTTTCCATGCTGGTTTCCAGATGAAAAAAGGGAAATGTTCTCTAATCATTATTATGGGATAGATCTCGATGGGTCCTTTACCAATATTGTTCATCATGTAATAAGTTATCGTTGTGCCAAGTTTGGTGATTTTGCCTAAAAACCTACCATTATTTCACCATCTCCTGGACTATTATTGGCTGTTTGTTTGAGAACAAAAAAATCTTCAATGGAAATCAAAATGTTCGCCGCTTGCCATATTTGAGCAAACAACATGTAGAAACATTAATATTATATACATGAAGTCCGGAAGTCCTAGAATTTCGGACTGGAAATCCTTTGTCTCCTGTCTCCAGAACCCTTCGTTTTTCGCGCCAAGGCCCAGCCGGCTAAGAGAAACGAAAAGAGCTATGGGGACGAGAATGCTAGTGTGGATAGAAGAGTAACGTACTCGTTTACCCTGCTCTTACGTAATAAGAAAAGTGGCAAAGAAGGAGTCTTTATGTGAAGGACGAAAAAGTGATAGATGCAAATTGTATAATTTATGATTGTCGATTGACGACTCTAACTATTTGGGCAAAACTATCAACGAGGAATGCTCATTTGTCACCGGAAATAGAATTCTTTCCTTTCCAAGGAAATTGAATGAACCCAAGGGCTTGGGAATCAGTCGTATAAGTGTCCTCATTTTGTTCTGCCATGTTTAGAATCTCTTTAAGCGAGCATTCTGCCGACAGGATAAGTCATGTTCGAACTTTTTCTAGCATAATGTGAGCTAGTCCAATCCCTGAAGCTTTCCTTCCGCGCGCCCTATACAGGGTCTGAACCCAGGCGCGAGGGTTCAGTCCTTATCCGATCCGGGGCGTGCGATCACGGACTGGCCTGGAATAAATTTGAGCAGAATATCGGAAAATGATGATGGGCAGAACAGTTGAAAATTAAATTGAAAATAAATACAATACAAATTGGAAATACCTTGTGGTTAATGTGAGAGACATGAATTGATTAATGTCATATTTCTTTCAAATGCAGGAAACTGAAAACTCAAAATTAACAGTTCCTGTTTTTCGCAGTCCTCAGGCATCTGTTGAACTTAGCATTAGGGTTTAGGGCCAAAATGCATAGGGCCCGGAAGGCGAAACATATTTCGGGAGTTCGATCAGAATAAGCGATTTCTACGAGAATTTCCAACAGAAAAATAAGCCATTTTACTGTCATGTGATACAGTTGCGAAGCACAAAAACAATCTACGAGAGTTCTCGGTTACAGAAGTCGTACTTGATGTTTTCATTAGTTTTCAATCACGTGGAATAACGTGGTTTAGTATATTCTCAGCTCCGACTATTGCATTTCTAGCTTTTTGATTGGCTAAAAAACTTCGACTATGAGCCAATAGTCGGAGTTTTACGTCATATGGAAAATAGTGCGCCAAGTTTTTATTTTACGTTTTGTAAAATTGTGGAAATAAAAATCGGCGGCAAAACCCGGTTTGAGAATTTACCAAAACAATTATTCCATTCGCCCTTGTTGGATATGAAGTGATTATAACCAACTCGCGCTACGCGCTCGTTGGTTATTTTATCACTTCATATCCAACGCGGGCTCATGGAATCATTGTTATATAATCACGAATATCGGTTATTAACTCAAGCTCTTCAAGGGTCATTTCACGGAAAGTAAAGTTATCTAATCACAGGTCACGAAAATACCCCTAGACGACCCTTTATAACGCCACCTGCTAATTAAACCAGTGACTCTCTACAAAGACCCGCGAAATTCAATATGTTGCGACGGGAAAAATCTGCAAAATCTAAGGATTTCTAATCACGAGAATGGGGTTTTGTAGGAGTGAAAGATGGCGAAAACAGGTAGCAACTTGGACTGAGTTGATGCGCCTTTTACCGAATGGTACGAAGCTGGCCATATGAGTCTTCTATTTGGCAGCACCATCATTTGATGATGACTGAAAGAGTCCGCAAAGAAAATCAAATATTTGTTAAGCTGTTTTAAAGGTACTACACGTTGTTGTCGCTTTGTTGGTCATGCGAAACGCTTTTAAACCCTACAGTTTTCAATATGGTAAAATGAAATGTTTTATTAACCTTAGACGATAAAGAAACAACCACGATATGAAATGACTTTCGATAATGCCTTTATGGTGCCACGCACAATTTCATTAGTGCAAACAACAATTAAAGAAGAGGTCTTTGCGTCAAAATGTTGCAAAACAAATTCCAGCCATGACCTGTAATCTGAATTAGGCCATTGACATCACATTTTTTTAAAAAAATATTTCTGCGTTCGTTTTCTTTTCCCCTCTTACCTGTGTAATACAGAGGTCCAGCGATGAAACCAACCCCCGTTCCGGTTGCATAAGAACTCATTGCTGTGTCGCTGTAAAGCGCTGTCATCGACACAAAAGTTACCTCTCCGATGGCGACGCCGGTCGAAACAGCAATGACACCCGTAACGCGGAGGAGCACATGTTCAGACAGGGAGTATAACAGGACTCCAGAGATACTCAGCGAAACTACGGGTACCAGGAGAACGTTTTGAGTCAGCTTGAGGACGAAATACGGCAGAATTGAGGTGATAAAGAAAAAAGGCAGCGAGGCAGAGATCAGAAGAACAGGAGTCGGAACCAGTGTTGCTTCCAAGATGTCTTGAAACGCTGAGATTCCGATGGAAAAGAAGATTTGGAGAATGAAGCCGAATATGCCAAAGACGAACATATGGAGCGATTGCTCGCCTTCCGTGAAAGAAAATGCTTCATTTTTCTTGGTCTCTTGATCATTTTCAAGGCACGAACTCGTTGATTGCAGTGGTTCTTTGCCAACAGCCATTTCTGTCGAAACTTTTTCCTGTTTGTTTAGAAGTCGCAATATAATTAATGAGCTTTGAACAAGATGTTTTTATCGCAGTTTTAGTAACATCTGTCCAACAAGGCGACCTCAAGTCCAGATTAGAGGAAACACCTGCAGCGCTAATTACGTTAATATTTTGCACGGTTTAGCTTTACATTCAGTGTCCCGGGACTCGAGAATTCACAGCTATATAACGAGATTTTAATGCTTCAATGGTTTATTTATTCTTGCGTTTTGCAGGTTGCTTAAGATTTCTTTTTACGGTACATTGCTTTCGGTGACGCAAAAGACCTGATAACAACCTGTTTAAATACAAACTTTTTAGAATTGAAATTTTCAAAAGACGAATCTAGCTTAAACATATTTCAGTAACATCAAATATCAAACGGTTTTAATATTACCTCTTTTTCGTTGGCAACTTAGGACCTTTGGAAGAACACCGATTTTAGTGTCTTCATTAAGCTGAGCTGAACTCTCGATTTCTAAACCGTTTATAAAGAAGTTAGTAGATCTTCTGATCAGGGTACTATATTCATTAAAAAAGGCAAAGCCGTGACGGGCAGTGAACTAGTGTAGAGTACCTTTGATTTTATAGGTCGCTCTGTTTGAAATGAAATGTCCTATCTCAATGGCAATTTATTATCAATTGCATTTACCGAACCGTATAGTGTGTCATGTACAGGGCCATGTTTTGTGTATAGAGTATACAATTGTGTATACAAGGGCCATGTATATTGTGTAGAAAATTCTTGGAAATTTCTTGGATTAACTCTGTTAGGCACGCAATCTTGGAATCTACACTCCAAGTCTTCAATACATTCTCTAACGACAGGGAATCGCCAGGTGTCAGCGATATTTTTACTTTGAAACACCAGTCTATAATTTCAACCTCGTTTACATGAAATTCTGTTTTGTGAAATCAATATTCCAGTTATAAGGTCCATGCGTTCAAGTTGGTACTTGGCATGCGCTATAAACACATACCAAAAAAAAGCTAGCCAAAGAGGTTATGGTGGAGTATTGACAGAAGCATGAATGAAGTAGTCGCAAGACGCTTTCGCGCTCGGTTGTGGGAAAATTTGTTCAAATTGTTTACAGTTTAGCGCTGTTAGCTTTAGAAAACAAGAGAATATAAAATTCTAGCACAGTTTCGGAATCAGTTTAAGAATTTCAGGTTTCGCCCGAATTTTTCCTTGGCGAAAGCAAACCTTCTCTTAATCGTTTTGGCGTCAATTTTTAAGGGTCTGTCCTTTTATTGATCATGAATTTCGTCATCATCTTGTAAAAGTTGTCTGCGGATCCACAACTACTTTAACAATGTCGTGACAAAATTCATAATCGATAACAGGACACACCCTTAAAACTGACGCAAGTTTGTTAAAGTGCCCATAACGTCAAATTTTTTGTTTTCTCGACTGATTCCTCATAAGACCGAATAAACTTTCCCGAAAAAATTTTTCGATTTTGTTAAAACGCATTTTTTTTTATAATTTTTTAAAGACGTTCAAATTTGCCGCCATTTTGGTCCACCATTCGCACCAGTCCTCCTCGATTTGAACTGAGTCGTGACGTATGTTCAGGGACACGTGACTTGATTCGTGACTACTGAATTGTAAACAAGATTAAAATTTTGGCTCAGAGTTTTCTAAAAATGCCGGAAAGGTGCGTTGCCGCTCTCTGTAATAACGTCAATGACCCAGAAAACAACATCAGTCTTCATCAAATTCCGTTTTTCGGCGATTCGACTGTATTTATATGCACTGGAGGCCGAACGAGCTTCCTGAACCTACGTCACAAGCATTAGTCACGTGGCCTTTTTCGAGCACGTTATTCTTGTGATCAGCGGCAAGGGGCGACCGCAAGAAAATAGAAATTTGAAGTTTTAAAAAATTCATAAAAAATTTGCGTTTTATACAAATCGAAAAATTTCTTCGAAGAAGTTCATCGGGTTAAATGTAGAATTAGTTGAGAAAATCAAAAAATTTGACGTTATGGGCACTTTAACTTTATCCTGCGGGTACCCGAAACAACCCTCCCCCGAGTTACCCTGGGCGAGCTAACTTTTCACTAAAATGTTGAAAGATTCTGCCAACCGTTTATATGATCGTACCCGAGTTCTTTCGGGGGCCGCGACAACTCGGGTAGGCGAGTTGTCTCGTCTCGGCAGGTAGGGTAACCCTGGCAGGCGGGACAACTTTTTATCATATAAACACTTTAGTTCGCCTACCCGGGACAATTCATTGCGTGCCAAGTGTCACGTACTATCCGTATTTCAGTTTTTTTACGCACAAATTTGCACCAAAGAAATAGAATAAGGCCTCCAGTGATCGAATGAACGAAATAATTCAAAGGAAGAAGGATAACTGGTAAATTACTTTATGAATAATAAAACAGGGTAAACTTGTACTCAGCCGACAAGGGCAATTTTTGTCATATAAACGCTCGATAAAGTTTCTCTGAGGGGGGGGGGGGGGGGAGGGCTTTCTCGGGTACCCGAGGCCATATAAATGAGGCCTGAGATTAGGGCGAGCAAACCACCTGCAGACTCAAGCCAAGAAATTGAAAAGCTGGCGAAGGATGTTTACTGTTTATTACTTGTTTTCTAGCTCTCTGTCCCAAAGTGTTCTGTTTTTGTTATACTACGTCGAAAAACCCAAAAGCATTCAATGAGAAAATATTAACAAATAAACAACATCTCCAAGTCTGAGACCTGTCCGGTGCATCATTCTTGAGTTATTTGCCGACGCATTTCGCCCAAATTTATAGAGCTCAGTATGGAGACGCCCGAATTGACCACCAACATGGCCATCGGAAATGAAAGAAAACATCTGGCATTCACTTTTGCTATGAAAGCGATTGTTTCACCTATTATTTTCTCTCAAAATTCTAACTTTATAGTCTGCACAATTTTATCTTTATGTATTAACATTAATTTAAAATTTATCTATGTAATAGTACTTATATAAAACCTAACCCTCAGTTGTTCTTCTGTCCCGCCTAGATTAGCTTTTGCTACCCGCGGGACAGTGTAATTAATGAAATCAAATATTCATAATAAAGTTTTTGTTGCTGTTGTTGTTGTTTTGTCTTCCCTTATGGTCTAGTATATATACACATAAACATCTTTCCTAATATTTGAACTGCTTAAACCGCAAAAATCGCGAGAAAAGACCGTTTCTCCAAGCACGACAGCTTTGTCACGGCACCATCGTGATGTCAAGTAAGGCGTCTATCTCGAAAATTGAACATGCTGTATTTCAAGCACAAGAGATACTATTTAGCTGGAAACTTGTGAAAAGATATATGACAATACAAATTTAGCAGGCCAAGCGAATTTTGTTTTTAAAATTTTATGAAGTCGTGTGAAAACCAAGAATTGATTTATTAAACTGGTTTATACAAGCTAGCAGTTTTGTTTTCGTTTTTTATGTTTTAGTTCTTTACTATGTAGTTCTTGATATTCACCTCTGAATTTTTTTCAGAATTCGCTATGATGATCATATATCACTATCATCTACATGTGCAGTTCATATATGAATTATTTCATTTATAAACATCATTTATAGTATACTTAACAAAATTACTTCATTCTGACTGGACGAGATCAGTATAATTAATCCCAAATTGTACTCCCCAGAGTACCTATTATGTTTCTATAGCAACCGTGTGTAAGGGCGGGCAAGCGTGGCAAATTTGAAGGGACGAGGCAAAATGACCGACAGTCGTTTTGCTTTCTCTGACGAGGACGAGCTTCAAACACTTAAAGAGACAGCAACCAACGAAAATGCAAAGAAAAGCACGCAAACCTGGGTAAATGTGTGACGCATCTGAACAGAAACAGAAACCTTGAAGAATATTCGGCGGAAAAACTCGACAAAATTCTCCAGCGATTTTGTCCAGAGATAAGAAACAAATGCGGCCTTGTTGAATGTACAATAAACAATAATAATAATAAAAATCACACGACCCTCTCGTACAATTCGTGATTAATAGGTACTCGTGATGTCTTGAAAATTCGCAAAATTGCACGAGCCTTTCAAAACATCACGAATGCCTATTAATCACAAATTGAGATCAAGATGGTGCGATTTCCTATATTTGCGATAATTTCTGAAAAAAAAAGAAGAAAATCCAAGATGGCAGATTAAGTGGCGCCAAATGACGTCAAATGACTTTAATACCAACAACAATTGTGTCATAACGCACCTTTTAGAAATAAAACCTAAGAAAGTATTCCATTCCGTCTCTTCCCCTTCCTCCCTCGTCACTCACGGCCGATGTACACTGTTATGAGCCAAGCATTTAAAATAAACGTTAAATCTTCTATTAGGACGACCCACAATCCAAATCCTTCTGCAAAGAAAAAAAACGACTTCAGTATTTGTTTTCCCGATATTTCGGACAGTCAAGCCGTCCTTCCTCGGGGGATTTTGACTGTCCGAAATATCGCGAAAACAAATACTCAAGTGGTTTTTTTCTTTGCTGTTGATTTAAAATAAAACACGTAATATAATATTCTTAGGGCCTGATTACATGAGCCGGGCTGGCCCGGTTTGCCGGGATGGGTTTCTTTGTCGGCTAACCGGGCTGGCCCGGTTGTCATGTAATCGCGAAGTTGATTTTTGTTGCGTTTAACAGACGTACCGAGATCTCGGTAAACTGAAACAAGCCCGGCTAACCGGGCCAGCCCGGTCCATGTAATCAGGCCCTTAAATTGATCGTAGGAGTTTTTGAAACCTTTTAAAAGTTTACAGCCTTGCTTACAAAACCGTGAACACCAGAAATGTTTATGGAATGTTATTGTGTTACAAAGAAAAAGCCAATCAGGTGTGAGAAAACTTAACCGCAAAGAGCAACGGTAAGTTTGCGGTTTTGAGGTTTGCTCGTGTGTCCTGAACTTTGCTGCGATTGGTCACTACACAATCAACATTCCTGAAATATTTCAGGTGTTCACGGTTTTATAAGCAAGGCTGTAAACGACAAAGGCTTTGCAGAGTCTTAGAAGATTGTTCATAAAGTTGCATATATTGACAAGATATTATTAATAGAATATAACGTAACGATCTTGGTAATAAGAAGCAACTTCAAAGCTCCAAACTTGATGCGACGATTCACAGCCTGCATCTCAGAAAAGCCGTACATATATTGCACTCTTGCAGGTTGCAAATTGCAAATTTTAACAGTGTGATTTAAAAAGAATAGCTCCTTAAGAAATCAGTGAATATCAAATGATTTTGTTGACCATTATAAACGTGTAGTAATAAATGCCACTTTCTGAGCTGAACTTGCAGAAACGTTTGCAGAAAAAGCTCTTAATTTCATATTTTTTTCTCGTCTCCTGCAGCATTTCTTTAAAGAATTTTGAAACATTGGCATTCTGAAGCTGTACACGAATGGATTCACCATGGAATTCCCCAGATGCAGAACAATCACAAACCACACAGCTATCGAAGAGAAACATGAACAAAAGCCTCGTATTAAGTGTACAATGAAAGCTGGCAGCCAGAAGACAAGCGATATAGCAATAACTATGAAAAATGTTCTTGACATTTGTAATCTTTCTTCGTTTGACCTTTGTCTATGGCCTTCTAAACCAGGTGCAGTACAGTGCAACCGTGAACGGATTGTTAGGTAACTTACACAAATAATCAACAGCGAAACAAATAGGACCAGAGTGTAAGGGACCGTTATGTGGACTGTGTCGACTTGTGCGAGGTATATCGCTAACAACGATAGCCCAGCCATGAACAGTCCAGCAACCCAGACGATAATGATGCCGTAAATGTAAGTTCGAGTCCTTGTTACGCGATGGCGAAGTGGGCAGAGCACGGCGTAAACGCGTTCCAGCGAAATAAGAGCTAGAAAAAGAACCGACGTACAGGAACCAAATACTAGGAATGCCCACGAAGGACTTTGGCTCTTCTCTGCTTCTTTTCCACCACTGGGAATTGTGTGCGTCAATAGAACCAGAGTTTCTCCAATTCCCACAAGTAAGTCAGCGACGGCGAGGTTAATCAACAGAAGGTAAGTACGTTTAAGGCGGAGTCTCTGCTTCCAAAAGACGAAAATGGTGAACGCGTTTCCAATGATGATTACAACTGCCTCGAGTGCAATGATGACAATGAAGACAGTAGCCGTCGTCGAGAATTTCATGATATGGTTGCACTTGTAGATTTTTTTCCTTTCGTTTTTTTTTTCAGTTTCCTTCTTTACAACAACCGCGTGAAATGTTAACTGTGTTTCTATTTTTTTTTTAATTTTGGATTTTAGCCGCGATTCTTTCATGAACGAATATAGAAGCTCCAAACAAGTGCTTGTACCCGCTCGTCAGAGAAATGTGATCAAAAGTAAAGACGGTTTTAAATCATAATTATATCGGATCGTACAAGTGAGGAAATGTCTTGATCGTAATCAATCATATCCGACTACAGTATTTTCAATATTCACTACAATTCCTTGATGATGATGTTGATTACGATGACTCTTTAATTTCTTTAATTTCGAGAAAGGGTTTCTTTATGGACGTTTGTTCATACCGACCATTGAAATTTCAAAGAGAAGCGTGCATTTAGAAAGGGTTAGCGTTTGGCTTATTTATAAACCATTGTTTTAAAAACTTCTGTCTTTTCATCATTTACTAATATTTGGATAATGCATAAGTTAAGACGTCCAAATTATCTTTGTTGTGGAAGTGTCATTGTTACTCATTTCCGCGATTAAAAACATTTTGTATAAAGACTTTTACAACAGTGCCGGAAAATGGGCTTCAAAATCACAAAAAGATCAACCAGATTAGTTGAACATCGACACATCTATTTCCCCGTTTTGACCTTTAAACTGTGGTCTTTCTTAAAAGAGATGACTGTAAATTCACAGTGATGATTCAGAAACCAATCTCCTTAAAATAACGCTTATTTACAATAAATATATAAAGTAATTCTAAGCTTATTTCGTGAATCCATAAAAATTCAACACCTAATTATATATTGGTTTCAAGTAGCGCTCTATAAATAATTTACATTTTCTCGTCCATTTTCAAATGCACGTATATATAGCCCTCACATTTAATTTGCTTGTTCGAAACTAAGGTGGGTAAATCTTGTTAAACCTGAAAGGACTGTTTAGATAATGGAAAAAAAAAATACAAAACAAAAGCAAAGGAATCAATGTTTGAAAATATTTCATTTGAGAATTTTGATTAAAAAAAACATAATCTTACTAATCAGGTTCTCAGCCAATATTTGGTAGATAAATATGCCATGCCCATCTAAACGCCATGGGCCTAAGGATAATTTATAAACCCTTTTAGCTTTATGATGCAAGACATTTCAAGAATCAAGCAATACTACAATCAATGTAATAACTTAAAGTGCCCATGAAGTAATTTTTTGCACAATTTAGTAGTATATTGCTCCCTTATTCCAAAATGAAAAAATAAATTTGGTGGAAAGGAAAGAAAATCCGGTTTTTTGCTGCTTGAAGTACGTAAATACGGGGCTCCGGAGACTGGGAATGAATTAAGTGGTGATGACGTAGTCGGTGGTTCCAGCGTGCTGTTTGCACAGTTTCCAGGACTACCTGCTGCTTTTGAGTTAACTTCTCCTACTCAGAGGACTATGGCTTGTATTTTCCTGGGCTAAATTTATGTCTGTCAGTAGCGATGAAATGCCTTCCTCGGCATCCATTTCGAGCGATGAACGATCTTCAAGCAGCGATTCTTCGCAAGAAATGAAGATAACGGCCTTATGCGGACGAGCCGATCGCCCATTAGATTTGGTCATGTGTCGTTCTGTATATTAATCCGGTCTTTCGACCTATTTTGCCTTTCATAAGTTTCTAAAGGACACTATATATGGTATTATTTAGAGGCGTTGTTTTCATCAAATTGAAGCCATAACATCAAGTTGTAGCCGCCATTCGGATTTATGGCGGTCATAGGTCTGAACGATTTCCCGTTGGTAGTTTTACACCTATGTAATCTGCAATATTTTTAATTCGTGCGATTTGTTTTCGCTCATTTATAGCGGAGCCCCAACGGCCCGAAGGGCCGCAGAGCGGAGCCCCATACCTATAGAAATAGAAGAACTTAGCGCGCATACAAACTACAAACAGGAGAACCATGCCTTTCATTCCTCATGGTCAAAATGGTAAGCGGTATGCTCGCGGGCGCGTGCGAAATACGTACGTACATACGTCTGTAAGTACATACGTCCGTACGTCAGTACGTACGACGTCGCCCCAAATAACAAAAGGTTACCATAAGCTTATATCTTTGCCATGTTATGGTCAATTGACAGCTGTCAAAAGAAGGCATCCGCCGACCAGTATCACATGACCAGATCGCGTGCTCAGATTTAGAACTCATCGAGGTAACGTGTTTTCTTGACGTTGACCGCTGACCAGGTATTGTTTTTCATTAATTGCGGGCTCAGCTCCGATTTCTTTGCTTCTGGCAGCATTATTCAATTTTTTATGGTCATTCTCCGCGGAAATTCTGCAATTGGAGTTCACGTTTTTAATTATTCTTATTTATTTCAGGTGTGGAAGTTTGCTTACGTACAGTAGTTGCAATTTCAGAAATCATTAATAACCAGAAAAAACACGGAGCTCAGCTTTTAGGCTTGGCTAAATCTATATATTATTTTCAAGATACGTTCAAAACTTCGCTCTCGAAGGGCAAGGCAATACGTTTTCCGTGAACATGTAGATAGCTCGCACTTACTGTTTGTGACGCAGGGCCCGGCTATTAAATTGATACTTTTGGAGGATGTGGTTTCTTATGACGGATATATTTGCCTTTGTCCGGCGTCTCTGGAAACTGCTGTAGCTCCACTTCAAGAAAGCTATAAGTTTTTTTCAGAGAGCCGTTCTGTGTCGTAGAGTGTGTGTTTCTTGAGCGTTTAGTCTTCTGTGCTTGGTGTTTTTGTTTTGACCTCCTATAATGTGCTCCAATTGGCACCACATGATTCAATTGTAGATTTCTATCTACCACGCGCAAGTCTGTTGACTATTTTGCGTGTTGTATATGGCAGTATTTCAGACTATGTCTCCATTTTAAACGAACACGTGCCATGTCTTTTTTAATCTCGATTGTTTTCTGAAAAGAAATCAACTTTCGCGACTAAACAATTTGATATATGTGTGCGTGTTTCACACGGGCACGCATTCACATAGGACAGGATATAAATTAATAAAATTTGGTTTTATCAACTGGGTCGATAATGTCAATTGGCCACCGTAAAGAGATTCAAGAGCTGACGTTTCGAGCGTTAGCCCTTCGTCGGAGCGAATCAAGGAATTGTGCGTCGTGTGTTTTTATATACAGAAAGATGGAGCTTCGCTATTGGCTGGTGCCTGGTAACGTGAAAACTTGGGAATAAATTAGTTGAATGAAAAGCGTTCGTTGATACCGTGTGGATTAAGAGTGCCGATTTGAAAAAAAAAAAATTGTTCTAGAGTTTTACGGCTTTCCGTGTTTCCTTGGTGAAGGGAAAGGACGCAGACTGCCATATGTTGCTTAGAATGATTTGGGAGATTGAAATGTCTCGCGACCGGTTTCGATGCATTTTTGTCGTCTTTCTCTACGTCACGAAGGAGTTCTCGGAATCGGTCGCCAAGTCGTCTCCCTGTTTCGCCGATGTATAATTTTTTGCAAAGAGTGGAAGTTATACAGTAGATGGCATTGGCTGAGGTACAGGTGAAATGATCAGTGATTTTGATAGATCGCTTGGGTCCCGATATTTTGTCAACGTTGTGAATGAAAGGGCATGTTTTGCATCGTGCGCGAGCGCATTTAAAAGTTCCGGGTTGATCACTAGTTTGGAATGCACTTCTGACTAAAAAGTTACCTATGTTTTTGTCGCGTTTAAATGAAATTAATGGAGGTTGCGAAAAGATTCTACCAGTGTCGGGATCATTTTGAAGTAATTTAAAGTTTTTGAGAATGATGGATTTAACTGCGTGGTTGTGAGGGTGAAATGTGAGGGTGAATGGAATTCTATCGTTGTTTTCTCTCTGTGACGTTTGTAGTGCTGACTGTCGACCAATTTGCTGGGCGCGATGATGGCCCGCTTGAACAACAGAAGCAGGATAGCCGCGTTTGTCGAAGAAATTGCACATTTCCTCTGATTTTAAGGAAAAATCAGAGTCGTCACTACAAAGACGGCGAAGTCTAAGCAACTGAGAATAAGGAATGGAGTTCTTGATCGACGCAGCACTACAGTTTCTTTAGAAACTTACCCCCTCTATCAATTAATAAACTTCACTTAGTCTTCGTTGCTTTCGTTCAGACTGTTCAGTTATAGGCGATGCCTTCGGCACACCCAAATTTTTGGATGAAACGTCCCAATCCCACGGCTTCTTCATATCCATCACCGCGGAAACCTGGCTTGTGCTCGAAGAAGCTATCGTCGAAATGTGCCGAAGATAAACATGACGAGCTCGTTTGGGATGAAATCTTGTCGGTGAATGCAAACGAATCGAGTCTATTTTTGCCTCACACTTTCGTCTTTTTGGGAAGTAATACATCGAAATCCCTGGTGTGCCAGTTCTGTTGGAACAGTCGACTTTATTGGGGCCATTAGCCGCACAATCATTCATCCCCCCCTTCTTCGCCCTCTTATCCGCCATGGCGCTATCGTGTTCAGAACCACCAACTACGTCACTTCCTGTGAAATCTGAGCGTTTGGCCGAGCGCGAAACGGACCCACTTCGGCTTGCGAAATCCAAACTTTGAGGCTCCAAAAAAAATCAAAGAATGCGGTTTTGATGGCTTAAACCCGCAAATTTGAGTTAATTAAGACATAAACAAACGAATGGGTCCAAAAATGTTTTGCTTCATAGGCACTTCAGTTAAAGGGGATTGGTCATAATGTTCATGTATGGTGCACCGTTTGATTCATGTCGGTCTATATGAGTTTTAGCAGATAATGTGTGCGTTTTCGTGAAGGCGTATCTGAGATCTATGATGTGAAAAAATGTTGATAACTGCGAAATCGCCGAATAAGCAAGCAGGACTCCATATCCCGGCCTATGTTGGGGTTGCTAGTAAACAGATCAAAGAAACCTCGAACTTGTCTGGCGTAAACTGTTTCGTTCTCGCAACAAACAATGTCCTTGTACAACTAACTATTCGCGGATATATTTGCTGCAAATATAGATTACTGCTCATACTTTAGAATAAGCGGAAGCATATACAGTTATTAAAACGAGTTCGGACGCCTAACTTGCGTTTTGGTTGAAATGTCTAAGAGAAATAATTTTTTTCAAGGTAGATAGAAGGAGAAGGGTGACCCTTTTTAGTTAATCTAGCGAATAGTTTACAAGAGTTCTTCAGCGTTGTTAGTACAAACATATGCGAGGCAATTATGTAGTTAGCCCCTGACTCGATTATTGCTCTGTTCGAGTGGACTTAAACTAAGAATGTATGGAATTCAAAGAACACAATTGATCACGGGCATCGCGCGTACTTGGAGCTTAGATCACGTGAAAATCACGCATAGTAGATTTGGAGCAGGTTCCTGCTAGACTGGGAGTGGATGGGTGGCCGTTGCCGTTCCGCAGTCCCCGACTGTCCCCAATCTACCCCAGGAGCCCGTTCATAGGCTACACGCATAGCAGTAGGGCCGTGCAATCTAGATCTTGCGTGTCAACCTGGACGTTTCCTCTTCATGTCGCGTTAGATGATATTTTAAGGCCATGTGTCAAGCGAGTATCGAGAGTGCTGTTCGTCCGATCTGTTCATCCTTCACCTCAAGCGTGTAGTTAGAGCATCGTCCGATCTGTTCAGCCTTGACCTCAAGCGTGTAGCTAGAGCATCGTCCGATCCGTTCGTCCTTGACCTCAAGCGTGTAGCTAGAGCATCGTCCGATCTGTTCATCCTTGACCTCAAGCGTGTAGCTAGAGCATCGTCCGATCTGTTCATCCTTGACCTCAAGCGTGTAGCTAGAGCATCGTCCGATCTTTTAATCCTTGACGTCCAGCGTGCATCTAGAGCTTCTTCCGATCTGTTCATCCTTGACCTCAAGCGTGTAGTTAGAGCATCGTCCGATCTGTTCATCCTAGACCTCAAGCGTGTAGTTAGAGCATCGTCCGATCTGTTCATCCTTCACCTCAAGCGTGTAGCTAGAGCATCTTCCGATCTGTTCATCCTTGACCTCAAGCGTGTAGCTAGAGCATCGTCCGATCTGTTCATCCTTAACCTCAAGCGTGTAGCTAGAGCATCAGCGTCCGATCTGTTCATCCTTGACCTCAAGCGTGTAGTTAGAGCATCAGCGTCCGATCTGTTCATCCTTGACGTCAAGCGTGTAGTTAGAGCATCGTCCGATCTGTTCATCCTTGACCTCAAGCGTGTAGTTAGAGCATCGTCCGATCTGTTCATCCTTGACCTCAAGCGTGTAGCTAGAGCATCGTCCGATCTTTTCATCCTTGACCTCAAGCGTGTAGCTAGAGCATCTTCCGATCTGTTCATCCTTGACGTCAAGCGTGTAGCTAGAGCATCGTCCGATCTGTTCATCCTTGACCCAAAGCGTGTAGCTAGAGCATCTTCCGATCTGTTCATCCTTGACGTCAAGCGTGTAGCTAGAGCATCGTCCGATCTGTTCATCCTTGACCTCAAGCGTGTAGCTAGAGCATCTTCCGATCTGTTCATCCTTGACGTCAAGCGTGTAGTTAGAGCATCGTCCGATCTGTTCATCCTTGACCTCAAGCGTGTAGCTAGAGCATCGTCCGATCTGTTCATCCTTGACCTCAAGCGTGTAGCTAGAGCATCGTCCGATCTATTGATCCTTGACCTCAAGCGTGTAGCTAGAGCATTGTCGATCCGTTCGTCATTCACCTCAAGCGTGTAGCTAGAGCATCGTCCGATCTGTTTGTCCGTGGCCTCAAGCGTGTAGTTGGAGCATCGTCCGATCTGTTCATCCTTGACCTCAAGCGTGTAGCTAGAGCATCGTCCGATCTGTTCATCCTTGACCTCATGCGTGTAGCTAGAGCATCGTCCGATCTGTTCATCCTTGACCTCAAGCGTGTAGCTAGAGCATCGTCCGATCTGTTCATCCTTGACCTCAAGCGTGTAGCTAGAGCATCGTCCGATCTGTTCATCCTTGGCCTCAAGCGTGTAGCTAGAGCATCGTCCGATCTGTTCATCCTTGAATTCAGGCGTGTAGCTAGAGCATCGTCCGATCTGTTCATCCTTGACGTCAAGCGTGTAGTTAGAGCATCGTCCGATCTGTTCATCCTTGAATTCAAGCGTGTAGCTAGAGCATCGTCCGATCTGTTCATCCTTGACGTCAACCGTGTAGCTAGAGCATCTTCCGATCTGTTCATCCTTGAATTCAAGCGTGTAGCTAGAGCATCGTCCGATCTGTTCATCCTTGACCTCAAGCGTGTAGTTAGAGCATCGTCCGATCTGTTCATCCTTGACCTCAAGCGTGTAGCTAGAGCATCGTCCGATCTGTTCATCCTTGAATTCAAGCGTGTAGCTAGAGCATCTTCCGATCTGTTCATCCTTGACGTCAAGCGTGTAGCTAGAGCATCGTCCGATCTGTTCATACTTGACCTCAAGCGTGTAGCTAGAGCATCGTCCGATCTGTTCATCCTTGACGTCAAGCGTGTAGCTAGAGCATCGTCCGAAATGTTCATCCTTGACCTCAAGCATGTAGTTAGAGCATCGTCCGATCTGTTCATCCTTGACCTCAAGCGTGTAGCAAGAGCATCGTCCGATCTGTTTATCCTTGACCTCAGGCGTGTAGTTAGAGCATCGCCCGATCTGTTCATCCTTGACGTCAAGCGTGTAGCTAGAGCATCGTCCGATCTGTTCATCCTTGACCTCAAGCGTGTAGCTAGAGCATCGTCCGATCTGTTTATCCTTGACCTCAGGCGTGTAGTTAGAGCATCGCCCGATCTGTTCATCCTTGACCTCAAGCGTGTAGCTAGAGCATCGTCCGATCTGTTCATCCTTGACCTCAAGCGTGTAGCTAGAGCATCGTCCGATCTGTTCATCCTTGACCTCAAGCGTGTAGCTAGAGCATCGTCCGATCTGTTCATCCTTGGCCTCAAGCGTGTAGCTAGAGCATCGTCCGATCTGTTCATCCTTGAATTCAAGCGTGTAGCTAGAGCATCGTCCGATCTGTTCATCCTTGACGTCAAGCGTGTAGTTAGAGCATCGTCCGATCTGTTCATCCTTGAATTCAAGCGTGTAGCTAGAGCATCGTCCGATCTGTTCATCCTTGACGTCAACCGTGTAGCTAGAGCATCTTCCGATCTGTTCATCCTTGAATTCAAGCGTGTAGCTAGAGCATCGTCCGATCTGTTCATCCTTGAATTCAAGCGTGTAGCTAGAGCATCGTCCGATCTGTTCATCCTTGACGTCAAGCGTGTAGCTAGAGCATCGTCCGATCTGTTCATCCTTGACCTCAAGCGTGTAGTTAGAGCATCGTCCGATCTGTTGATCCTTGACCTCAAGCGTGTAGCTAGAGCATCGTCCGATCTGTTCATCCTTGAATTCAAGCGTGTAGCTAGAGCATCTTCCGATCTGTTCATCCTTGACGTCAAGCGTGTAGCTAGAGCATCGTCCGATCTGTTCATACTTGACCTCAAGCGTGTAGCTAGAGCATCGTCCGATCTGTTCATCCTTGACGTCAAGCGTGTAGCTAGAGCATCGTCCGAAATGTTCATCCTTGACCTCAAGCATGTAGTTAGAGTATCGTCCGATCTGTTCATCCTTGAATTCAAGCGTGTAGCTAGAGCATCGTCCGATCTGTTCATCCTTGACCTCAAGCGTGTAGCTAGAGCATCGTCCGATCTGTTTATCCTTGACCTCAGGCGTGTAGTTAGAGCATCGCCCGATCTGTTCATCCTTGACGTCAAGCGTGTAGCTAGAGCATCGTCCGATCTGTTCATCCTTGACGTCAAGCGTGTAGCTAGAGCATCTTCCGATCTGTTCATCCTTGACGTCAAGCGTGTAGTTAGAGCATCGTCCGATCTGTTCATCCTTGACCTCAAGCGTGTAGATAGAGCATCGTCCGATCTGTTCATCCTTGACCTCAAGCGTGTAGCTAGAGCATCGTCCGATCTGTTCATCCTTGACCTCAAGCGTGTAGCTAGAGCATCAGCGTCCGATCTGTTCATCCTTGACCTCAAGCGTGTAGTTAGAGCATCAGCGTCCGATCTGTTCATCCTTGACGTCAAGCGTGTAGTTAGAGCATCGTCCGATCTGTTCATCCTAGACCTCAAGCGTGTAGTTAGAGCATCGTCCGATCTGTTCATCCTTCACCTCAAGCGTGTAGCTAGAGCATCTTCCGATCTGTTCATCCTTGACCTCAAGCGTGTAGCTAGAGCATCGTCCGATCTGTTCATCCTTGACCTGAAGCGTGTAGCTAGAGCATCAGCGTCCGATCTGTTCATCCTTGACCTCAAGCGTGTAATTAGAGCATCAGCGTCCGATCTGTTCATCCTTGACGTCAAGCGTGTAGTTAGAGCATCGTCCAATCTGTTCATCCTTGACCTCAAGCGTGTAGTTAGAGCATCGTCCGATCTGTTCATCCTTGACCTCAAGCGTGTAGCTAGAGCATCGTCCGATCTTTTCATCCTTGACCTCAAGCGTGTAGCTAGAGCATCTTCCGATCTGTTCATCCTTGACGCCAAGCGTGTAGCTAGAGCATCGTCCGATCTGTTCATCCTTGACCTCAAGCGTGTAGCTAGAGCATCTTCCGATTTGTTCATCCTTGACGTCAAGCGTGTAGCTAGAGCATCGTCCGATCTGTTCATCCTTGACCTCAAGCGTGTAGCTAGAGCATCTTCCGATCTGTTCATCCTTGACGTCAAGCGTGTAGTTAGAGCATCGTCCGATCTGTTCATCCTTGAACTCAAGCGTGTAGCTAGAGCATCGTCCGATCTGTTCATCCTTGACCTCAAGCGTGTAGCTAGAGCATCGTCCGATCTATTGATCCTTGACCTCAAGCGTGTAGCTAGAGCATTGTCGATCCGTTCGTCATTCACCTCAAGCGTGTAGCTAGAGCATCGTCCGATCTGTTCGTCCGTGGCCTCAAGCGTGTAGTTGGAGCATCGTCCGATCTGTTCATCCTTGACCTCAAGCGTGTAGCTAGAGCATCGTCCGATCTGTTCATCCTTGACCTCAAGCGTGTAGCTAGAGCATCGTCCGATCTGTTCATTCTTGACCTCAAGCGTGTAGCTAGAGCATCGTCCGATCTGTTCATCCTTGACCTCAAGCGTGTAGCTAGAGCATCGTCCGATCTGTTCATCCTTGACGTCAAGCGTGTAGTTAGAGCATCGTCCGATCTGTTCATCCTTGAATTCAAGCGTGTAGCTAGAGCATCGTCCGATCTGTTCATCCTTGAATTCAAGCGTGTAGCTAGAGCATCGTCCGATCTGTTGATCCTTGACGTCAAGCGTGTAGTTAGAGCATCGTCCGATCTGTTCATCCTTGAATTCAAGCGTGTAGCTAGAGCATCGTCCGATCTGTTCATCCTTGACGTCAACCGTGTAGCTAGAGCATCTTCCGATCTGTTCATCCTTGAATTCAAGCGTGTAGCTAGAGCATCGTCCGATCTGTTCATCCTTGAATTCAAGCGTGTAGCTAGAGCATCGTCCGATCTGTTCATCCTTGACGTCAAGCGTGTAGCTAGAGCATCGTCCGATCTGTTCATCCTTGACCTCAAGCGTGTAGTTAGAGCATCGTCCGATCTGTTCATCCTTGACCTCAAGCGTGTAGCTAGAGCATCGTCCGATCTGTTCATCCTTAAATTCAAGCGTGTAGCTAGAGCATCTTCCAAACTGTTCATCCTTGACGTCAAGCGTGTAGCTAGAGCATCGTCCGATCTGTTCATACTTGACCTCAAGCGTGTAGCTAGAGCATCGTCCGATCTGTTCATCCTTGACGTCAAGCGTGTAGCTAGAGCATCGTCCGAAATGTTCATCCTTGACCTCAAGCATGTAGTTAGAGCATCGTCCGATCTGTTCATCCTTGAATTCAAGCGTGTAGCTAGGGCATCGTCCGATCTGTTCATCCTTGACCTCAAGCGTGTAGCTAGAGCATCGTCCAATCTGTTTATCCTTGACCTCAGGCGTGTAGTTAGAGCATCGCCCGATCTGTTCATCCTTGACGTCAAGCGTGTAGCTAGAGCATCGTCCGATCTGTTCATCCTTGACCTCAAGCGTGTAGCTAGAGCATCTTCCGATCTGTTCATCCTTGACGTCAAGCGTGTAGTTAGAGCATCGTCCGATCTGTTCATCCTTGACCTCAAGCGTGTAGCTAGAGCATCGTCCGATCTGTTCATCCTTGACCTCAAGCGTGTAGCTAGAGCATCGTCCGATCTATTGATCCTTGACCTCAAGCGTGTAGCTAGAGCACTGTCGATCCGTTCGTCATTCACCTCAAGCGTTTAGTTAGAGCATCGTCCGATCTGTTCGTCCGTGGCCTCAAGCGTGTAGTTGGAGCATCGTCCGATCTGTTCATCCTTGACCTCAAGCGTGTAGCTAGAGCATCGTCCGATCTGTTCATCCTTGACCTCAAGCGTGTAGCTAGAGCATCGTCCGATCTGTTCATCCTTGACCTCAAGCGTGTAGCTAGAGCATCGTCCGATCTGTTCATCCTTGACCTCAAGCGTGTAGCTAGAGCATCTTCCGATCTGTTCATCCTTGACGTCAAGCGTGTAGTTAGAGCATCGTCCGATCTGTTCATCCTTGAACTCAAGCGTGTAGCTAGAGCATCGTCCGATCTGTTCATCCTTGACCTCAAGCGTGTAGCTAGAGCATCGTCCGATCTATTGATCCTTGACCTCAAGCGTGTAGCTAGAGCATTGTCGATCCGTTCGTCATTCACCTCAAGCGTGTAGCTAGAGCATCGTCCGATCTGTTCGTCCGTGGCCTCAAGCGTGTAGTTGGAGCATCGTCCGATCTGTTCATCCTTGACCTCAAGCGTGTAGCTAGAGCATCGTCCGATCTGTTCATCCTTGACCTCAAGCGTGTAGCTAGAGCATCGTCCGATCTGTTCATCCTTGACCTCAAGCGTGTAGCTAGAGCATCGTCCGATCTGTTCATCCTTGACCTCAAGCGTGTAGCTAGAGCATCGTCCGATCTGTTCATCCTTGACGTCAAGCGTGTAGTTAGAGCATCGTCCGATCTGTTCATCCTTGAATTCAAGCGTGTAGCTAGAGCATCGTCCGATCTGTTCATCCTTGAATTCAAGCGTGTAGCTAGAGCATCGTCCGATCTGTTGATCCTTGACGTCAAGCGTGTAGTTAGAGAATCGTCCGATCTGTTCATCCTTGAATTCAAGCGTGTAGCTAGAGCATCGTCCGATCTGTTCATCCTTGACGTCAACCGTGTAGCTAGAGCATCTTCCGATCTGTTCATCCTTGAATTCAAGCGTGTAGCTAGAGCATCGTCCGATCTGTTCATCCTTGAATTCAAGCGTGTAGCTAGAGCATCGTCCGATCTGTTCATCCTTGACGTCAAGCGTGTAGCTAGAGCATCGTCCGATCTGTTCATCCTTGACCTCAAGCGTGTAGTTAGAGCATCGTCCGATCTGTTCATCTTTGACCTCAAGCGTGTAGCTAGAGCATCGTCCGATCTGTTCATCCTTAAATTCAAGCGTGTAGCTAGAGCATCTTCCAAACTGTTCATCCTTGACGTCAAGCGTGTAGCTAGAGCATCGTCCGATCTGTTCATACTTGACCTCAAGCGTGTAGCTAGAGCATCGTCCGATCTGTTCATCCTTGACGTCAAGCGTGTAGCTAGAGCATCGTCCGAAATGTTCATCCTTGACCTCAAGCATGTAGTTAGAGCATCGTCCGATCTGTTCATCCTTGAATTCAAGCGTGTAGCTAGAGCATCGTCCGATCTGTTCATCCTTGACCTCAAGCGTGTAGCTAGAGCATCGTCCAATCTGTTTATCCTTGACCTCAGGCGTGTAGTTAGAGCATCGCCCGATCTGTTCATCCTTGACGTCAAGCGTGTAGCTAGAGCATCGTCCGATCTGTTCATCCTTGAACTCAAGCGTGTAGCTAGAGCATCTTCCGATCTGTTCATCCTTGACGTCAAGCGTGTAGTTAGAGCATCGTCCGATCTGTTCATCCTTGACCTCAAGCGTGTAGCTAGAGCATCGTCCGATCTGTTCATCCTTGACCTCAAGCGTGTAGCTAGAGCATCGTCCGATCTATTGATCCTTGACCTCAAGCGTGTAGCTAGAGCACTGTCGATCCGTTCGTCATTCACCTCAAGCGTTTAGTTAGAGCATCGTCCGATCTGTTCGTCCGTGGCCTCAAGCGTGTAGTTGGAGCATCGTCCGATCTGTTCATCCTTGACCTCAAGCGTGTAGCTAGAGCATCGTCCGATCTGTTCATCCTTGACCTCAAGCGTGTAGCTAGAGCATCGTCCGATCTGTTCATCCTTGACCTCAAGCGTGTAGCTAGAGCATCGTCCGATCTGTTCATCCTTGACCTCAAGCGTGTAGCTAGAGCATCGTCCGATCTGTTTATCCTTGGCCTCAAGCGTGTAGCTAGAGCATCGTCCGATCTGTTCATCCTTGAATTCAAGCGTGTAGCTAGAGCATCGTCCGATCTGTTCATCCTTGACGTCAAGCGTGTAGTTAGAGCATCGTCCGATCTGTTCATCCTTGAATTCAAGCGTGTAGCTAGAGCATCGTCCGATCTGTTCATCCTTGACGTCAAGCGTGTAGCTAGAGCATCTTCCGATCTGTTCATCCTTGAATTCAAGCGTGTAGCTAGAGCATCGTCCGATCTGTTCATCCTTGAATTCAAGCGTGTAGCTAGAGCTTCGTCCGATCTGTTCATCCTTGACGTCAAGCGTGTAGCTAGAGCATCGTCCGATCTGTTCATCCTTGACCTCAAGCGTGTAGTTAGAGCATCGTCCGATCTGTTCATCCTTGACCTCAAGCGTGTAGCTAGAGCATCGTCCGATCTGTTCATCCTTGAATTCAAGCGTGTAGCTAGAGCATCTTCCGATCTGTTCATCCTTGACGTCAAGCGTGTAGCTAGAGCATCGTCCGATCTGTTCATACTTGACCTCAAGCGTGTAGCTAGAGCATCGTCCGATCTGTTCATCCTTGACGTCAAGCGTGTAGCTAGAGCATCGTCCGAAATGTTCATCCTTGACGTCAAGCGTGTAGCTAGAGCATCGTCCGAAATGTTCATCCTTGGCCTCAAGCGTGTAGCTAGAGCATCGTCCGATCTGTTCATCCTTGACCTCAAGCGTGTAGTTAGAGCATCGTCCGATCTGTTCATCCTTGACCTCAAGCGTGTAGCTAGAGCATCGTCCGATCTGTTCATCCTTGACCTCAAGCGTGTAGCTAGAGCATCTTCCGATCTTTTCATCCTTGACGTCCAGCGTGCATCTAGAGCTTCTTCCGATCTGTTCATCCTTGACCTCAAGCGTGTAGTTAGAGCATCGTCCGATCTGTTCATCCTTGACCTCAAGCGTGTAGTTAGAGCATCGTCCGATCTGTTCATCCTTGACCTCAAGCGTGTAGCTAGAGCATCGTCCGATCTGTTCATCCTTGACCTCAAGCGTGTAGCTAGAGCATCGTCCGATCTGTTCATTCTTGACCTCAAGCGTGTAGTTAGAGCATCGTCCGATCTGTTCATCTTTGACCTCAAGCGTGTAGTTAGAGCAATGTCCGATCTGTTCATCCTTGACCTCAAGCGTGTAGCTAGAGCATCGTCCGATCTGTTCATCCTTGACCTCAAGCGTGTAGCTAGAGCATCGTCCGATCTGTTCATCCTTGACCTCAAGCGTGTAGCTAGAGCATCTTTCGATCTGTTCATCCGTGATCTCAAGCGTGTAGCTAGAGCATCGTCCGATCTGTTGATCCTTGACCTCAAGCGTGTAGCTAGAGCATCGTCCGATCTGTTGATCCTTGACCTCAAGCGTGTAGTTAGAGCATCGTCCGATCTGTTCATACTTGACCTCAAGCGTGTAGCTAGAGCATCTTCCGATTTTTTCATCGTTGACGTCAAGCGTGTAGTTAGAGCATCGTCCGATCTTTTCATCCTTGACCTCAAGCGTGTAGCTAGAGCATCGTCCGATCTGTTCATCCTTGACCTCAAGCGTGTAGCTAGAGCATCTTCCGATCTGTTCATCCTTGACCTTAAGCGTGTAGCTAGAGCATTGTCGATCCGTTCGTCATTCACCTCAAGCGTTTAGTTAGAGCATCGTCCGATCTGTTCGTGCGTGGCCTCAAGCGTGTAGTTGGAGCATCGTCCGATCTGTTCATCCTTGATCTCAAGCGTGTAGCTAGAGCATCGTCCGATCTGTTCATCCTTGATCTCAAGCGTGTAGCTAGAGCATCTTCCGATCTGTTCATCCTTGGCCTCAAGCGTGTAGCTAGAGCATCGTCCGATCTGTTCATCCTTGACCTCAAGCGTGTAGTTAGAGCATCGTCCGATCTGTTCATCCTTGACCTCAAGCGTGTAGCTAGAGCATCGTCCGATCTGTTCATCCTTGATCTCAAGCGTGTAGCTAGAGCATCTTCCGATCTGTTCATCCTTGGCCTCAAGCGTGTAGCTAGAGCATCGTCCGATCTGTTCATCCTTGACCTCAAGCGTGTAGCTAGAGGATCGTCCGATCTGTTCATCCTTGACCTCAAGCGTGTAGCTAGAGCATCTTCCGATCTTTTCATCCTTGACGTCCAGTGTGCATCTAGAGCTTCTTCCGATCTGTTCATCCTTGACCTCAAGCGTGTAGTTAGAGCATCGTCCGATCTGTTGATCCTTGACCTCAAGCGTGTGGCTATAGCATCGTCCGATCTGTTCATCCTTGACCTCAAGCGTGTAGCTAGAGCATCGTCCGATCTGTTCATCCTTGAATTCAAGCGTGTAGCTAGAGCATCGTCCGATCCGTTCGTCCTTGAATTCAAGCGTGTAGCTAGAGATTCGACCGATCTGTTCATGCTTGACCTCAAGCGTGTAGCTAGAGCATCGTCCGATCTGTTCATCCTTGAATTCAAGCGTGTAGTTAGAGATTCGACCGATCTGTTCATCCTTGACGTCAAGCGTGTAGCTAGAGCATCGTCCGATCTGTTAATCCTTGACCTCAAGCGTGTAGTTAGAGCATCGTCCGATCTGTTCATCCTTGACCTCAAGCGTGTAGTTAGAGCATCGTCCGATCTGTTCATCCTTGGCCTCAAGCGTGTAGCTAGAGCATCGTCCGATCTGTTCATCCTTGACCTCAAGCGTGTAGCTAGAGCATCGTCCGATCTGTTCATCCTTGGCCTCAAGCGTGTAGCTAGAGCATTGTCCGATCTGTTCATCCTTGACCTCAAGCGTGTAGCTAGAGCATCTTCCGATCTTTTAATCCTTGACGTCAAGCGTGCATCTAGAGCTTCTTCCGATCTGTTCATCCTTGACCTCAAGCGTGTAGTTAGAGCATCGTCCGATCTGTTCATCCTTGACCTCAAGCGTGTAGCTAGAGCATCGTCAGATCTGTTCATCCTTGACCTCAAGCGTGTAGTTGGAGCATCGTCCGATCTGTTCATCCTTGACCTCAAGCGTGTAGTTAGATCATCGTCCGATCTGTTCATCCTTGACCTCAAGCGTGTAGCTAGAGCATCGTCCGATCTGTTCATCCTTGACCTCAAGCGTGTAGTTGGAGCATCGTCCGATCTGTTCATCCTTGACCTCAAGCGTGTAGCTAGAGCATCGTCCGATCTGTTCATCCTTGACCTCAAGCGTGTAGCTAGAGCATCTTCCGATCTGTTCATCCTTGACCTCAAGCGTGTAGCTAGAGAATCTTCCGATCTTTTAATCCTTGACGTCAAGCGTGCATCTAGAGCTTCTTCCGATCTGTTCATCCTTGGCCTCAAGCGTGTAGCTAGAGCATCGTCCGATCTGTTCATCCTTGACCTCAAGCGTGTAGTTAGAGCATCGTCCGATCTGTTCATCCTTGACCTCAAGCGTGTAGTTAGAGCATCGTCCGATCTGTTCATCCTTGACCTCAAGCGTGTAGCTAGAGCATCTTCCGATCTGTTCATCCTTGACCTCAAGCGTGTAGCTAGAGAATCTTCCGATCTTTTAATCCTTGACGTCAAGCGTGCATCTAGAGCTTCTTCCGATCTGTTCATCCTTGATCTCAAGCGTGTAGCTAGAGCATCTTCCGATCTGTTCATCCTTGGCCTCAAGCGTGTAGCTAGAGCATCGTCCGATCTGTTCATCCTTGACCTCAAGCGTGTAGTTAGAGCATCGTCCGATCTGTTCATCCTTGACCTCAAGCGTGTAGCTAGAGCATCTTCCGATCTTTTCATCCTTGACGTCCAGTGTGCATCTAGAGCTTCTTCCGATCTGTTCATCCTTGACCTCAAGCGTGTAGTTAGAGCATCGTCCGATCTGTTGATCCTTGACCTCAAGCGTGTGGCTATAGCATCGTCCGATCTGTTCATCCTTGACCTCAAGCGTGTAGCTAGAGCATCGTCCGATCTGTTCATCCTTGAATTCAAGCGTGTAGCTAGAGCATCGTCCGATCCGTTCGTCCTTGAATTCAAGCGTGTAGCTAGAGATTCGACCGATCTGTTCATGCTTGACCTCAAGCGTGTAGCTAGAGCATCGTCCGATCTGTTCATCCTTGACCTCAAGCGTGTAGCTAGAGCATCGTCAGATCTGTTCATCCTTGACCTCAAGCGTGTAGTTGGAGCATCGTCCGATCTGTTCATCCTTGACCTCAAGCGTGTAGTTAGATCATCGTCCGATCTGTTCATCCTTGACCTCAAGCGTGTAGCTAGAGCATCGTCCGATCTGTTCATCCTTGACCTCAAGCGTGTAGTTGGAGCATCGTCCGATCTGTTCATCCTTGACCTCAAGCGTGTAGCTAGAGCATCGTCCGATCTGTTCATCCTTGACCTCAAGCGTGTAGCTAGAGCATCTTCCGATCTGTTCATCCTTGACCTCAAGCGTGTAGCTAGAGAATCTTCCGATCTTTTAATCCTTGACGTCAAGCGTGCATCTAGAGCTTCTTCCGATCTGTTCATCCTTGGTCTCAAGCGTGTAGCTAGAGCATCGTCCGATCTGTTCATCCTTGACCTCAAGCGTGTAGCTAGAGCATCGTCCGATCTGTTCATCCTTGACCTCAAGCGTGTAGCTAGAGCATCGTCCGATCTGTTCGTCCTTGGTCTCAAGCGTGTAGTTAGAGCATCGTCCGATCTGTTCATCATTGACCTCAAGCGTGTAGCTAGAGCATCGTCCGATCTGTTCATCCTTGACCTCAAGCGTGTAGTTAGAGCATCGTCCGATCTGTTCATCCTTGACGTCAAGCGTGTAGTTAGAGCATCTTCCGATCTGTTCATCCTTGGCCTCAAGCGTGTAGCTAGAGCATCGTCCGATCTGTTCATCCTTGATCTCAAGCGTGTAGCTAGAGCATCTTCCGATCTGTTCATCCTTGACCTCAAGCGTGTAGCTAGAGCATCTTCCGATCTGTTTATCCTTGACCTCAAGCGTGTAGCTAGATCATCGTCCGATCTGTTCATCCTTGATCTCAAGCGTGTAGCTAGAGCATCTTCCGATCTGTTCATCCTTGGCCTCAAGCGTGTAGTTAGAGCATCGTCCGATCTGTTCATCCTTGATCTCAAGCGTGTAGCTAGAGCATCGTCCGATCTGTTCATCCTTGATCTCAAGCGTGTAGTTAGAGCATCGTCCGATCTGTTCATCCTTGATCTCAAGCGTGTAGCTAGAGCATCGTCCGATCTGTTCATCCTTGACCTCAAGCGTGTAGTTAGAGCATCGTCCGATCTGTTCATCCTTGACCTCAAGCGTGTAGCTAGAGCATCGTCCGATCTGTTCATCCTTGATCTCAAGCGTGTAGTTAGAGCATCGTCCGATCTGTTCATTTTTGATCTCAAGCGTGTAGCTAGAGCATCGTCCGATCTGTTCATCCTTGGTCTCAAGCGTGTAGCTAGAGCATCGTCCGATCTGTTCATCCTTGACCTCAAGCGTGTAGTTAGAGCATCGTCCGATCTGTTCATCCTTGGTCTCAAGCGTGTAGTTAGAGCATCGTCCGATCTGTTCATCCTTGACGGCAAGCGTGTAGTTAGAGCATCGTCCGATCTGTTCATCCTTGACCTCAAGCGTGTAGTTAGAGCATCGTCCGATCTGTTCATCCTTGGTCTCAAGCGTGTAGTTAGAGCATCGTCCGATCTGTTCATCCTTGACGGCAAGCGTGTAGTTAGAGCATCGTCCGATCTGTTCATCCTTGACCTCAAGCGTGTAGTTAGAGCATCGTCCGATCTGTTCATCCTTGGTCTCAAGCGTGTAGTTAGAGCATCGTCCGATCTGTTCATCCTTGACGGCAAGCGTGTAGTTAGAGCATCGTCCGATCTGTTCATCCTTGAATTCAAGCGTGTAGCTAGAGCTTCGTCCGATCTGTTCATCCTTGACGTCAAGCGTGTAGCTAGAGCATCGTCCGATCTGTTCATCCTTGACCTCAAGCGTGTAGTTAGAGCATCGTCCGATCTGTTCATCCTTGACCTCAAGCGTGTAGCTAGAGCATCGTCCGATCTGTTCATCCTTGAATTCAAGCGTGTAGCTAGAGCATCTTCCGATCTGTTCATCCTTGACGTCAAGCGTGTAGCTAGAGCATCGTCCGATCTGTTCATACTTGACCTCAAGCGTGTAGCTAGAGCATCGTCCGATCTGTTCATCCTTGACGTCAAGCGTGTAGCTAGAGCATCGTCCGAAATGTTCATCCTTGACGTCAAGCGTGTAGCTAGAGCATCGTCCGAAATGTTCATCCTTGGCCTCAAGCGTGTAGCTAGAGCATCGTCCGATCTGTTCATCCTTGACCTCAAGCGTGTAGTTAGAGCATCGTCCGATCTGTTCATCCTTGACCTCAAGCGTGTAGCTAGAGCATCGTCCGATCTGTTCATCCTTGACCTCAAGCGTGTAGCTAGAGCATCTTCCGATCTTTTCATCCTTGACGTCCAGCGTGCATCTAGAGCTTCTTCCGATCTGTTCATCCTTGACCTCAAGCGTGTAGTTAGAGCATCGTCCGATCTGTTCATCCTTGACCTCAAGCGTGTAGTTAGAGCATCGTCCGATCTGTTCATCCTTGACCTCAAGCGTGTAGCTAGAGCATCGTCCGATCTGTTCATCCTTGACCTCAAGCGTGTAGCTAGAGCATCGTCCGATCTGTTCATTCTTGACCTCAAGCGTGTAGTTAGAGCATCGTCCGATCTGTTCATCTTTGACCTCAAGCGTGTAGTTAGAGCAATGTCCGATCTGTTCATCCTTGACCTCAAGCGTGTAGCTAGAGCATCGTCCGATCTGTTCATCCTTGACCTCAAGCGTGTAGCTAGAGCATCGTCCGATCTGTTCATCCTTGACCTCAAGCGTGTAGCTAGAGCATCTTTCGATCTGTTCATCCGTGATCTCAAGCGTGTAGCTAGAGCATCGTCCGATCTGTTGATCCTTGACCTCAAGCGTGTAGCTAGAGCATCGTCCGATCTGTTGATCCTTGACCTCAAGCGTGTAGTTAGAGCATCGTCCGATCTGTTCATACTTGACCTCAAGCGTGTAGCTAGAGCATCTTCCGATTTTTTCATCGTTGACGTCAAGCGTGTAGTTAGAGCATCGTCCGATCTTTTCATCCTTGACCTCAAGCGTGTAGCTAGAGCATCGTCCGATCTGTTCATCCTTGACCTCAAGCGTGTAGCTAGAGCATCTTCCGATCTGTTCATCCTTGACCTTAAGCGTGTAGCTAGAGCATTGTCGATCCGTTCGTCATTCACCTCAAGCGTTTAGTTAGAGCATCGTCCGATCTGTTCGTCCGTGGCCTCAAGCGTGTAGTTGGAGCATCGTCCGATCTGTTCATCCTTGATCTCAAGCGTGTAGCTAGAGCATCGTCCGATCTGTTCATCCTTGATCTCAAGCGTGTAGCTAGAGCATCTTCCGATCTGTTCATCCTTGGCCTCAAGCGTGTAGCTAGAGCATCGTCCGATCTGTTCATCCTTGACCTCAAGCGTGTAGTTAGAGCATCGTCCGATCTGTTCATCCTTGACCTCAAGCGTGTAGCTAGAGCATCGTCCGATCTGTTCATCCTTGATCTCAAGCGTGTAGCTAGAGCATCTTCCGATCTGTTCATCCTTGGCCTCAAGCGTGTAGCTAGAGCATCGTCCGATCTGTTCATCCTTGACCTCAAGCGTGTAGTTAGAGCATCGTCCGATCTGTTCATCCTTGACCTCAAGCGTGTAGCTAGAGCATCTTCCGATCTTTTCATCCTTGACGTCCAGTGTGCATCTAGAGCTTCTTCCGATCTGTTCATCCTTGACCTCAAGCGTGTAGTTAGAGCATCGTCCGATCTGTTGATCCTTGACCTCAAGCGTGTGGCTATAGCATCGTCCGATCTGTTCATCCTTGACCTCAAGCGTGTAGCTAGAGCATCGTCCGATCTGTTCATCCTTGAATTCAAGCGTGTAGCTAGAGCATCGTCCGATCCGTTCGTCCTTGAATTCAAGCGTGTAGCTAGAGATTCGACCGATCTGTTCATGCTTGACCTCAAGCGTGTAGCTAGAGCATCGTCCGATCTGTTCATCCTTGACCTCAAGCGTGTAGCTAGAGCATCGTCAGATCTGTTCATCCTTGACCTCAAGCGTGTAGTTGGAGCATCGTCCGATCTGTTCATCCTTGACCTCAAGCGTGTAGTTAGATCATCGTCCGATCTGTTCATCCTTGACCTCAAGCGTGTAGCTAGAGCATCGTCCGATCTGTTCATCCTTGACCTCAAGCGTGTAGTTGGAGCATCGTCCGATCTGTTCATCCTTGACCTCAAGCGTGTAGCTAGAGCATCGTCCGATCTGTTCATCCTTGACCTCAAGCGTGTAGCTAGAGCATCTTCCGATCTGTTCATCCTTGACCTCAAGCGTGTAGCTAGAGAATCTTCCGATCTTTTAATCCTTGACGTCAAGCGTGCATCTAGAGCTTCTTCCGATCTGTTCATCCTTGGTCTCAAGCGTGTAGCTAGAGCATCGTCCGATCTGTTCATCCTTGACCTCAAGCGTGTAGCTAGAGCATCGTCCGATCTGTTCATCCTTGACCTCAAGCGTGTAGCTAGAGCATCGTCCGATCTGTTCGTCCTTGGTCTCAAGCGTGTAGTTAGAGCATCGTCCGATCTGTTCATCATTGACCTCAAGCGTGTAGCTAGAGCATCGTCCGATCTGTTCATCCTTGACCTCAAGCGTGTAGTTAGAGCATCGTCCGATCTGTTCATCCTTGACGTCAAGCGTGTAGTTAGAGCATCTTCCGATCTGTTCATCCTTGGCCTCAAGCGTGTAGCTAGAGCATCGTCCGATCTGTTCATCCTTGATCTCAAGCGTGTAGCTAGAGCATCTTCCGATCTGTTCATCCTTGACCTCAAGCGTGTAGCTAGAGCATCTTCCGATCTGTTTATCCTTGACCTCAAGCGTGTAGCTAGATCATCGTCCGATCTGTTCATCCTTGATCTCAAGCGTGTAGCTAGAGCATCTTCCGATCTGTTCATCCTTGGCCTCAAGCGTGTAGTTAGAGCATCGTCCGATCTGTTCATCCTTGATCTCAAGCGTGTAGCTAGAGCATCGTCCGATCTGTTCATCCTTGATCTCAAGCGTGTAGTTAGAGCATCGTCCGATCTGTTCATCCTTGATCTCAAGCGTGTAGCTAGAGCATCGTCCGATCTGTTCATCCTTGACCTCAAGCGTGTAGTTAGAGCATCGTCCGATCTGTTCATCCTTGACCTCAAGCGTGTAGCTAGAGCATCGTCCGATCTGTTCATCCTTGATCTCAAGCGTGTAGTTAGAGCATCGTCCGATCTGTTCATTTTTGATCTCAAGCGTGTAGCTAGAGCATCGTCCGATCTGTTCATCCTTGGTCTCAAGCGTGTAGCTAGAGCATCGTCCGATCTGTTCATCCTTGACCTCAAGCGTGTAGTTAGAGCATCGTCCGATCTGTTCATCCTTGGTCTCAAGCGTGTAGTTAGAGCATCGTCCGATCTGTTCATCCTTGACGGCAAGCGTGTAGTTAGAGCATCGTCCGATCTGTTCATCCTTGACCTCAAGCGTGTAGTTAGAGCATCGTCCGATCTGTTCATCCTTGGTCTCAAGCGTGTAGTTAGAGCATCGTCCGATCTGTTCATCCTTGACGGCAAGCGTGTAGTTAGAGCATCGTCCGATCTGTTCATCCTTGACCTCAAGCGTGTAGTTAGAGCATCGTCCGATCTGTTCATCCTTGGTCTCAAGCGTGTAGTTAGAGCATCGTCCGATCTGTTCATCCTTGACGGCAAGCGTGTAGTTAGAGCATCGTCCGATCTGTTCATCCTTGGTCTCAAGCGTGTAGTTAGAGCATCGTCCGATCTGTTCATCCTTGACGGCAAGCGTGTAGTTAGAGCATCGCCCGATCTGTTCATCCTTGACCTCAAGCGTGTAGCTAAAGCATCGTCCGATCTGTTCATCCTTGATCTCAAGCGTTTAGCTAGAGTATCGTCCGATCTGTTCATCCTTGACCTCAAGCGTGTAGCTAAAGCATCGTCCGATCTGTTCATCCTTGACCTCAAGCGTGTAGCTAGAGCATCGTCCGATCTGTTCATCCTTGACCTCAAGCGTGTAGCGAGAGCATCGTCCGATCTGTTCCTCCTTGACCTCAAGCGTGTTGCTAGAGCATCGTGCGATAGGTTCATCCTTGACCTCAAGCGTGTAGCTAGAGCATCTTCCGATCTGTTCATCCTTGACCTCAAGCGTGTAGCTAGAGAATCTTCCGATCTTTTAATCCTTGACGTCAAGCGTGCATCTAGAGCTTCTTCCGATCTGTTCATCCTTGACCTCAAGCGTGTAGTTAGAGCATCGTCCGATCTGTTCATCCTTGACCTCAAGCGTGTAGCTAGAGCATCGTCCGATCTGTTCGTCCTTGGTCTCAAGCGTGTAGTTAGAGCATCGTCCGATCTGTTCATCATTGACCTCAAGCGTGTAGCTAGAGCATCGTCCGATCTGTTCATCCTTGACCTCAAGCGTGTAGTTAGAGCATCGTCCGATCTGTTCATCCTTGATCTCAAGCGTGTAGTTAGAGCATCGCCCGATCTGTTCATCCTTGACCTCAAGCGTGTAGCTAGAGCATCGTCCGATCTGTTCATCCTTGACCTCAAGCGTGTAGTTAGAGCATCGTCCGATCTGTTCATCCTTGACGTCAAGCGTGTAGTTAGAGCATCTTCCGATCTGTTCATCCTTGGCCTCAAGCGTGTAGCTAGAGCATCGTCCGATCTGTTCATCCTTGATCTCAAGCGTGTAGCTAGAGCATCTTCCGATCTGTTCATCCTTGACCTCAAGCGTGTAGCTAGAGCATCTTCCGATCTGTTCATCCTTGACCTCAAGCGTGTAGCTAGAGCATCGTCCGATCTGTTCATCCTTGATCTCAAGCGTGTAGCTAGAGCATCTTCCGATCTGTTCATCCTTGGCCTCAAGCGTGTAGTTAGAGCATCGTCCGATCTGTTCATCCTTGATCTCAAGCGTGTAGCTAGAGCATCGTCCGATCTGTTCATCCTTGATCTCAAGCGTGTAGTTAGAGCATCGTCCGATCTGTTCATCCTTGATCTCAAGCGTGTAGCTAGAGCATCGTCCGATCTGTTCATCCTTGACCTCAAGCGTGTAGTTAGAGCATCGTCCGATCTGTTCATCCTTGACCTCAAGCGTGTAGCTAGAGCATCGTCCGATCTGTTCATCCTTGATCTCAAGCGTGTAGTTAGAGCATCGTCCGATCTGTTCATTTTTGATCTCAAGCGTGTAGCTAGAGCATCGTCCGATCTGTTCATCCTTGGTCTCAAGCGTGTAGCTAGAGCATCGTCCGATCTGTTCATCCTTGACCTCAAGCGTGTAGTTAGAGCATCGTCCGATCTGTTCATCCTTGGTCTCAAGCGTGTAGTTAGAGCATCGTCCGATCTGTTCATCCTTGACGGCAAGCGTGTAGTTAGAGCATCGTCCGATCTGTTCATCCTTGACCTCAAGCGTGTAGTTAGAGCATCGTCCGATCTGTTCATCCTTGGTCTCAAGCGTGTAGTTAGAGCATCGTCCGATCTGTTCATCCTTGACGGCAAGCGTGTAGTTAGAGCGTCGTCCGATCTGTTCATCCTTGACCTCAAGCGTGTAGTTAGAGCATCGTCCGATCTGTTCATCCTTGGTCTCAAGCGTGTAGTTAGAGCATCGTCCGATCTGTTCATCCTTGACGGCAAGCGTGTAGTTAGAGCATCGTCCGATCTGTTCATCCTTGACCTCAAGCGTGTAGTTAGAGCATCGTCCGATCTGTTCATCCTTGACCTCAAGCGTGTAGTTAGAGCATCGTCCGATCTGTTCATCCTTGACCTCAAGCGTGTAGCTAGAGCATCGTCCGATCTGTTCATCCTTGATCTCAAGCGTGTAGTTAGAGCATCGTCCGATCTGTTCATTTTTGATCTCAAGCGTGTAGCTAGAGCATCGTCCGATCTGTTCATCCTTGGTCTCAAGCGTGTAGCTAGAGCATCGTCCGATCTGTTCATCCTTGACCTCAAGCGTGTAGTTAGAGCATCGTCCGATCTGTTCATCCTTGGTCTCAAGCGTGTAGTTAGAGCATCGTCCGATCTGTTCATCCTTGACGGCAAGCGTGTAGTTAGAGCATCGTCCGATCTGTTCATCCTTGACCTCAAGCGTGTAGTTAGAGCATCGTCCGATCTGTTCATCCTTGGTCTCAAGCGTGTAGTTAGAGCATCGTCCGATCTGTTCATCCTTGACGGCAAGCGTGTAGTTAGAGCATCGTCCGATCTGTTCATCCTTGACCTCAAGCGTGTAGTTAGAGCATCGTCCGATCTGTTCATCCTTGGTCTCAAGCGTGTAGTTAGAGCATCGTCCGATCTGTTCATCCTTGACGGCAAGCGTGTAGTTAGAGCATCGTCCGATCTGTTCATCCTTGGTCTCAAGCGTGTAGTTAGAGCATCGTCCGATCTGTTCATCCTTGACGGCAAGCGTGTAGTTAGAGCATCGCCCGATCTGTTCATCCTTGACCTCAAGCGTGTAGCTAAAGCATCGTCCGATCTGTTCTTCCTTGATCTCAAGCGTGTAGTTAGAGCATCGCCCGATCTGCTCATCCTTGACCTCAAGCGTGTAGCTAAAGCATCGTCCGATCTGTTCATCCTTGATCTCAAGCGTGTAGCTAGAGTATCGTCCGATCTGTTCATCCTTGACCTCAAGCGTGTAGCTAAAGCATCGTCCGATCTGTTCATCCTTGACCTCAAGCGTGTAGCTAGAGCATCGTCCGATCTGTTCATCCTTGACCTCAAGCGTGTAGCGAGAGCATCGTCCGATCTGTTCCTCCTTGACCTCAAGCGTGTAGCGAGAGCATCGTGCGATAGGTTCTTCTTTAATCTAAAGCGTGTAGCTAGAGCATCGTCCGGTCTGTTCTTCTTAAATCTAAAGCGTGGGGCGAGTGTTGTTTGTTGGATCTGTTCGTCCTAGACTTCGAGCAGTTTTTTTTGCTCCAAAATCCGTTTTGAGCAAAAATACAGGCTGCTAGTAGTTTAGGCGTGAACAAGCTTACACTCTGGTATACTTTATTACATACAAAACGGATCAATTTTAGTTTTAGTCTGTTACTTGAATTACAAGTAATAATAAATTATTTGAACATCTAACATCTTTTTGCGCTTTTAAAAATGTGCAAATCAATTAATGAGAACAAAATAGCTGTTATTCGAGGATCCTGAAGGGGGGTAGCAATTCCATTTCCCAGCCCAATTTTTGTCCAAATCTCACTTCCCAGTGTTCAAATCCCATCCCCACTAGCAGAATTCAGAAAAAATCCCAGTGTTATTCTTTTTTTCCAAGTGACGTCATCGACGCCATGTTGGATGACAGGAACAAAAGATTTTAGGCAAGCCTCTTTTGTTTGGTCGCCGTGCTTATTTTCATTTGAATCTCTCGAGATTGGTTGCAAACCAGCAATACATAATTCGTATCGCTTCAAAATTACGACATTAAAAAAAAGGGCAAAACAAAGACGCAAAAATGTACGCGGATTTGTGATGTTCTGAAGACAATTGGGAAGATATCAGTGACGTCACCCATTGTTATTAATGTACCAACCTGAAACCTATTGCCTGGTGTAACAATTAGAGCTCTAATTTGTTTAACGTGCTGTCAATTAACAATGTTTGTAAACAAATATCTTCCCTACAGGATCCTTTTAGACTGTACTGAACCGTGCAAGTGGGAAAGTTAAGGCACAATGAAATTATTGGACAAAAAATTGTATTTTAACTTGGTATTTCGCATGTTACTACATACATCTTCAGAAGTAACAGTTGGAAATGTTTTTGCCATATCCGGCTTTGGAAGATAACACTTACCTCGATCTTGATTATTCCGGATACCACATAACACAAATGTTCTAATAATTGTATTACTATACATTACTGTCAAGAAATGACGAGATTTCACGCTTCCACATAAAATAATT
>OX393566.1:19929824-19969824 GCA_947652115.1 Blastomussa wellsi | reverse complement strand
ATCTTCAATCGCAACAATGATCACGACAGTCCTCCTTAGCACTCAAAGAATAAAAGTGAAAAAATCTCATGTCACGAAAACGTCGTATTTTTATCAAATTAGCATATTTTGAAGAGACTCACCTACAACAGACAGTTGAAAGAAAATTAAAATAAGGGCTTGATAACAAAAGACTATTTTGTTCTCATTGACATGCAATTATAATTAAAATTTAAATCGATGTTAGATGTTCAAATAACTTAATTTGCAGACAAGAAGCATCTTGACGGCAAAATGATAATTGTTATCAGACCTCTGAAACCCTGGAGTGGAGTCAGATCAGGTCGCCTTTATGCCGCCCCGAGAAAAAAGGGGTGTAAAATATTGAAATTGTGCTTTTCGCCGATGTGTATAGTAAAAAGTCAACACAGGTGTATTTATGGTCTTGCAAATAAAGCTAATTGTTGTTGCAGGGATCAGTGCTGATAATTGTTTTCGCCATTTTGGCACAACGAATAGTCCTAAGCGTCACAGGAGCCTGATCATTAAAACCATACATTGCATAGTAATAATGATAAACGACGAGGCGCTACAGAGGATTGAAGATATCAACATTACGTGAGCGAGGTTCATTCAATGTTTTTTTCCCTACAAACTATAACGCTAGATTCACGAAACGTAATGCTGTGTTTTCTTCCTAGAAATCGTCGAATTTAGGTGGGTTGTGCTCCTGAGTTAAAATTTTCAACAAAGGAAAATTGATTTTTTGTAATTATTTGCGTTTAAAGAACGTAACTGTCATCAAAAAATTACCTTGAGTACACTAATGGTGTAGTAATTTCAATATCTCGATAAAATTGCGCATTAATATGAGAGTGAGTAGTTATTGCATGGTAAAGGACACTTGTCCCACCTTCAAAAGCACTCGAGTACAGCTTGCGTACGTCTTTGGGAAAAAATCTCAGGTATCTGGTGGACGTAAGAGACCTCTTTTAGGCTTCTATTGGAAAGAAACTTGACGTTCAAAAGTAACATCATAAATATTCCTGTTCATCGGCCATTTCAACTTAAGAAGAAAAAGAAAACAAACGGTGGTTACAAACATTATCAATAGACAACGCATGGTAAAAACTTTTATAAACTTGACGTTTCGTACGCTTCACATAAATCTTCAGAAGTGACGGTTATAAGTATTACAAAACATTTAAAAAATACAAAAATAAAGCGAGGCACTGGTGACTATCTAATTGATACTTCCGATAGTTGATACTAATGGTATAAATTAGTAAAGAAACAGCTTCTCACTATCAACGTTTTAATTAAGTGAGGGTAGCAGTTTTAAGTCACTGATCAATAGCGTTGCTTTAATTCTACATTGCAAGTCGGACTTTCCAGTCGGATTTCAAGGTGGTCCCATTTGATGTTGTGACCTGTAGAAATGGCATGGTCAGCAACCGCCGAGGCGTACCATCTTATTTGAGAGCCTTGAAATGTTCTGTCCTCCTGTCATGTAATCGTCGTT
This sequence comes from Blastomussa wellsi, assembly GCA_947652115.1. NCBI lineage: Eukaryota > Metazoa > Cnidaria > Anthozoa > Scleractinia > Plerogyridae > Blastomussa > Blastomussa wellsi. The sequence continues at coordinate 19,968,323 of OX393566.1, read as the reverse complement.
TGGGATTGTGATTCCAGCTACGTCGGTAAAACCAAACGACGATGACATGACAGGAAGCCCCAACAGTTATAGAACATGTCGTGAAAAAGGTTGCTGTTGTTCATCGTGGTATAAAGTATAGTAATGAAGGCGTTATCAGGATAGTGAATGTGTCGTCTACGTAGCGTCTTCAGATTTGAGGCTTGTACGATGATGTAGATATCGCCTGTTCTTCGAAACTCTCCATGTAGAGGTTTGCAATAGCAGCAGAAACCGGACTTCCCATGGCTGCGCCTTCTTGTTGTTCGTATATTGATCCATTATACTGGAAGTATGTGGATCTCAATACGAAATTCAAGAGGTCAGTGCTCTGAGCAGGTGTTAGTGTTGTGCGGTCTGCAAGGCTGGGGTCGTTCTCCAGTTTTTGTAGTGCGACTTGTACAGGTAAACAGCGGTAAACAGCGACCCTACGTCGAAGGACACATTCACGTAGGCGACACATTCACTATCCTGGATCCTGGACGACACATTCTGTTGATATGTTTGTAAGATTACGAGTACGCCTGCATTGCGTGCCTATGTGTATGTAATTTAACCAGGACACCTTGTGGCCTTAGTTCTACCATGTGCTCAGTGTAACATGGCGGCCGTTGTTTATCAAACTGTATGTTTGAGTTCATTGCTCGCTTCTTAAGTCTCCACCTTCGAAGCAATCAACACATTCACTATCCTGAATCGCGGAAACGTCGATGTCTTCCTACAGCATCTAAACAGCCAACAGCCTTCCATCCGCTTCACCATGGAAACAGAAACTAACACCAAGATCGCCTTCCTTGAGACCGCAGTTTCAAGAGAACCTCACGGCCGCCTCACCACGAGCGAAAACAGGAAGCCCACGCACACTGATCAGTACTTAGCATATGACTCACACCACTCCCAGTCAGTAAAACGCGGTATTGTTAAGTGTTTGTACGGTCGCGCTAAGCGCCTTGTAACAAGAGCCGCTGTTATCTCCGAGGCGAAAAAACACCTGTCCTCTGTTTTTGTTTCTAATTGCTATCCTTATTCTTTCTTGCAGAAGGTCGCCAAGAATAGAAGACAGACCAACACAGAAGAGCCCGCGACCGAGTTCAAAACTACCGCGGTTTTACCCTATGTCAGTGGCCTGTCCGAACAACTTCGCCGCTGACTACAACAACAAGGAGTGCGCGCTGTTTTCATGTCGGATACTACGTTTCGATCACAACTAGTACGGCCAAAAGACGCTGTTCAACCGACTAAACAAGACGGCGTTGTTTACAAGATTCCCTGCGAATGCGGAAAAGTCTACATCGGCGAGACGGGGAGACCCATGCAGGACAGGATTAAAAAACACGACCGAGGCATCCGGCTCGGCCGTAACCAGACCTCCGCCGTTTCAGAGCATGCCCACACAACCGGACACTGTCCACTTTGGGAAGAGGTTAAGTTTATTGATCGTGATCAACATTGGTACACTCGCAGGGCAAAGAGCCTATTCACATAAGACTTCATCCTAACATAATCAACAGGGATAGATTGAAGCTTGGATGCTCACGATCAAGAAACAGAAGAACGAGAAAGCTGCACGACGGCGAACCACCGAGGGAACAACTAACTGGTCTAGGATCAGCGAAGATCGAAATGCACCAGTCACAGCTGTTGAAAACCAACCAATCACAGCGGAGCACCATGCTTTACAAAGCTACACGTAGCCAGTCGACCTTATCCCCTGATGAAGGCTAGCAGTATACAGCCGAAACGTCGCGGTCCAAATCACAAGTGACTACATCGTGAGACAAACGATAACGCCTTCATTACTATAATTATAGAACAGTTATGTAACAGCTATAACCGTCACTTCTGAAGATGCATGTTGAAGCATGTGAAACTTAAAGTTTATAGAAAGGTTTTTGATGCGTTGTCTACTGACGTTTGTCACCGCCGTTTGTTTACTTTTTCTTCTAAACTTGACGCTTATCTTTTGGCTACCTGCTTTAACCCTATTCAGCCGGGGGGGGGGGGGAGGGAAGAGGGGGGGGGCTTTTGAGGCCCGTGCCAACTTTGAAGATGTATAACTTCATGGCAATTAAGGCTATCACCACCAAACTTGGCGACTTTTCCTAAAAATGAATTATATATAAAATAATTCATATTTGAACTGCAGATGTAGATGAAAGTGAAGAATAATCATCGCAGTTAAATTACAATTTAAGCAATTGGAAAGAAGAAGCCTGAAAAATTCAGGGCTTCAACGGGATTCTAACCCGTGACCTCCGCTATACCAGTGCGGCGCTCTACCAACCGAGCCATGAAGCAACACATTGGGAGCGTGGTCAATTTATTGGCAACGCATTCAGTCCGAGATATCTAATATACATGAATGGTTATTCCTGTATTTGATCTTGAGCAAAAATCGTCTGTTCTGTCGCACTTTGTTATAATCGACGCACTTTGAAATACCTGTCACACTTTGTAATGAAATTGTCGAACTTTGTAATAACACTTGTCGCACTTTGTAATAACACTTGTCGCACTTTGTAATAACACTTGTCGCACTTTGTAATACCTGTCGCACTTTGTAATACCTGTCGCACTTTGTAATAACACTTGTCGCACTTTGTAATAAAATAGCTGTCGCACTTTGTAATGACAAGTCCTCACACTTTGTAATTACAAGTTGTTGCACTTTGTAATAACTTTCAAATTTCTCTTGAATACTAGGTTTGGTGGAAAATGTACGAACTAACTAATCTCTCCTCAGTGCACACACAAATCCGTTCTTCTTTATTTTTAACACGCAGACTGATTCCATTCGCGCAAAAACTCTTTGTTTCAAAAGAATATTACATCACCTATTGTTCTATTTAGTACTTAAACATTTTTATCGTTACTTTTTTTGTCTTGATAATGACGTGAGCTAAACGTCGAAACGTCGTCTTGACAAACATTTTTTAATATGCTTTTACGAAATGTTTTATCGCAATTTTTTATCGTCAAATATTTTAAAAAACCGCTTGTTATTCGTAAAACCAATAAACACCATTAAAATACAAAAAAATAATAATAAATATGAAAGACTGCCGGTCATTGAGTAATTTAAAAACTCCAAGAATGTATTCATTTTGAGAAGGCGCTTTTCCAATTGAAAGCTCGTTTCTGGTTTGATAGTTATCTACCAGCGAGTCATAAACGCTGCTATCGCTTTAAAGTTCAGCTAACCCCAAAATATATTATCGCTACAATAAACCTTTGCACCAGTTCGAAACGCGTTACCCCTTTCGTTTCTCCTTTTTACCAAATGCTGACTTTTTATAGCATTTAAAAGTTACGAAAAACCGAGCATCAGTTGGTTCACGACCGAGTCAGAAGGGGCGTGGGTCTATTCCTGGGTTGACGTCACAAACAGATTTGCATGGCATCAAGTCTTTGTAAACATGCATGCAAATAAGTTTGTGACGTTTACCCAGGAATAGACCCACGCCCCTTCTGACTTGGTCGTGAACCAAATAATGTACAGTTTTTCGTAATTTTTTAATGCTATAAAAAGTCCGCATTTAGTAAAGAGGAGAAATGAAAGGTGCAATGCGTTTCGAACTGGTGCAAAGGTTTATGTTAACGAAAAAATATTTTGGGGCTAGGTGCACTTTAAACAGAACATACCTATTTAAATCAAACCCTTTTTAGTCGCTTTTTGTGCGTTGTCGAAGTTTTCTTGCTACCGTCTTTGAAAGTTCAACTGGAACGCCTTCTCGGATCGCCCACCAAAATTCCTGGAAACATTCGATTCAACTCGCACGTCAAAGAAAAATGTATCTTCAGCAGTTTTTACTGTCTTACTTGTTCTTTTTCGGTGATACACCGCTCGTTAGACACCAAATCGCTAAAACAATAATGTCCGGGCCGGACATGTAAGCGGCGATGAAGACTCCAACACAATTAAAACACAACGTATTTATTCCAAAACCAGCGGCAATTTGCACCTCTCAAATGGGATTAACAGGTCGAAACCTAGCGAAACCTTGCGAAACCTTGCAAAACCTACGGAAGCGAAAATTATGCGACAAATTACTTGAGAAACAAAACGGTGAATTACACAAAGACGTTAACAACTTACCATATGAAAGGGCAACCTAAAAAGCGAAATTTCACAAGCGGGGAAATCACAAAATGCGTTGGTTTACACGAGCGTTTCTTTTCACAAGCGAATCTCTTCCACGTGCGAGCAACAAGGCATCACGGTATGCTTACGTCATTTAAGAACTGGAACGGACTGGACTACTTGTTGAGGATCAGCCTCAACATCCCGGGGGGTAGGGCTGAACTGACGATAACTAAGAAATTTAAACATAGCTTAAGTGTTCAACGTTCAACGGTCAATAATGCGGACTTATTCAATGTTTAGTGTTCAGGAATGTCAATGTTCACAGTGTTCACATCTCCTTTCTGTTTATTATGTCGCTTCCTCAAGAAGGCACAACTTTGTCACGGGCCGAAGAAGTCTTGAACTCTTTGTCCTCACTTCAGCAGTGCGCACATGCAAATCTTCACCCGGGAACACCTTCGTCACACGACCCAACAACCAACGGCACCTCGGCACGGTGTTGTCCACAACAAGAACTAGATCGTTCACTGCCAAGTTCCGTTTGTTCAGTAGTCACTTGTGGCGTTGCTGCAATGTAGGAACGTATTCTCGAATCCATCGAGACCAAAAGCAATTAGCAATGAACTGGGCATGTCTCCATTGTTTGCGCGAGTACAGATCTTCTTTAGCGAAGACTCCGGGCGGTACAATAAGGTTTCGGCGTTGTAGAAGAAGATGGTTCGGAGTGAGTGGCTCTAAGTCATTTGGGTCTTCACTAGAGGGACAAATGGGACGACTGTTCAAGATTGAGGTAACTTCAGCAAACACTGTACGTAACGTCTCCAAACCAACCAGCGCGTTCTGACTACCGAGAACAGCCTTCATAGACTGTTCTGACACTTCTAGTGAGTCTTTCCCACACTCCTGACATGTGACTGGCGGCTGGTGGCTGAAAGCGCCACTCAGGCAGTGGGCAACTGTACCATTCTACTTCACGAGAATGTAACTCATTCTTGATACGTTCGTCGTTCAAATCTTGAACTGCCAGGCGAAGTTCCAGTAAAATTCGTGCCGTTATCTGACCATATCTCCTTTGGACAGCCACGAACTGAGATGAATCGAACCAAGGCTTGGATAAATGTGTCCGTTTCAAGGGAACTGACATCTTCAATGTGTACAGCTCGGCTACTGAAACAAACAAATATGCAGCCATACACTTTCACTGTACTGCGACCTCGCTTCACGTAAAACGGTCCAAAGAAATCCAGACCCGTGTATGTGAATGGGGGCTGATAAGGTACCAGCCTCTCTTTGGGAAGATAAGCCATAACTTGTTGCAGAGGAGGCGCGTTGCGTCTGCGGCAGCTCACACAACTGCTTAAGACTTGACGTACGAGAGACCTTCCCCTCAAGATCCAGAAGTACTGACGGATTGTGGACAGGACATGTTCACGACCTGCATGACCCAGTACATGGTGGTAGTAGCGAACTATTAACTCGGACACGTGATGAGACTTTGGAAGAATCATCGGGTGTGCAGCTTCGAAGGCAATTGGCGCTCGGTGAATTCTACCTCCCACACGCATGACATCATCAACCAAGACTGGACTGAGATTAGCCAACTTGCTCTGACGTTTCACTTGTTTGCCTTCCTTTAAACACAAGTACTCTTCCTGGAAGTGTTGGCGCTGGACTAACCGTACGATTTCTTGACTTGCTCGATGCAGCTCTACTAGCTTGAGCTTAGTCGACTTAAGATACTCTGGAACCCTCTTCGCAAAACGCAGCACCCATGACATCACTCTTAGTAAACGAGACCACGATGAATAGCGTTGCAAAAAAGGGTCATTTGAGGCGGACATAACAGTTTGAGTTTTCCTTATCTCCATCTCGTCATCTTGGAGATCTTCAACAGGTACATTCGGCCTTTTTTGTTCAGGTTCCCAGAGGAATTTTGGACCTGACCACCAGCGACATTCAGTGTGAAAATACTGAGCACCGACACCTCGTGAACCATCATCAGCAGGGTTCAGAACACCGGGGATGTGATGCCACTGTTCTGGGGAACTTGTTTCATGGATTTCGGTCACGCGATTGGCGACAAAGGTTTGAAAGCGCCTTGTTTCGTTTTTGATGTCCTGCAAGGATGTCATCGAGTCAGACCAGAAGAAGGTTTGATCGACATTCAGATCAAGTTCCTGTAATATTAGCTTGACTCAGACGGGCTGCTAATACCGCAGCTTGAAGCTCAAGGCGAGGGATAGTCCACTCCCTGATGGGTGCATTGCGAGTTTTTCCCATGACAAAGCAACAATGAATCACTCCTTTCTCATCCACAAAGCGCAAATATGAAACAGCTGCGTAACCACGTCTGGATGCATCAGCAAAGTTGTGAAGCTGGATGGTAAAAGGATTCTCTAGCGACTTGATCTTGCAACACCTCGGGATGCCAATAGTGATGACATGTGGTAACTCTTCCAACCAACGTTGCCATTGTGAAAGGTATGGTTCTGGGATTTCTTGATCCCAAGGCAGTTTGTCTCTCCAGAGCTCTTGCAGCAGAATCTTGGCGGAGAACACAAATGGCGAAAGGAATCCTAGCGGATCAAACAAGGAGCTTACGACGGAGAGTAATCCTCGTTTGGTGGGCGGTTTTGCTGCTTGTACGGCTTTAAACTTGAAGACATCAGACTGGGCATCCCAGTACACGCCCAACGCTCTTTCCAATGGTAACTGGTCTAGATCCAAGTCAAGCAATGGATTTGCTCTCAACTCTGGCGGAATGGATTGCAATACCTCTCGGCTATTGCTAGCGAACTTTGTGAGACGGAAGCCTCCTTCCATTAGCAACTTGGTTAGTTCAGATGCCAAATGGACAGCCTGTTCTGTACTCGAAACAGACTTTAACACGTCGTCAACATAAAAGTTCCTACGAACTGTCTTGATGACTTCAGGTGAGTATTTTTGTTCGTTTTCTTGTGCTGTCATGCTCAATGCTTTGTTGGCGCAACAGGGCGAAGACTTGGCACCAAAAATGTGGACCAACATTTTGTAGTCTTCTGGTGGGTCATTGATACTACCAGGCCACCACAAGAATCTCAGCACATCGGTGTCACTTTGCGTTACATTAGTCTGATAGAACATACCCTCAATGTCTGCGGAAAAGGCAATTTCTTCTTCACGGAAACGGATTAAGACAACAGTCAGGTCATTTGTAACACAAGGTCCTTGTAACAGCTGATCATTTAAAGAGGTCCCATTGAACCTCGCGGCTGCATCAAACACTACCCTCACTTTACCCGGCTTGTTTGGGTTGGTTACCGGATGGTGGGGAATGTACCAGGTGATATCGTTGACGGTGGCAGCTTCTTCTTTGCTCAGCTTTCTTGCGTACCCCTTAACCACACAATCTTGGATCACGGTTCTGTATTTAAACTCCAGCTCCGGGTCACGACGGAAGCGCTTCCTTAAGCACTGTAATCTTGCTTCAGCTAGAGCTAGATTGTAAGGAAGTACAGGACTTTCATCCCTCAACAGCAGGCCCATCTGGTAATGACCATCTAGCAGGTTGATTGAGTTGTCGATAAGCTTTAGGGCTCTTCGATCTTCCACGGACAATGGTTTGGTTTCGGTCCTTGCGGTACCATATGATTCAATCTTCCAGAATTCCTCGAGCTGGTTGATCAGATTAACTTGTCCCTTCTTGTAGGACTGAACATTTGAGGAGCCACCGAGTATGCTCCAACCAAGACACGACTTGATAACAAGCGGTTCATTGCGGTTCCCCTTTCTTACATCAAGAGGAACGAACACTTCTTGAAACGAGTAGGATAGAAATCTTCTTCCTTTCCACTTCTGGGAAAGACACTTCCTGTAAATGTGGCCATTGTTCTACAGATCTTGCCACCTTCGTATGTTTCAAGGGGATGGTGAGATCCTTTACTGCCCATGCAGAGTTGACAGTGATCACATGGTTATCACCTTGATTGTCTAATGACGCGATTTTAAAGTCCACCTTCATCCACCTCTTCTTCAACATCAGTATTGTTCACTGTCGTAAGTGAAAGCTTGCTAGCTGACCCAGTAATGTTCAACAGTTTCATGAGAGATGGGTCAATCATGGTGATATCAGACCCTGAATCAATTAGGCCATATGTGGTAATTTCGCAGCCAGCATCGCTCATTACTCTCACTGGAATCACTTGAAGTAACACATCTGAGGAGTCAGCAGGTGCACTTATGGGGCAAGTAGAAGTTGCAAGATGTACCTTGGTCAGGCGTCAGGTCCTGATTGACTTCATTGTTTTGGTTCACAGCTCCTTGAGCAACCTCTTGCTTAGGCTCAATAAAGTGCAACAATGTGTGGTGTGCCTTTCCACAGCCTTCCACTTTACAGCGTGTTACCGACTTGCACTTTCTCGAGTTGTGTAAAGATGAACTGATGCAGTTAAAACATATCTTGTGCTGGTTGACAAAGTCATTGCGTTCCTTGGGAGATTTAGATTTGAATGCCCCACACTGGTACAGGCGATGGGGCTGACGACACAATGGGCAAGGCTCACTCTTGGCCGATGTCATGTTGACAAAGAAGGGGGGTTTAGGAGAGACAGGCGGCTTGCCCTTAGGCTTGACTTTGGTGACTGCGTTCTCACGACTTCCTCCACTAAAGAAAGGACGGTTCAAGACATATGCTCGTTCTTTGAGGAAGTCCACCACATCCTTGAAGGTTGGCATGGCATGACCTTGACCCTCTAGACGCTTCAATCGTTCAGCAAATTTGGCTTGCATCCACTTAGGGAGTCGCATGACAACTTTCTCGAGGTTGCTTGCATTCATTTCATTTAAGTAGCCCATTGACTCTAGGGTATCATAGGTAACTTGAGCCATATCTGCATATTGCTGCAAGCTGTCCTTGTCATTTGGTTGAATGAAAAGTTGGTGAGGGACTCCACAGATGCTCTCACGACTTGAAATGGTTGACCAAATCGGTCCTCTAATGTCTTTAGAGCCTTTGCCAAACCAACGCGGGCTCATGGAATAATTGCTATATATTAGAAGCCGGCCTGTTTTTCCGTATTCAAATTGAACACTCTGGGTATGCATCACGTATTCACTATTGAATACTCTTGAATATTCCAGGGGCACTTCACGTATTCAAATCGAACACTCTTGAATACTCCAGGTGTACTTCACGTATAGCGTACGCCTTGAATACTCTAGGATTCTATGGCATCACAATGACATATTCGAGGCTAAAATACTCTAGAATTTTTTTTTTTTTTTTTTATTTTATTTTATTTTATTTTTTTTTTTCATATTTATTTAATGACAAGGAACAAAGTTACATCTTACTGAAATAAAATTAAAGGATAATCATGAAAAAAAAAAGAGTTTACAATACTAAAATAACATAAAAAAATTAATACAGATTCCAGGCCTTTGAACTACCCCTGCTGTCATATAATGTATTATTACAATATATGTGTATGTTTTCCATATTTCATTTCACTTAATGTGAGATACAAAACCAGAAGGAGGATTATTATTTCTATTTTCTGTATTGGTTCATGTAATGTTTTCGAGACGAAAAAATACTCTAGAATGTTTTCCATTTGGCGCAGTAATATCGCCTTTATTTGGACACACTGAATGCAATGTTGCTAAGACGCCTGAAATACTGAATATGAATATGCTTAAAGACGCGAACTGTACTTTAAAATAGTTCATTTCAAGAAAAAAAAAATATTGCAATGAACGTTCAAAAAATAGAGGCTTACGTTTGACATTTCAAGTGTTTCTTCAAGTATTGGCTCACGTAAGATTACAAAGCGTTTTCTACTCTGAATCGGAATCGACTACTTTTAGCATTTTGTTCCTCTTTTTGGACCTTATCTCAGATTCTGGAGTGGCCAAGGTCGATGATTGATTAAGGCTGCTGATGGAAATGTTGAATTCACCACCAGGAATAACAGCACCCGGAAAGAGCGACATTTTGCAGGGCATGTTGATAATCTGCAGCCGAACTAGCTGGATAAACTGTGGTCGAAGAACATTCAGAAATTAATTTTGTCGTTCTTCAGCGTCAGAAATTCCCTGAATAAAGCAACATTCTGTTCAGTTTTCTATTTTTTATTCTCGTTTTCTTGGTCCTCGATAAATTGTCGACTGAACTGTTAATAGCTGTCAACCTTAAAAGCTCGGAAGCAGCAAATGCTGCAAACATTCACTTTTATCTTCTTTGGGCGGCCGCCCAAAAAGGTGGGAAAACCGATACGATTTTTTCACTGGTGATAAATTTCGAATGCGGCCTGTGATTGGTCATACGATATTTTTCACTAGTGAGAAAAATGGTATGACCAATCACATTGTTTCTAGTCTTTGGCAGATCATTTTTATTTGACAGCTTTGTTTAGAGCATATATCAGTACTCATATAATAGTCAATTTTAGTACATATCGGTAATGGACCTCGATAATAACACCACTCTTGAGTACCGGTGGTGCAATTACATTATATTTAATTTTCAAACAAATATTACAAGTTTGGTTCTGTACATTTGGTAGCCTGCGTAGCCGGCGGGATTTGAGGGTGCGAGCTACTCACTCAGCATTCGCGGGCGAAGCCCACAAGGTTAAGCGCGAGTGGAACTCACCAATCTCTCCACGGCTTTGCCGCTCCGACGACGGCCTCCCAAAAACAAAAGCACTTAGCCGCGAATCCCGCCAGCTACGCAGGCTATACATTTGGGTGTTTCTCAGATACAAGCACCCTGTCCCGAATAAGCGACATGTCTCGAATAAGTGCCCTTCTTCGAGCTGCTAAAAGTAAATAAGCACCCGTCGCGCTAAATCGAATTTTTACGATATTTAAATTAGTACAACATAAGTGTACTCAAGGAAATGTTTTGATGACAACTACGCTCTTCGTTCGCAAATAATTACAGAAAAATCAATTTTCCTTTTTGAGAAGAAAATTTTGGATTCTTTTTTATAACTCGGGATTAACACCTACATTAATTTAACCATCTCTAGGTAGAGAACAAGGAAACAGCATCGAGTTGGGTGAATCTAGTATTATGGTTATTGAGACAAAGACATCGAATTGATTGAAAGTGTTCGGTAACCAATATTTCTCAAAATCGACGGTTGAGTTCAATTCATACTTTCGATCTAATATATTTTGTCGTCGTTCACGAAATGTTGATGTGAACTGCTTATATCTCCTCCTCGATCTGTACGGCGTCATCATTTATCAGGGACTTTACGAAACCACGACGGCGACGTCAACGAGGACGTCGCCAAACAAAAGATTTAATGAGCAGAACAATAGTCCTGCACGTGCGTTATCCATCTTTGTTCATTTCTTTGACGTCCTCTGCAAAACAACGACGTGAAATGACTAAATTGTGAGCTGTGTTGAGAACGTGAACCGCAACGGCGAGTTTTTCATGTTTCTCGTTTGAATTACATAAGCGCTGAAAAATCCAAGTAGAAATTAGCGCTGATACTGATAACCACACTAAACACATTCTGATAGTTGCGAGATTCTTACGCAAAATTTAAATGCATTTTTTGTGGACGTTGTCGTTGGCGTCGCCGTCGTGGTTTCGTAAAGTCCCTAATTGATATCTCTGTGCAACGTCAAGCTACTAAAATGTTTATGACTATTCGCTATGCCGGAATGTGAAACGGTTTGTCTCGCTCTGGGAAAAAAGGTTAAAAGCATTTGTCAACACTGTTTCCTAAACTAGTACTGTATGCTAAGGGACTGCTTTGCTGGATTAATGGCTATTCTGACGTCACGTGCACGTTATTCAGCCGCTAAAGCCACCTGTGTTTATTTTTGCTATATTCATCAATGAAAAGCACGTTTTCTAATATTTTAAAACGCTCGTTTTTTTTAACAAAACGAGAGTGAAAAGGGGACATTACGGAAACTAAAAACACACAATATTATTTGTTAAACGATGCATCCTTAAATATGAGACAAATATATGCGGCGGATAGATAGAGTCTCAAATTATTGGTAAATATAGATTACTTCATAGAAAGTGCGACGTACGGATTTTTATTCACGAGTTGCAAAACTTTGGAAAACTCACTCGTTCGCTGCGCTCACTCGTTCGTTTTCCAAAGTTTTGCGACGAGTGAATAATAATCCGTACAAAGCACTTTCTATGCTGTAATTTGTTTATTATATATAACGAGTACTCAACCATTGTAAACTTATAGCGATTTTTCTAGTCTATAATTAAAGAGTTAAACGCAGCGCGAGGAAAACAAAGTAAATGCATTCTGATGGCTTTTCAAGCGAGATCTCTTTTAAATAGAAAAGAAAAATAACGGCGACGACAAGCTATCGTAAACAAGAACTTTATTTAAATAGCGGTATAAAACACACTGTGTTCATACTTTTTAAAAGAAAAGCCTTTGATATCGCATCGAGAAACGTCGCCATAAGTGAATTAACTACTTCGCGCAAATCAACTGGAGAATTTTTGAACAAAAGTTGTGATAACACAAGGAGTCGGTTCATTAAACAATAATTACGACGTAAATCCATATTCAAAAGTGAAATATTTACTTTACCCTGGTGTTCCCAAGAGTGCTTGAATTTTCTTAGAACGTCCACGGCTGCGTTGTATCAAAGCTACAATGAAAGTCTTTCATTTCTTGGCTTTCCCTTATCGACATTTAGTTTGTCTTCGCTCCGCCTGGAGAATGATTTTAGCATTTCCATATCATAACTGTGTTCTCAAGGTTTTGCTTGGCGTGTTTCTGATGGCTTTCCTTTCCATAAAGTTCTCAAAAGTACAAAATTTGTAGCCGAAACGTAAACTGTCTTCGAGAGCTTGCAAACTTGCAGCGTGTTGTTTTCGCAACCTCGTTGGAAACCATTTGAATTCCGGCGCTCTGGTTGTTTAGGTCGTTCTACTCTTGATGCTGATTGGTTATATTTTTCACATGTGAAGAAAGCTATACGCGAAGCTGATTGGACGTATCGCTTTTCTCACATGTGAAAATATAGCAGATATAGAATTATATCTGCAAGGATTATTGCCTAAAATCGTCGCTATATATATAATAAATATATTGCAGTAATAATGATTGCGTAATAGCAGGTCAGATTATCCGTGCTATGTCATTTTGCAAAGAGAAATTAAAATTGAAATTAATAGTAATGTTTCCCCGTTTCTGGTAGCGCTCGGCCATGCGGAACTTGAATTGTTTTCACTTTGCAGTTGAAAGTGAATGTAGATTTCGGTATGGCCGAGGACTGCCAATAATATTTTTTTTTTCATTCTACTTTGAAAAACGTATTTCTTTTCACTTTGCCTTATATTTTGTTTCCATTGTGCTTTAATAATGCTTTAACTTTAATTTTGAACCGTGTTTGACTTTGCTTCGCACTTGCATTTCATTTTACGTTTGCTTTCACTTTGCGTTTTATTTGCATTTCATTTTACATTTACATATATTTATATTTTGATTTCGATTTTAATTTATATTGTTATTTTGCAATAAAATACCCTAAAAAAATCAGTGGCAGTTCTCGGCCACCATACTGGTCTCTTGTTTCCCTTAATGAACAAGCTTACAACTCTGGTATACTGTATTACGTAAAAAGCCGATCTATTTGAAAACGTGAATATCTCGACGTATTTATTCTGTCACTTGAATGATAAATAAAAATACAACGGAATAGGTTTACTTCGCGGGGCAGCATAAACGTGACATGAACTGTGCTTTATATACTCAACTTCACTTCACTCCGTGTTTTACCAAGCCAGAAGATTTGAGGGGCTTTATAAACGAATTACTACTTTGATTTCCTATCGATATATTTTTGTATGCAAATTTAGTTACTTGAACATCTAACATCGATTATATTTGCCTTTTTAAACAAAATTGCATATCCACGAGAACAAAATAGTCTACTTTGTTATCCCTCAGTTTAATTTCCTTCGAACTGCCTGTTAGCTATTGCAGGTGTGTATCTTCAAAATATGCCAATTAAATAAAAATAAGACGTTTTCGTGACAAGAGTATTTTTTGCCTTTATTATTTAGGTTACAAGGATTACTTTCGTCATCGTTGCTGTGATTGCTGTCCCTCAGCACGTTTACTGACTCTTCCTTTTTCCATTAATTACTGGAAAAATTTTCTACTGGATACCTTCCATAAGAACAGGACAACTTTGTTGATCTTCAAAATCAAAGGAGGATTTTCCGTATCCCCACAACAGAAGCAAAATTATGTTGAACGCAGTCACCATTGTATTCATCGTTGTTTTCGCAATAGAGGTGGTCGTCATCATCATCGGAAACGTGTTCACCATTTTTGTCTTCTGGACTCAGCGAATCCGTTTGAAACGAACCTGTTTTCTCCTGATCAATCTCGGCGTTGCTGATTTGCTTGTAGGGATAGCGCAATTTGCAGTCTTGGCGATTCACAGAGTTCCGAGAACTGAATTCATACCAGAATTAACGACCCAAACTCCCTCGTGGGTAGTCCAAGTTCTTGGATCGTGTACGTCACTAATGTTTCTCGCCCTTATTTCGCTAGAGCGAGTTTACGCCGTGTTGCGGCCACTCCGTCATCGTGTAACAACTACTCGAGCTTACATCTACAGCATCTTTGCAGTCTGGGGGGCCGGACTGTGCAAGGCAGGGCTCTCGTTGTTAGCGATATACCACGCAAAGGTGGATAGAATCTATGCCACTGTAACAGTTGGTTTGCTCTATTTCGTTTCGCTCGTTGTTATTTGTGTAAGTTATTTGTCGATCCGTTCGCGACTGCACCGTACAGCACCTGAATTGCAATTTCGCAACGAAAGATTGGTGGAACATAATCTAAGGCTTTCAAAGACGTTTTATATAGTAGTGGCAGTGTCGCTTTTGTTATGGTTGCCTGCCGTCGTAGTGTACATAATCAAAGAATTTTGTTCGCAATGTTTTCCTTCCACTGTAGTTTTGTTTGTAAATGTTTTACACTTATCAAATTCTATGGTAAATCCTTTCATATACAGCTTTAGGATGCCGATATTTAAAGATGCTTTGAGAAGACTTATTTGCAAGAGGAGGCACCAACAAAATATTGAATTGAATGGAGCTCCTTTTCGCGTGGCCAATGCAGCCCAGAATAGGGTACTTACTACACATTTATAAGGTGCACAACTATCCCAGGACATTCTTCGATAATATTAACAATATTAATAAACTTGTGTTGTACTAGTAAAACAGGCATTAATCAGACGACGATGATGAAACAAGATAAAAAAAGTCATACATATTTTTTTCCTCAGGCTGTTTCAGATGTTTAAACAAATGCTAAACCAAACTGTCTTAACAAAAAAGTTGAACGCCCTGCTAGATTTTGAAATCTAGAAGCTCTGAAATCCTATTTCAGATTATTAGTGAGGAATTTCTGACAAAATCAATGTTCCAGTAAAAAAATGACATATTTAACACTGAAATAATTAAAATGAGGCAAAAAATGATTTATTTTAGGTGCTTTTATTGCTATTTTATGCTCTAATTGCCTGTTGGACAGCAAGAAAATGATTTTCCTGGTCTGAGACCTAATAAAACAATGTTAAAGCAGCTTAAAAAAATAGATAATTTGCCGCATAATCTACCTTTCTTGCGCATAATTTCCCTTTTTTGGCAGCACCCTATAGATCAGAAGCCCTGTTTTACTGCATTTTTACTGCTGGGGCAGAAAGAAAAAGACTTATGAATTTTCTCTCTGGGACTGAGGTTTAATGTCCATAGTCCAATTAGAAAGAGTCCACATAAGAGGTTTTATTATTGAAGTTATTTGTGAGAATTTTGATGTGACATAGAAAATTTCCAGTATTACTGAGCTGCCCATGTTGCTGCAAGCCCTGATATACCAAGCTGCAACAAGACAGGTATTTAACATATTCCTAAACCCTTGAATTCCTTTACGGCCCTGCTAAGAAAACCATGGACACCTGAAATATTTCAGGAATGTTGATTGTGTAGTGACCAATCGCAGCAAACCTCAAAACCACAAACTTATTACCGTTGCTGTTTGCGGTTTAGTTTTCTCAGACCTGATTGGCTTTTTCTTTGGGTTAGAATAACATTCCATAAACATTTTTGGTGTTCACGATTATCTTAGCAAGGCTGTAAATGACCCTTCTCAAAATATTTCTCGAAAGACCTTTCATGGCAGGATGGAATAAATTAATGAAAGAAATTAACTTCCTTCTCATGTCACCATGACAACTAGTATGAAGGTAGACCGCGCGGTCTTGGGAACAACAGATAAAATAGCTTTGGCAACGTGGCGCGAACTAATTGTCATAGGGCACGGGGATTCCTTTTCTTACTTAATGGTTTCTTTCGCGAACTCAATACCCTGCGTGAAAAGCCAAATATTCTGGCCATAATTCGCTCGAATACGAGTCGGCACACGCCTCGTACGCCTGATTCGAAATACACCTGGGATATCATATTATATTAGAAGCCGGCCTGTTTTTCCGTATTCAAATTGAACACTCTGGGTGTGCGTCACGTATTCACTATTGAATACTCTTGAATATACCAGGGGCACTTTACCTATTCAAATCGAATACTCTTGAATACTCCAGGTGTACTTCACGTATAGCGTACGCCTTGAATACTCTAGGATTCTATGGCATCACAATGACATATTTGAGGCTAGAATACTCTAGAATATTTTCCATTTGGCGCAGTAATATCGCCTTTATTTAGACACACTGAATGCAATGTTGTTAAAGACGCCTGAAATACTGAATATGAATATGCTTAAAGAGGCGAACTGTATTTTAAAATAGTTCATTTCAAGAAAAAAATATTGTAATGAACGTTAAAAAAATAGAGGCTTACGTTTGACATTTGAAGTGTTTCTTCAAGTAATGGCTCACGACTACTTTTAGCATTTATTTCCTCTTTTTGGACCTTATCTCAGATTCTGGAGTGGCCAAGGTCGATGATTGATTAAGGCTGCTGATAGAAATGTTGAATTCACCACCAGAAATAACAGCACCCGGAAAGAGCGACATTTTGCCGGGCATGTTGATAATCTGCAGCCGAACTAGCTGGATAAACTGTGGTCGAAGAACATTCAGAAATTAATTTTGTCGTTCTTCAGCGTCAGAAATTCCCTGAATAAAGCAACATTCTGTTCAGTTTTCTATTTTTTATTCTCGTTTTCTTGGTCCTCGATAAATTGTCGACTGAACTGTTAATAGCTGTCAACCTTAAAAGCTCGGAAGCAGCAAATGCTGCAAACATTCACTTTTATCTTCTTTGGGCGGCCGCCCAAAAAGGTGGGAAAACCGATACGATTTTTTCATTGGTGATAAATTTCGAATGCGGCCTGTGATTGGTCATACGATATTTCTCACTAGTGAGAAAAATGGTATGACCAATCACATTGTTTCTAGTCTTTGGCAGATCATTTTTATTTGACAGCTTTGTTTAGAGCATATATCAGTACTCATATAATAGTCAATTTTAGTACATATCGGTAATGTACCTCGATAATAACACCACTCTTGAGTACCGGTGGTGCAATTACATTATATTTAATTTTCAAACAAATATCACAAGTTTGGTTCTGTTCATTTGGGTGTTTCTCAGATACAAGCACCCTGTCCCGAATAAGCGCCATGTCTCGAATAAGTGACCTTCTTCAAGCTGCTAAAAGTAAATAAGCACCCGTCGCGATAATCGAATTTTTACAACATAAGTGTACTCAAGGAAATGCTTTGATGACAATTACGCTCTTCGTTCGCAAATAATTACAGATTCCTTTTTGAGAAGAAAATTTTGGATTCTTTTTTATAACTCAGGATCATAACCTTCAATAATTTAACCATCTCTAGGTAGAAAACAAGGAAACAGCATCTAGCTGGGTGAATCTAGTATTATAGTTATTGAGAAAAAACATCGAATTAATTAAAAGTGTTCGGTAGCCAATATTTCTTAAAATCGACGGTTTAGTTCAATTCGTACTTTCGATCTAATCTCTTTTGACCTCGTTCACGAAATGTTGATGTGAACTGCTTATATCTCCTCCTCGATCTGTACGGTGTCATCATTTATCATTCATATCTCTGTGCAACGTCAAGCTACTAAAATGTTTATGACTATTCGTTATGCCGGAATGTGAAACGGTTTGTCTCGCTCTGGGAAAAAAGGTTAAAAGCATTTGTCAACACTGTTTCCTAAACTAGTACTGTATGCTAAGGGACTGCTTTGCTGGATTAATGGCTATTCTGAATATACTAATGGTAAATATATTGCAGTAATAATGATTGCGTAATAGCAGGTCAGATTATCCGTGCTATGTCATTTTGCAAAGAGAAATTAAAATTGAAATTAATAGTAATGTTTCCCCGTTTCTGGTGTTCAATGTCTTCTTATATACGCCATATATCAGAATATTTTCTAAAGCTTAGGAAGAGTAACTGGTCTCTTGTTTCCCTTCATGAACAAGCTTACACTCTCGTATACTGTATTACGTACAAAGCGGATCTAGTTGAAAACGTGAATATCTCAACTTACTATATTCTCAGCTCCGACTATTGCATTTCTAGCTTTTTGATTGGCTAAAAAACTCCGACTATGAGCCAATAGTCGGAGTTTTACGTCATATGGAAAATAGTGCGCCAAAGTTTTTATTTTACGCTTTGTAAAATTGTGGAAATAAAAATCGGCGGCAAAACCCGGTTTGAGAATTTACTAAAACAATTATTCCATTCGCCTTTTTTGGATATGAAGTTATTATAACCAACTCGCGCTACGCGCTCGTTGGTTATTTTATCACTTCATATCCAACGCGGGCTCATGGAATAATTGTTATGTATTTGTTCTGTCACTTGAATGATAAATAAAAATACAACGGAGTAGGTTTACTTCGCGGGGCGGTATAAACATGACATGAACTGTGCTTTATATACTCAACTCCACTTCACTCCGTGGTTTATCAAACCAGAAGATTTGAGGGGCTTTATAAACGAATTACTACTTTGATTTGCTATCGATTTTTTTTTTGGATGCAAATTTAGTTACTTGAACATCTAACATCAATTTGCCTGTTTAAACAAAATTGCATATCCACGAGAACAAAATAGTCTTCTTTGTTATCCCTCAGTTTAATTTTCTTCGAACTGCCTGTTAGCTATTGCAGGTGTGTATCTTCAAAATATGCTAATTGAATAAAAATAAGACGTTTTCGTGACAAGAGTATTTTTGTGCCTTTATTACTTAGGTGACAAGGATTACTTTCGTCGTCGTTGCTGTGATTGCTGCCCCTTAGCACGTTTACTGACTCCTCCTTTTTCTTTTAATTACTGGAAAATTTTTCTACCGCATACCTTCCGCCTATAAGAACAGGACAACTTTGTTGATCTTCAAAATCAAAGGAGGATTTTCCGTATCCCCACAACAGAAGCAAAATTATGTTGAACGCAGTCACCATTGTATTCATCGTTGTTTTCGCAATAGAGGTAGTCGTCATCATCATCGGAAACGTTGTCACCATTTTTGTCTTCTGGACTCAGCGAATCCGTTTGAAACGAACCTGTTTTCTCCTGATCAATCTCGCCGTTGCTGATTTGCTTGTAGGGATAGCGCAGTTTGCAGTCTTGGTGATTTACAGACTTCCGAGAACTGAATTCATACCAGAATTAACGACCCAAACTCCCTCGTGGGTAGTCCAAGTTCTTGGATCGTGTACGTCACTAATGTTTCTCGCCCTTATTTCGCTAGAGCGAGTTTACGCCGTGTTGCGGCCACTCCGTCATCGTGTAACAACTACTCGAGCTTACATCTACAGCATCTTTGCAGTCTGGCGGGCCGGACTGTGCATGGCAGGGCTCTCGTTGTTAGCGATATACCACGCAAAGGTGGATAGAATCTATGCCACTGTAACAGTTGGTTTGCTCTATTTCGTTTCGCTCGTTGTTATTTGTGTAAGTTATTTGTCGATCCGTTCGCGACTGCACCGTACAGCACCTGAATTGCAATTTCGCAACGAAAGATTGGTGGAACATAATGTAAGGCTTTCAAAGACGTTTTATATAGTAGTGGCAGTATCGCTTTTGTTATGGTTGCCTGCAGTCGTAGTGTACATAATCAAAGAATTCTGTTCGCAATGTTTTCCTTTCACTGTAGTTTTGTTTGTAAATGTTTTACACTTATCAAATTCTATGGTAAATCCTTTCATATACAGCTTTAGGATGCCGATATTTAAAGATGCTTTGAGAAGACTTATTTGCAAGAGGAGGCACCAACAAAATATTGAATTGAATGGAGCTCCTTTTCGCGTGGCCAATGCAGCCCAGAATAGGGTACTTACTACACATTTATAAGGTGCCCAACTATCCCAGGACATTCTTCGATAATATTAACAATATTAATAAACTTGTGTTGTACTAGTAAAACAGGCATTAATCAGACGACGATGATGAAACAAGATAAAAAAAGTCATACATATTTTTTTCCTCAGGCTGTTTCAGATGTGTAAACAAATGCTAAACCAAACTGTCTTAAGAAAAAAGTTGAACGCCCTGCTAGATTTTGAAATCTAGAAGCTCTGAAATCCTATTTCAGATTATTAGTGAGGAATTTCTGACAAAATCAATGTTCCAGTAAAAAAAATGACATATTAAACACTAAAATAATTAAAATGAGGCAAAAAATGATTTATTTTAGGTGCTTTTATTGTTATTTTATGCTCTAATTGCCCGTTGGACAGCAAGAAAATGATTTTCCTGGTCTGAGACCTAATAAAACAATGTTAAATCAGCTTAAAAAAAGTACATAATTTGCCGCATAATCTACCTTTCTTGCCGCATAATTTCCCTTTTTTTGGCAGCACCCTATAGACCAGAAGCCCTGTTTTACTGCATTTTTACTGCTGGGGCAGAAAGAAAAAGACTTATGAATTTTCTCTCTGGGACTGAGGTTTAATGTCCATAGTCCAATTAGAGAGAGTCCACATAAGAGGTTTTATTATTGAAGTAATTCGTGAGAATTTTGATGTGACATAGAAAATTTCCAGTATTACTGAGCTGCCCATGTTGCTGCAAGCCCTGATATACCAAGCTGCAACAAGACAGGTATTTAACATATTCCTAAACCCTTGAATTCCTTTACGGCCTTGCTAAGAAAACCATGGACACCTGAAATATTTCAGGAATGTTGATTGTGTAGTGACCAATCGCAGCAAACCTCAAAACCACAAACTAATTACCGTTGCTGTTTGCGGTTTAGTTTTCTCCGACCTGATTGGCTTTTTCTTTGTAACACAATAACATTCCATAAGCATGATTGGTGTTCACGATTTTCTTAGCAAGGCTTTAAATGACCCTTCTCAAAATATTTCTCGAAAGACCTTTCATGACAGGATGGAATAAATTAATGAAAGAAAATAAAATAACATAAAAATCTAACACTAACCAAACAGACCAACTTTGGCAACAAAATCCAAACAATCTATAATTTCTATTGTTGTTGATTAAGGAGCCATCAATTTGCTTTTCACAAGTTTAAACAGTTACAGTATTTTTACGGTTTGTTGATAGAACGGTTAAACTTTTCAGCTGTTAATTAGATGCACACTGACTAAACTTTCAGATAATGATTGCATTCCACAAAGCAAAGATCTGCTTAAGCAAAAAATGCAACAAAAACAAAGTCTGGGGTATCCAAGACATACGGGCACTGCCTGACCTGGGGGGGGGGGGGGGCGGTGATTTGCAAACCTGAAACAATTATACACAGTGCCCCAAATGTGTGATCATGAGTGTTAAACGGGTATGAAAATGCCCAAAATTACAATAAATACAAGACTTTCGCAATTTTCACGCTTATTTAAACTTTCACTTATTATTCAAAAATAATTTACTGAGAAAAACTTGTAAGCGCTTGAAGGTTGCCGTTGTGGCGCACAAGAAGCACAAAATGAATAATCTGTCTTAACACTTGCTTGACACAGACAGTCAGGGTTGTATTGGCTAGTTTTCTTGAATTCTTTCAACTTCTGTTCTCTGAACCAGGAGCATTTTGTCCGAAAAAATGTCATAAATTTTCTAAACTGGGGGGTCTGCAGCCCCAGCTTTTACGCCTATGACTAGATGGAGAGACGATTTAACTGATTATTGACATTCTCGGACTTGTTTGTAGAAGCGTTACTGTCGTGACTGTTGGAAAGCCCCAGGCGCGTAGCCGCGCGGGGATTGGAGACTTGTAAAAGAGTATTATTGAATGGTCGAGAAAAAAGAGTAAAACGAAAAGCACATGGAATGGCTGTGTTTTGATTTCTGCGTTTTTTCCCAAACCGAAAGAATATCCATAGTGGTCCTTCGAGCGCCGGATTGAAGAGAATAGAATCGGCGGTGGATTTATAGAAGCGTAGAACCGAAACATGGCGGAGAATTCGACGAAACCTGTGGAAATATCAGCTGCAGAGGAGCGAAGCACACGTGAACGGAGCCTGCCAAGCTATTTGAGCGACTACGCCGACGTTCCCGGTCAGGACAAGCTCCAAACGATAAAAAACAGGCGAAAGTCGATGAAAACCAACCTGACGAAGAAGGTAAACAGCATAGAGGAGTACATGAAGGAACGGAAAAACCGTAAGTTAATTGAACTTGCACTTACTCAACTCAATAGAGCATGGGATCAGTTGATAGAGAACCATAAAGAATTTCAAGCTTTGTGCAGTAATGACGAAGAACTGCACGATGCCGAGACATGGATATTAGAATCCCAAGCAGTTGTAGAAGAACTTATTTGTAGAGCGGTTGAGTATCAGGAAGACAAAATAGTTTGTGGTGGATCTGAGTTAAGTGCTCCAAGTGTAGCCAGCAAATCTAAGCCGATAGATCAAAGCGAAATCGCTTCAGTCATTAGTGGTGGTCATAAGAGTAGCAAAGCAAAAAGTTGCAAGCTAAGCAGGATAACTTCGTCATTATCCAGAGAACGTGTAAAGGCAGCTGCAAGGGAGGCTGATCTAGCTAAGTTGAAAGTAGAGCAGCTTAAGGAGAAAGCTCTGTTAGAGGCTAAAATTGCAGCCAAAAAAGCCCAACTTGATGCACAATTGACAATCAAAGAAGCAGAACAGGAAGCTGATAGGAAAGAAAAAGAAGCACTGCTTCTAAAGGAAGAGATTGATGCAGATGATATTGAGGAACGTTTGAAAGATTTTGAAGATAATACCTCAGTAGCAGAAAAGTCAGACAAATCAAGAGTTAAGCCAACACTTCAAATCAAAAAAGAAGACCCCCCTAAAAAGGATACCAAGCTCACCACACAGAAAGTTAAGGAGTGGCTAACTAATGTAGACCCCAAAGAAGGATCAGACGAATTGAAAGAAATGGTTGTGGACTTGACGACTCCACGTCTCACAAGGTCAGCATTGGTGTACTCTCTTCCCAAGCTTAACTTACCTGTATTTCATGGAGATCCGTGTGATTGGCCAAACTGGTATGGAATGTTCAAAGCACTGGTACATGACCAACGACTTTCCAAAACACAGAAGATGGTGTATCTCAAAGCGTCAGTTAAGGGAACAGCAGAGAAAGCCATCGCTGGAATGTTCTTTGATGAGACAATGTATGATGAGGCCATTAAGGAGTTGACCAATCGGTTCGGAAATCCAGCACTCATCTCGAAGGCCTTAATTAACAAGCTTCTGGAAATGCCAGCACTCAAAGATGAGAACACTTCAGGTCTGAGGTCATTTGTTGACAACTTACACAGCATCTTGAGGACATTGAAGACTTATGGTCATGGAGCAGACTTAAAAGCAGCAGCCAACATGGAGCATGTTATGAGAAAACTACCTACAGCAGTTTCTGAAAGGTGGAGCAGGAAAAAGCTTGAGCTGCAGCCAAAGGAAGTCGACCTCACAGATTTGGACAAGTGGTTGGAAACAGAAGTCCAAGTTAAAGAGATGGCAGTTGGTTGTCCCAACACAGAAGACACTAAACAGGATGATGGGAAGTCCAAACCAAATTCAAACAGATCAAAGTGGTTGAAAAAACGGAAAGACCCTCCTAACAACACATTCACAACTTCAGGGGCGAAAATAGAATGTCTCATCTGCAAGGGAGAACACGTGGTTACACTGTGTGAAACTTGGAAGAAGGCAGCGGTGAATGATCGATGGGAATTGGCGAAGAAGTTTGGCTTATGCTTCCGATGCCTTAAGAGGAGCCACCGCATTGGACGTTGTTCACTGAAAGGGACTTGTCCAGTGGAAGGATGTGAGAAAAGGCACCACCCACAGCTACATGTAGCTACAGAAACACGGAACTTAAACCCGTCGGCCGAGACATTCCAGCCTCCGCAAGCTACTGTGGAAGAAACACCAACAACCGGAACATCAGCAACCTATGCAACATGTGGAATGATCGAGAAGCCTGTCAGTGTGCCATCGCCTGGAAGGGTAGCCCTACAGATGGTACCAGTAATCTTGGAAGGGGCAAATGGAGTAAGGATTAGAGCGAACGCTTTCCTTGACGGAGGTTCTGGGTCGTCCTACCTTAAAGAAGAAATGGCAGACATATTGGGTCTGGAAGCGGAGCGTAAATCACTTCGTGTATCAGTCTTTGGAGCGAATTCAGTTGTTACGGATAGTAAAACTGTGACTGTGCACCTTGAAAGTATTGATGGTGGCACTGTGAAAGAAGTCTTCTTATGGACTACCCCAAACATTTGTGAGATGAAAGCGGTAGATTGGTCTCACAGTATCAGAAGTTTAAGCCATCTTAGTAATCTAGAGATCCTAAAGCCAGTTTCACACGGAGAAGTTGACTTACTCATCGGGAGTGACTATTACGAAGAACTCCTTCTACCACTTGAACACCGCGTTGGGAAACCAGGAGAGCCTGTGGGTGTAAGGACACCGCTAGGATGGACCATTGTTGGACATGTTCCAGGAAAAGCAGACGGGTGTCAGACAGCAAACCACGCCTACACGTTCCACGCAAACCTTACCCCAGAAATGCGAGCCGATGAACTGATGCGAAAGATGTGGGATGACGAGGTGGTAGGAATCACAGACCAAAACAAGCTTTTGACAGCAGAAGAAATGCTTGCTGTACGAAAGGTGGCACAGTCAAGATGTTATGTTAATGAGCGATACGAAGTGGCGATTCCCTGGATTGATGATGAGCCACCGCTGTATTGCAACAGAAAGAGTGCCGAAGACCGACTCTACTCTCTTGAAAAGCACCTCCAACGGAAGCCAGGCATCGCAGAAAAATACTGCCAAGTGATGGAGTCGAATGTAGCCAAGGGATACATAAGGAAGTTGGAGCCGGGAGAAGTTGATGATGGGCCAAGTTGGTACCTTCCCCATTTCCCTGTTGTGAGGGAAGACAAGGAGACTACCAAAGTAAGAATAGTTTATGACTCAGCCGCAAGATATGGAGGAATAAGCCTTAATGACACCATGTTGCCTGGACCAAAGCTGCAACAAGATGTTTTTGATGTACTGCTGCGCTTTCGCAGAAACCCAGTAGCCCTTGTGGCAGATTTGACAGAGATGTTTTCCCAAGTCATTATGGCAAAGCAAGACAGACGATACCACCGGTTCCTGTGGAGAGGGTTGGATCTCACAAGGCCTCCCGAGGTCTACGAAGCAATGAGATTGATGTTTGGTGACCGTGCTTCACCATACCTTGCACAGTACGTGGTTCGGCAACATGCAGAAGATAACAAAGATGAGTACCCGTTTGCAGCCGCTATTATACTTTTGCAGATGTACATGGATGACATCATGACATCGCTAGAGACGGATGATGAAGCAGTCAAGGCACGTGACCAGCTAATTGAGTTACTTGGTAAAGCCGGCTTCAAGATACGGCGATGGTGTAGTAACAGCCCTAACGTGCTGGAAGATATTCCGTTAGAAGATCGAGTGGCCAATGTTAACATCGAGGAGTCCGACTTACCTTGCATGAAAGCCTTAGGAGTCCAGTGGAATGCTGAAACTGACACATTTGCCTTTAAGCTGAATCCACCAAAGGACATTGAGTACACAAAACGGGGATTCCTTAAGAGACTTGCAACGCTTTTCGACCCATTGCAAATGCTAGCACCATTTACGATCAGAGCTAGAATGGCTATGCAGGAAACGTGGTTTCTTGGATTGGGTTGGGATGATGAGTTCCCAGCAGAGTTAAGGAAGAAGTGTCAAGAGTGGTTCAATCAGCTACCAGAACTCTCTGGGGTCCAGGTGCCAAGGTGCTACCGCAAAGCGGGTATGAGCATTGTTCATGTATCAATTCACACGATGACGGATGCTTCACAATTGGCATATGCAGCAGTCAGTTATGTACGGCATCAGTATGAGAACGGGAAAGTAGCTGTGCGTTTTGTTGCAGCGAAAGCGAAAGTCGCACCTACGAAAGCAACAAGTATCCCTAGGTTAGAGCTCATGGGCGCAGTGTTGGGATTGAGACTGTCCAGAAAGGTTGCAGAGTTGTTGCAGATTCCGTTTGAGAATTGCACGTTGTGGACAGACAGTGAAGATGTTGTTTGTTGGATTCAGGGGCAGTCGAGGAGGTACAAAACCTTTGTTGCAAATAGGGTATCAGAGATTCATCAGGGATCAAACCCCAGACAGTGGCGTCATGTCCCGACGGACTTGAACTGTGCTGATGATGCCACGCGAGGATTGCATGCGAAGGAACTGACAATGAATCATCGTTGGTTCAGTGGGCCTGAGTTCTTGTATGAGGAGGAAGATGCTTGGCCTCAAAGGAAACACGTCAAACAGGAAGACCGTTCTAATGATTGTCTGGCTGAGATAGCAAAACCAAAGATGACCTTTGCAACAGATGCTTCACAGCCATGGATGGATCCGTTGAGGTACTCTAGCTGGACCAGACTGACGAGAGTCGCAGCATGGGTCATACGATTTGGTGCAAAATTACTAGACAAGGTGAAGAAAGTAGAGAAACCGTTAGGAGTTGAAGTCTGCACAGAAGCTACACTGACCCCAGCTGAATTGGATAGGGCTGGAAAACTCTGGGTTAAGCAAGCACAGATTGAGAGATTCCCAAAGGAAATACAAGATTTGAAGAGTGGGAAAGAAGTCAGTAGACAGAGCCATTTACAAGCACTGACCCCAGTAGTCGATGAGTCAGGCATGCTGCGAGTAGGAGGGCGACTTACCAGAGCGGAACTTCCTTATGATGCTGCCCACCCTATGATTCTACCCAAGAAACATCACATCACTCGACTTATTGTAGCAGATGTCCATACTCGCTGTCGCCAAGCTGGAGTGAATCACGTACTGGCACAAGTGCGACACCGTTACTGGATCATAGATGGTCGACAGGAAGTGAAGAGTTGGGACAGAGAGTGCAAGACGTGTGAAAGAAGGCGGGTAAAGCCAGCAGTGCAGATTATGGCACCCCTCCCGGAGTCGAGACTTGGCTCCACGATGAGAGCGTTTGCAAAAACTTGTGTAGATTATGCTGGACCTTTCACCACCAAGATAACACGAAGAGTATCTGCCAAGAGATACTTGTGCCTGTTTACATGTTCTGCTACCAGAGCAGTACACTTAGAGATGGCTTATTCCCTGAGCACCACAGACTTCCTCAATGCTTTCAGTCGTATGGTAGCCACAAGAGGAAGACCAGACGAAGTTACAAGCGACAATGGAACTAACTTCGTGGGCGCTGATGGGGAACTGAAAGAACTTATTCAGTCAATTGACAAGGACAAAATCGTGGATGATTGTGCCAACAAAGGAATAAAGTGGAATTAGAACCCACCTCTAGGTTCACACTTCGGAGGAGTGTTTGAGTCACTGATTAAGGTAGCCAAGAAATCCTTGAAGGCGATAGTTGGAAATGCGGGGCTGAACGATGACGAACTTCAAACCGCGTTTAAAGAAGTAGAAGCGCTGATGAACTCCAGACCACTCGGTTACGAGGGAGTAGACCCACGTGATGAACCTGTATTAACGCCAAGCCATTTCCTGATCGGGCAGTTAGGGGGACAGTTAGCTCCTCGAGTGACAGATGAGATAGCATTCAACCCGAGAAGGCGGTGGAGGCTGGTCCAGAACCTGGTCAAGATATTCTGGAAGCGGTGGAGAGAGGAGTTTTTAGCAACGCTGAACACCCGGAAGAAGTGGAGGGAGGCGAAAGATAACTTGCGTGTTGGAGACGTAGTACTGGTCGTTGACCAAAACGCACCAAGCGGACAGTGGCACCTAGGACGGATAGACGAAGTATTTCCTGGACAGGACGGACGCGTGCGGGTGGTCCAAGTCAGTACAAGAGAAAGCAAGTATATTCGCCCGATAACCCGACTGTGTCCATTGAACGTCTCAGAACAAACGAAGCTGACGTAGAGAGAATAGCTGAAGAACCCGGAGTCGCTCTTCGGGGGGGAGGATGGAGAGACGATTTAACTGATTATTGACATTCTCGGACTTGTTTGTAGAAGCGTTACTGTCGTGACTGTTGGAAAGCCCCAGGCGCGTAGCCGCGCGGGGATTGGAGACTTGTAAAAGAGTATTATTGAATGGTCGAGAAAAAAGAGTAAAACGAAAAGCACATGGAATGGCTGTGTTTTGATTTCTGCGTTTTATCCCAAACCGAAAGAATATCCACTAGATGCACTATTCAGTGTTTCTAAATTGGTCAAAACTTTCCGCTGTGGAGAAATTGTAAATCCATGGTTCAAGTCTGAAGGATTGACCAAGTAAATTTACTGGACTCGAAAATTATGAACAAAATATTTTCGTCTGCAAATCTTTATTTTCCTTTGCAAACCTTTGCAAAAATAATGTTTTCCTGGTTTAAAGACTGGGAAAACTTCCTCAACACAGAACTAATGTACATGTACATGTATGTTTAAAATAAACTGAGTCGAGTTGAAAGGTACATAACCACACTGAAAAGATTTACCAATAAAATCACCAAATTGCCATTGTGTCATACGTTTACGGGTTTACATTGTGTACAACCGGCCTTTGCTACGACTTGTGTTCGAAAGCACCGATGCAAACAGCAGCAAACAGCAGAAGCGGTGAGCAAAAGCGGTACAATATTTATCAGAACAAATATAAAAAAAGGGAAAAACAAGTCGGGAACTGCTGACTTGGAAGGTTTGAAAGTATAATACTGCGCATACCTTGTGCTGCTCAGCTGTCGATCGAAACCTGAACTTTTCGTTGAACATCCCGCTCACGTTTAGCAGAACTTCACAGGTGACAGAATAGACGATTCTTTCCTATTCCATACGTTGAACTGAAGCCCCGGACCGCCGGTATCGTTATAATCTTTTGACACTCACCACACGGCGGTAATGTTTGCAGTACGTTTGAGCACTATGTCGAAAATAGCAAATGATGTCTTTCGTACTGCAACATCCCTTGGTCGAGTTGCTCTCCTTCCTCCTGTTTTTCGCCATTTATTTGGCTGCATCATCGGCACCTTTCTTCAGCTTTCTTTCCCTCTTTAATACTTGATGTATTCTTTGACAGTGCTTGTTGGCAGTTTTTAAAATTACTGCTGTTTTGTCGGGTCCTTTCTAACTAAAACTCGTTGATCTTTGCTACTTTCCTTTTGCTCTGTACGTGAGGGAGCTCCACTATTAAAAATCAGCGCCAATTGCAGAAATTCCGCCGAGGAATGACCGTGAAAAATGATTAAATCCGAGCTAAACGTGAAAACAAGCAAAAAATTTGTGCCTGAGTCCGAGGTCCAATGATATACCAGTCCATGTCAATCTGAGCCCGCGACCTAATGATATAACATACCTGGTCAGCGGCCGATTTCAAAAAAAACAAATGACCTCGATGAGTCTCAACCTGAGCCCGCGATATGGTCATGTGATACTGGTCAGCGGCTACCTTCTTTTGACAGCTGTCAATTGACCATAACATGGCCACCATGTGAGCTGATGGTAACCTTTTAAATGTTAACCAGGTTGAACTTTCTGAACTTTGGTCTCCATATTGGGGCGACGTCGAAGTCGTGCGGCTTGCCATGTTGACCATGAAAAATGAAAGGCATGGTTCTCCTGTTTGTACTTTGTATGCGTGCTTGGCTGTCCTATTTCTATAGGCATGGGGCTCCGCTCTGCGGCCCTTCGGGCCGCTCGAGCTCCGCTATAGGCGAAGGCGACACCAAAAGAGATTTCTGGCCATGCGATACCAAATGGAGATCGCTTTCCTACATGTTTAAGGCTACCAAGCCACATTCCTTCAGTTTTGGAAATATTAATTTTAAAGCCAGAACAAGCACCAAATTCATTCAGGAGATTGAATAAATGGTCTGCAGAAGCGTCATTGCGTATAAAGGCTGCGATGGCATCAGCATGCAAGCTTAGCTTTATTTCAGTGTCATTGATTTTCAGGCCTTTTATGATGATGATGATGATGAAGACTTTATTAAAGTGTCAGAGTATTTAGCTTTATACAAACTAATTGCGGACAATATTAGCGTATAAGAAATATATCTTAACTATTTTACATTAGAATTTTTTAAATATTGAATTATTACAAATATATACTAAAATTATTTAAAATATATCTAGCTACGCCAGACCAAACATAATTAAACCTAAAGCGAATAAAGTAAAACATGTCTACTTCGTACGAAGTTTAATAAAATATCTAAAATGTGAACTTAAAACGCCCTAGTTAAGTTAAATTTATCACAATTATCTATTAAAAGTGTTAGGTCTTTTGTCCTTAATATTATTCTTAAAACTGTTAACATCATTCTGTCTGATGGACTATTCCAATGTTTCTGATGATATATCTTTTGATAAACATAAACATAAAAGTAAAATGTGACCTTTAGTTAATATCTACATCTACTAGACTAGTGGAACAAAACTTCAACCGATCAAATTCCAACAGTAAACCCACCACAAAAACAGAAGGTAGTCTGGCTGTGATTGTACAATGTAAAAATTCCTTTTATAAATTAGATTGAGATTTTGGAGAAAGAGCAGCTACATGTACATATACATTTCTCTGATGCAACAAAGGAAACTTTGTTCTTTCCAGGTTGTAGTGAATGTAATGTAGATAAAATCAGTGCTTTTAGCAGGTGGCAGTAACCCAATGGCATTGTCGCTTAAAGTTTCGCCTCCACCTGCCATATTGTAAAGAGAGGTATACAAGATCTGTCTACTTCTGGTTAGGTTAGCAACCATATCATGAGGGAAACTGGGAGTAGTTGGCTACAGTATGATATGTAACCTATCCTGGGTACCAGAGTTTTTATCTCGCGAGCAGGAAATTCTCTTTGACGGCTTTTGGCCTCTGCCATGAGCGGCATGTAGTATAGCTACAAGTCTTTTGCACAGGACACAATGAAGACTTGACTGAAATGCCTCTGGCACCCAGGTTTACATGTAACCAGAAACTCGCCTGGAATCAAAGGCAAGGGAATGTGAGAGATTTAGGAAGTACACTGTACAGCTAACAATTTCTCGAATATTTCAGTCAGTGCTTTTTCATTGCAGTAGAACATGTACACCTGAAGAAAAACTACAGCAATTTGTCAGGAGAAAATATCAGAAAACTACATGTACTTTGATCAACAGACTGCAACGTTTAAGTATTGCAAATCTCTTACCAAGTTTCGGCTGGGATCTCGGTTTCAGTGATGCTAGTGCTGTAGTTCCCAGTCAGTTACTTGATTACAGAGGTGCTTACCATTCACACAAACCATGCGGTGGAAACGTTCACACAAAATTATTTTATTACTGAAATTGGCTGTACAGAAGAGGGAAATGGCTTAAAACTTATCCAAATTCTCAGAGACGATTGAAAGGAATGCGACAAGTCTATTACCCCATCCAGCAGGCCATACTTTGAAAAACGTTCCAAACAGAATGATGTGAACTATTTATTTTTCCAACTGGAATCTACGGTTTCCTCATGTAAATGGTAAGCACGGTCACAGATCACTGACTACTCAGTTGTAGTTTCAGCTTGTGATAACATACATGTATAGCATGTCGCAGCTTCCTACTCTTCCAGTTAGTAAATAGATTGCCGATTCTGTCTTGAAAATTCCTCATTGCTGTTCTCCTGGCTAAAAGTGAACTTTATGTGTAAGCACAGGCGGAGCACCCTCTGTTTGCGTGATGTAAATGCTGTTTGGGACTTGAGAGTTTATATTCAGGCACGATGGGTTGAAATTTTGACATCTTTTACCTCCATGTTGAAAACAAAGTTTTGAGAAAGTGTTAATTGAGTCGTGCATGGCATTTCGTGGCTATTTTGATCTGTACAAGCTGTTCTCTGGTGAGATTACTTTCGGGCTGAAGACTGGTACTAGAGAGAAAGGGAGACAAGACAGGCAATTCACCGCCAGCAACTGCTATGGGACATTACTTCAAGCTTGGATTGTCACAAAATTTGAAAAGTTATCACCTTTTTTCACTTGACCCTGATCAACAACATATTTTGCCATGTCTTGGATGAGCTTGGGCTTTATTAGTTGAATTTCCTCTGAGAAAAGCAAAGCTAAACTTCTCCATGTAGGTTTCAAACTACATGTATGATCGGCAGCAGAGTTGGGGACCAGAGGAATTTACAGTAAAACATGCAGCCAATCGCCAGGTTTCCAGGCACGGTGGAGGATTTGAAACATAAGGGTCCTGGGTATTGATTGCCTGATTTTAAATAAGCCAAACAAAGTCCAACAAATGAAGCCCAGGCTCGACCATGATGTGGCAAAATATGTTGTTTATCAGGGGCCGGTGAAACAAAAAGATGACAATTTTTCAAATTTTGAACCAATCCAAGCTTGAAATACCGGTAGTGTCCCAAAGCGGTCGCCAGTGGTGACTTGCAAGCCTTGTATCCCTTTCTCTCTAGTACCGGTCTTAAGTAATCTCCCCAGAGAACAGCTTATACAGATCCGAATGGCCAAAAACACCACATGTGATTCAATTAACATTTTCTCAAAACATTTTTTCAACATGAAGGTTAAAGATGTCTTTAATAATTGTCTCCACTAGCACTCCACTAGTGCCTCCTTTACATAAAGGCTCAAGTTCATTTACATCATGCAAACAAAGGGTAGTCCACCTATGGTGTAAGTTCAACTACATGAAAGCAAATGTCAATTTTTTTATTGTTGTAGGTGCAAGGAACAACCCAGGTTAGGTTTGAAGTAAATGGTACCAGTGGCAGTCAAAGGAGTTTCAAAGTCTTAACTTCAAGGAAAACAAGTCAAGAACTGAAATAGGAAAGAGCATATTGGGAGGCGCAGTGGCCTAATGGTTAGTGCGCTGGACTCTGGATCGAACGGTCCGGGTTCGAGTCCTGGCCGGGCCACTGCGTTGTGTTCTTGGGCAAGACACTTCACTCTCACAGTGCCTCTCTTCACCCAGGTGTATAAATGGGTACCGGCGAATTTACTGCTGGGGGGTAACCCTGCGATGGACTAGCATCCCATCCAGGGGGGAGTAGAAATACTCTCTGTCGCTTCATGCTACAGAAACCGGGATAAGCTCCGGCCTGATGGGTCACTAGGCCCGACTGCAGACTTACCTTACCAATATTGGCGAAGATGGAAATTGGGGGACTTTGATCCAGGAAGTCATCACACCTCTCCAAAAGGGGGCCCAGCCTGGGCTCTCAGGGAACATTTTACAAACTGTACACAGTCAATAGCCTTTTTGACACTGCACTGTGCTGTCTGAACATCTATGTGTACATGTAGATTAATTAAACCATTGTAGGATTTTGTGTTTGTCTTCTAAGATTTCTTAATCTGTCTTAACATGGTGGTTTACATGTGGGATTACAGTAGTAATTCTGCCATTGAGCTGTTCAACTTATTCCAAGATCTAGATTTACTGAATTATTGATCTGCCAGTTTTCCTTAGAAATAGCTTAGTTTGTGGAAAACAGGAAATAAAGGGAATTACATGTATTTTTTTTGTACCATAATTATATAAAAGTCGAAAATCCCTCTTTGTTGGAAGGTCACATTTTGGCGAGCTTCATGTGGACGGATAGCGCAAATTTATGACGAAAGAAGCAATCGATTGATAAACTGGGTCACGTGTTTAACAAAAATTTCTTAAAACTGCGGTCAGTTTTTTGAATTGAAAAATTGAACTTCTGCTATTTTGGAAATTATTTCTTCCAAATACTTCCATGAAGAAGATGTTGAAGATGTTGTGTAACTGGGCTCATATAAAATTTCTCTTTTCACTTGAACTACATGTACAATGTAAGTAAGTCTTCAATTAAGAGATGAACGTTCAAATAACATTTTGAGTTTGGATTTCAACTTGGACTTTGAGTTGGATATCCAGTTATAATTTCATGTTGGATTTTGAGTTAGGATTTCAAGTTGGATATTGATTTTTGATTTTGTGTTGGATTTCAAGTTAATTTCGATTTGGATATCAAGTTATGATTTCAAGTTGGATTTTGAGTTGGATAGGTGAGCATAAATATGCTGTATGGAGAATGATGTTTTGCCTCCAAATGAAAGCTAACCACAAGGAAACCAGAGTGGACCTAACCACAAGCAATCCAGAGTTGACCTAGCTCAAAAATCCAACTCAAACTCCTAACTGGGCAAAATAGGTTACCTTGTCATGTAAACTCAAGACACTGAATATTTTGATCACTTGCATGTAAAAAGTTCATTTCAGTAAAATTTGTACCTTGTATATATTTCCTGCAGGTTGGTTATTGATAAATAAAAAGTGTCAGTGTCAGTTACCAAGGTGGGGCTCAAAGAGGATTACCTACATCGTACCTAAACATTAACCCCTTTTGAAATCAACATGTGGTAATCAAGGAAGAAATATTGCCCATTTTGCATGTTGTGGGACCAGCGAAAGTCAGAATTTTACTTGACAAAGATCACAGTTGCTTCACATTTAACCTGGAAAATGTTACATTTTAACGCCTTTGTCAACGTGATAAACATGGCAAATTTTATATTTGTCTTACATTTACATCATATTCGTCCAGATTTGTCACAAGAGCGAATGCATAATTATCCTATTTATCCTGGGACAAATACCACATTTGTCCGCAAGACAAATATGGACAAATATGAAAAATGTCATGTTTGAACCATATTTGAACCATGTTTGTCCTTGGTCAAATTCATGTTTTCGCCCTGTGTAAGTGTCCGCAATTAGTTTGTATAAGGTTAAACACTCTGACACTTTAAAGGGGTACAGTCACTATGAATAAACTTAACTTTGGCAATGTATAAAATTGCCTTCAAATCAAAGGAAACCTTGAAATAGTAGTTTACTAAGGAAGGAAAAAACCAAAGATAATAACAACCTAGGAAGAGTAAAGGATTGGCTTTGAATGAGAAAGATTAAGAAGGATTGTCATTGACAAATTTGAAAATTTAGGCTAAACTTTTTCAACTGTGGTATCTGTGCCGAGCTCCTTTACTAAAGTCTTCATATCATCATCATCATCAACAAAGGGACTCCATTGGGAGTTTAAATAAATTTAATTGACAGCGGTAAGTCATTCATTACGCAAGCGCATTCACGACTTAAAAATGAACTGCATGGCTCTCTTACAATTTCTATGGCTCCGGTCCATGTATTTCGAGCATTTAGGCTAATCGAGAGTTAAAACTTATTTGTCGTCCTTTTCAGCCTTCCATAATCTTCTAGTAGTAGGAGAAAGGAATATGAATTTGAGATAAAATGAAATGGCGGTTAGTATAGCATCCCAGGATGAGTTTTGTAAAATTCAACATCCTCGAAACGTCGCTCCAAATACTTTTTTCCTTTCATTTTAAAATCGTGGAATTCGATCGGGTGAAGTACCATCGTTTAGACGAACGTTTCCATTCTCGCATTGCTTCAAGTTTACATCAGTTTGTTGGAAATTGTGTCAGTTGAGTCTGTAATATATCAATTTTTAAGCAAGACGAAAAATCGAAGTTTCCGACCCGTAGGCGTAAGACTCATGTATGAAGCGTGAGAGTTGCATGGCAGGTGTGGGTGACATGGCAGGTGTGTGTGGCAGGTGTGTGCCCTCGTTTTCTATGAGCGATAGTCAACTCAGCTGCGCCTCGTTGACTATTCGCTCATAGAAAACTCGGGCTCGTAGTCTAATTACACGCAGGCTGTGAAACGGTATGTTCATGCATTTCTGAAAAACTAATGAACTAAACCTTCTCTTTGCCGATGTTGCGAGCATTTGAAACTATACTGTACGCAACGGTTCGTCTGCAAGTGCTGGGCTCACATGCCTTCGCGTACGTAAAAAAATTCGTTATAAACGCTAATGCGAACGAGCCCCAAATTAAGGAAAAGGTACCGCCATAATACTGAAAGAAACATGCTTCAAGGAATGCAGTTTCCCTATATACAGGATAGACATCTCGTTAATTTGCCATGGGCCAGCAACATTGAGCACTTAGCAAAATTAAATGCTCGATTGTTTAACCAACTGTTCAACTTAGCTGGCCCCTTTTATTTTTTTTCCGCCATTAATTAAAGTTGGTTTCATTCGGCAATAGACCAATTCCGATATATTAATATTCTAACATGTCACCGAGGCTTGGGGGAATAAAACAAAACATTTTGCATCGAGGCTTAGGGATGAATAAATAATTTCTTTTGTTTTATTCCCCTAAGCCTCGGCGCCATGTTAGAATTTTAATATATCGGAATTGGTCTATTAGCTTCCAGTCGTGTTACACATTTAAACGAGGCTAATTTTTCTCATCTTTGTTATGCCATTTATATGTATAAAGACAGCTGAATGTATAAAAACGCCGGTTTTCTTTTCCTTTTCATTTTCACACGGTGAATAAAAATTTGGAATACCCTCTTATAAAATCTGCAAATTCATGAAAATATATTCGGATACCAGCAAACAATTTTTCCCAACATAGTACTTGCTGATTAAAGATAACTAATGCACCATAAACGACAACTATTTTTCACCAAGCAATTTGGTTAAAGAACAGCTGGTCACTGCTTGGATAGTTTACAGCATGTTTATAAGCGAGTGAAGATCTCATCCCGTCATTTTAGAAGCGTCAAGATGAAGAAAACTGCGCTAACGTCTTGTGTTCTTCTGCTGCTACTTTTGTCACTCTTACATGTTGACGCTATGGTTGCCGGTCTGCGAAAAAAGCCCAACTTAAATAGAATTAAGGTAATGAGAAATATTTATTTTTCTGTTAGAAACGACCCGGTCAGTTTATTTTACATTATTTAGCTTGTGAAAATTTAGCTGTAGTATCCATATTTTGGATAATATAAAAAAAAATATATTTCAGAGTCAGAGTATTTCGAGTTCAGCTTTTTAACACGTATTTTTGCAGAGGCGTTATTGGAATGGATATTTGAAGGACACCTCAGGGTTTGTCCAAGAAAATAGTGGCAACAGAATGGTGGACTCAAAGGAGGTTCGTTCATCATTCGATTGCAATACGTATGTTTCTGTTCAAAATCTTAAATAGAAATCTCAATGCAACTTGTAAACAAAGTTTTCCTATCGTTCTTCTCATTCATTTAGCAACTGCGCGATCCGGAATTCAGAAGGAACATTTGCTTGTCCGCCCGTGAGCTGGACTGCGAGAGAGAACTTCAAGATTATTAACGATCTGTCACAAATACTACTCTAATGATGTTAACTTGGATAAATAATTTGCATAAATTTGCATAAAAGATAAAGCCTATAAAGAGTAAATCAAATGTACAGGTGTTGACAAACGTCTTCAATTTTAATTTTGTCCCCTTTAATTTTTCGTTATTTTATTTTGATGGAGTATTTTAAAGATCAATATAGTTTACAGAATATTCGGAAAAAACCAAAAAGGCATGCACGAATAGCATGTGCATATAAAGATGAGTCAAGAAACCGTTATTAACCCATTTCCTTGAACAAGGCAAAAACATCATAGAAAGCCTATAGCGCTGATGTGTCAGCAAATTTTCAGTGCTACCTGCCTTTGGATGTATCTAACGCGTCCAGAGAGGGGAATTGATATTCATCTTGCGACTGAATGGTTTATTTTAGATACAAACATCTGTTTGTATAAATTCGAAAATAATTGTCGCGAAAAAACTAGTTACGGGACAGCTAGCTGATCACTGTTTGGACATTTTACATCACGAGGGTGCGGTAGCCTGACGGTTAGTACAGTGGACTCTAGAGCCCTTACCGGGGCACTGTGTTGTTTTTTGAGGTAAGAACCAGACACCATGGTGCCCTTCTTCACCAAGGTGTAAAAAAGAATAACGGTGAATTTAATGCTGGCGAGAGGCCGTTCCTGTGGTGGCATTAAAGCATTTCTTCAATACAAATCTTGCTTAGTCTTGCAGCCCTCACCGGGGTGATAAAAAACACATATTGTACCTGTAAGTAAGGTTATCATGGACCTTTAACCCGTAACCTTAACTGTGGGTT
>OX393566.1:19914824-19917324 GCA_947652115.1 Blastomussa wellsi | reverse complement strand
AGCTTCCTAGTATCACTGGATGTAAATGATTATAATTAAGGCCAGCTGGCCAACTGTTTTCTGCATTTTTCAGTACATCAACTTTGATGCATCAATACTACGAATCTTTTTTCAGTTCATGCAATAATTATGGTACCAAACAGATGCCCAAACAATTGTGATCAAATTCTGATAATTTTCTTGACATTATAAATTACCATAGCAACAGTATAACCTTGTAAAGAGGCTCTTAATTTTAGATTTAACTGCTAATACTTCTAAACATAGCTCGACCCATATTTTCAATACTAAATTTTGATCAGCAAGATAGGATGCAACTTTGGTTTGTCAAAGTTTAAAAAAAATTCTGGACATGCGCGGTTCATAACCACCTTAACTTTAAAATCTTTTGCATGACAAGCCTAAAGAACGTCTGTGTTGAAGGTTACGACGTGAGCTTCAATCTACAACGTGTTGTCGATTGTACCTGTGTTGACAACGAC
This sequence comes from Blastomussa wellsi, assembly GCA_947652115.1. NCBI lineage: Eukaryota > Metazoa > Cnidaria > Anthozoa > Scleractinia > Plerogyridae > Blastomussa > Blastomussa wellsi. Next base: position 19,916,842 of record OX393566.1, on the reverse strand, counting down.
AAATAATTTATCGCGAATTTGATAGAAGAATACACACTGCAAATAATAAGCAATTAATGACTGGCCCCAAACGGAAACAGCGCGTGTTGTTTCCCCGATACCCTCCATGTTCCCCGAGGCGAAGTAAAGTATTTAGGGCCTGATTAGGGCCTGATTACATGGACCGGTTAGCCGGGCTTGTTTCAGTTTGCCGAGATCTCGGGCCAGCCCGGTTAGCCGACAAAGAAACCCATCCCGGCAAACCGGGCCAGCCCGGCTAATGTAATCAGGCCCTTATTGTTTTGCTATAGATTGTTTACGCGTGACGTCACAGTTATTTCTGCCACCATATTGGTGTTCAGCTTTCAATTGTGCAATTAATGCAAATACGACTCAGGTCTACAATTGCAGCCTTTTCTCTGATATGGATATCTTCAAATGTGAATAAAAGTCGGACGAAAAGCCAGATTTTAGTCGTCTTCCGATTTCTGACTATGCCAAGAAGCTAGAACCTCTGTTAAGCAGCGTTATTTGGTGAAAATTTCTGCAATTGGAATCGATCCCGTGCTTATCGAGGGCAAGCATTTTGCTTGCCTCCTGTGGAATCTTCAGATCTCTTATTCTACCTTGTTTTAAAGACAAGTTTTTACGCACAACAGCAGTTTAAGGCTTTCCGAAGCCTTGAAGCGTATAATCAGATGGTGTCAAGATTCATTGCTACCGTTGTGTTTGCGAAGGTGCGACATTCACAGCGTATGAATGACTCTTTGATCCCAATTTGGATTATCACGGAACGACTGCTCGCAGGGTAAAAGGCAAGGGACAATTTTGTCCGCCCATTGTTCTTGGTTGTAAGGCTGGGCTACGTGATGTGGCCAAGATGGACGGACGTTTGTTTGAGTGCTCCGCGTAACATTTTCCATCTTTCGTAAATCTTTGATGTTTAATTGTTACTTTCGCTTTTATCTATTTGTTTCGTTCTCCTGTTTTGTGTGTCACATTATGCCTGAGTCTGTTGCCAACCTAAAGAGAGGAAATAGCGATGTCAAATCTAAAGTTTCTACATTAACGGAGGAGATTTCAAGACTAAAAGTTTTAATTGAACAACAAAGCAGCAGTACCGCCTCTTCGGTTGAAGAAACTTCTCACAGTCTTGACTTCCTTAGCAAGGAATATGACGACCTTCTTCGCTTCAAAACCACTGCCAGCAAAGAGCTGCAACGACAAAGTTCACTGAAAACTATCGACCTATTTCACTGCTCTCGATTTGCAACAGGATTTTTGAAAAACTCTACTCTACTCTACTCTAGACTTACCAAGTTTGTTAAAGATTGCAACATTCTTTGTGATCAGCAATACGGTTTTCGCAGTAAACACAGTACTCAGCATGCTATACTTGATACTGTTAACACAATTCTCCAAAATATGGACAACGGTAAATTTTCGTGTAGTGTTTTCATCGATCTCAAGAAGGCTTTTGATACTGTTAACCATGAGATTCTGCTAAACTTGAAAATTATGGTGTTAGAGGTGTAATTAACTCCTGGTTCAGATCATACCTAACTGATCGAAAGCAATATACGGAAGTTAATAATGTTGTGTCTGAGGCTGAGACGACCTTGTGCGGGGTGCCACAAGGCTCAGTCCTCGGGCCACTCTTGTTCCTTCTGTACATTAATGATATTTACAAATACTCGTCGTTATTTCCCTTCCATCTATTTGCTGACGATACCAGTATAATACTTGCAAATAACAACTTAAAGGAACTCGAGTCTCTTGTTAATCGCGAGCTTGGCAACGTCAACGAATGGCTTAAGGCCAACAAACTGTCTCTGAACATAAAAAAAATCAAACTTTGTAATCTTTCGTCCCCGGCAAAAGAATATGTCTTTCATACCAAGGATTAGAATTTTTGACCCCCTGACTAATACCTACGCAAACCTTGAAATGAAAGACTACATAAAATATCTTGGCTTAATGATTGATTCAAATCTTTCATGGAAATATCACATAGAATCTATCTGCCACAAAATCAGCAA
>OX393566.1:19859824-19907324 GCA_947652115.1 Blastomussa wellsi | reverse complement strand
TAGTGCCGTTGCAAATGCTCACAATTAGTGTTGTTTATCAGTCGACGGGATATACACCTGAGTGACATTGACCTACATGCACGCGCAATAACGGACTAACTACCATTGTTTAGCCGTTGTATGCACCTAAGTTAAAGGACTCTACTCTCTATTATAACTAGTTAATTATTGCTGTTGTTAGCCATTTATCTGTTGAGTTCCACGCTTCAGTGAAATTGACCTACGTGTGATAAACAATTCTTACTTGCTTTTGTTTACTTTTGTGGATTTTAAATAAAGTTGATGTGGGCGCGGATGGTCCAACTAATGCTTAGCGCTGTTGCGTTGTTGTCTCTTGGCTTTCAAGTGAATCTCATCGCCTTGGGAATAAATCTTCGCCTCAACAGATCCAAAATTGTAAGAATCCCAAATGAACATGTAATGCGTTGTACAGGGTCGACAAGAATTGAGCTTGAGTTTTTAAGTCAATTATATAGCTGTTCATTGTTATCAAAAGTCTTGCGCTTACAATTCACATCAAAATGGATTAGTTTATTATTAGACCGATAATGCTGAAAGAACTCTTGAAAATGAACCTGGATGGAATTTTCTTGGATGTGACAGTACAAGTGGTACGCCAAGGTTAAACTTATATCCTTAAAGGCTAATTGCCATGTGAAATAGAATGAATCTATTTCAGGATCTTAACAATGGTTTGATTTGCTTTTCAAAAGATCTCGAGTTTCCTGCGGCAGTGGTACGCTTGAGTGAAATTTACCTGTGAGCATTCGTTTACCTCTGCTCAAAGTACGGTTAAGGTTAAGAGCAATAGACCAATTTCGATATTTTAAAATTCAGCCAAAAACAATAGACCTCAGAACGAGGCTCCGGGGTATAAATTATAGAGTTTGTGGGATTTATTCCCCGGAGCCTCGCAGTGATGTCTATTGTATTAGGCTGAATATTAAAATATCGAAATTGGTCTATTAAAGGGGGGATTCTGCCTGAATTACAATGAAATGTTGGGAGGTTTAGAGACTGTATAAAAGGAAAAAAGATACTGTTGAAACACCCACAGAGAGTTAAACCCCACACAGGAGCAGGTAGGGGGACTGTTTGGGTGTGCATATTCTAATTTTAAACTTCAAATCTAATTTTTAAGCTTCATTAAATCTTCATTATTTCCTATTTCTCCAAATTTTCCTCCTCCTTCAAGAAAAAATCTCTCCTCCCAAATTTACAAAACATCACAAAACATTTACTAGTGAGATGAATGACGGGTTTTGGCATTCCTTGAAATGCAAACGAGATATGTGCTTTAAACCCACTTTAAATGACGGAAAAACGGCTTTCAGGTAGATACTGCCTTAAGTACAATGAGCAACTGGCGCGGATCCAGGAAAAATGATGACTGTTTTATATGGTGCACGATCCCCGCCAAAATTTATGATGCCCCCACACCCCCCCCCCCCCTTTATAAAGTTGCACCACCGGCGCTCATTTTCAAGCCCCCCGCCCCCCCCCCCCCCCCCACTTTCAAATACGCTCCGCCGTCCCCGAGCAGTGATGACGGCGACGGCTAGGACGACGCCTGTTTAAGAATAAATTTATATTTTACGCACGGATCTCGCAATTGCCTTGGTGTATTTGGTGAATCTATCGCTTTCAAACGTAGTTCTTGCAGAGAATATAAAGGCGGCGTTTATTTTCAAACAGAAAAACGACAATTCGGCGGTCGAGGTTCTCGTTCTCCAAAGTACTCAGAATTTGGTCATTTCACATTGTTGTTTTGAAGAGGACGGCAAAGAAATGTACAAAGAATTATAACGCACGTTCAGAGCTATTGCACTGTTCATTAAATCTTTTGTTTAGCGAAGTTTGTCTTGAATGATCAAAAATATTTTTAATGTTATTTGCGTTTTCATGAACCCACCTTCCTGAAAAAAATCACACCAGCGAAAAATTTTGGTGATAAATTTTTGTTAACTTTCTAGAATTAGCGTGTACTAACTTAATACACATCATTGCCAAATTTCAAGAAAATCGTTGCAGAAAAATTGCGAAAATCTTATATTCTCTTATGTTCAGCTTTATCATTGTTTTTAAACTTTCTATGCTTGATGCTTCTTGACGAAAAAAAGCCACGAACCCAATTTTCTGTGAGAAGCCTCACGAATGCTTGCTACGTCGAAGTGCCAAGCCGATTGTCGATCGTCCAAACTGCTACAAAGTATTTGCTTGTTCTGTAAACAATATGAAATAGTCGTTAGCCTCCAAGACCTTCAAAGTTGCCTTTTTAACATTTGTCGAAAACTATATCCCAGTTTTATGTCATTTTTCATCCGCGTGAATTTCAAAAATATTACAATAATTTTGCATCGACTTGTGCTTCTGTTTTTATTTTTGTATTTTAATGATATTTATTGATTTTCCGATTATAGCATACAATTTAAACATACACTTTAACTTAAGTTAGTACAGAGAAAGAAAGAAAAAATTATAATAATAATTAATTCACACAGAGACAAACATACACACAAACCCCTTCATAACCATCTTTTCACATTGTATAGCATTTAGTTTAGATATTAGCATATGTACAGTAGCGGTAGAGGATTGCACATTATTTTGTTTTATATTTGCCCCATTTTATATTGTGAGCTGTCAGTTTATTATTTGATTTGGCAATTATTGTCGCATGTTGACAAGTCATTTTAATTTTGGAATTAAAAACTCTAATTGAAGGTAAAGAACTACTTTGTCTACAATAATATAAGTATTGTTTAACAACTAGCAAAACGTGATTTACAAATAATTCATCATCACACCTTACAATGCCAAACATTATATCCTTTTAGAAAGATTAGCGATTTTAATCCCTTGTTTGTCAAACCATTTTATAACTTCAGCCCAAAAATTCTTAGAATAACGACAAGATGTAATAAGGTGCTCAAGGGATTCATCCATTTTTCCAAAAAAGGAACATGCCGGAGATTGTGCGACTCCAACTTTATATAAAAAAGCATTTGTTACAAGACATCTGTTAAGCAATTTATACTTAAATTCATGCGACTTGTATCTAAGGTACGAAAAGGCAAGCTGTAAAACTCTTTCCATTCTAAGACATCGCCAACAAATCTGGCGGTAAAATTCGACTGAGCAGTCGGTGGGGTGATGATTTTATTTCGAAGTTCCTTATATACAGTCTTAGAAACCGCTGTTTTTATTAGAACAGTTTGCTTATTTAAGTTTAATTTTATCTCATCGTGTATATTACAAGGCTCATCCTCAATATAGGAGCTTGCCCTTAATTAAATCTTCGCGCCATTTAACTGGTAAAGCATCAATTAAAATCAGAAGTCTAAATGCATCAAGCGGCGAAATCCTTAGCTCCTTCAATATGCGGTTGTTTTTAATAATAAACTATTTATTAACGGATATTAAATGCCTAATTCTAATTATTCCTTTCTCTGCGAGATTTTTAAAAACCTGTGCTTCTGTGTCGTGTTGCAACGTACTCTGCGACTGATCTCTGGCAAAGCAGTCGAGCAGTTTTGGTTTAAGTAATTTTTTATAGGAAATGAGCGCATGCGGCAGTTATCAGTCAAAAAAGCAGCACCTTTATAAGCGGGCGTCAGTGAAATACGCGCCGACCACCCCTGGTGGAGAGGGAAGATGTACGTTTCATTAGAGTAAAGATGGGGTGCAATGTTACTAAATGTGAGACATTAAAAATAGTTTTCATCAGTTTATAAATTAAATTTAATTACATTGTTACTGAATGATAGTAGAAATTGTTCTCAAAGTTTAATTACCATCGCGCCAAAGCCGACACAAAGTTTGGCAATGACGAATTCGCTCGGAAAAACTACGGAGCCAAGATAAAACTCGGAAACATTCTTTGACGCTAAGAATATTTAGTTATTGTAAAAGGTCTGACCGATTTCTGAAAAACGGTCGAAGCCGGTCAGGATCTCTCTCTGAAATTCCCTTTGCTGCAGTTTCAGAAAACAACGTTCATACCCGCAGTAGTGTAGCTTTCCTGATCTGCATCTTTTAACGAGACTGATTTCATGTGGCTTCCCACATGATTGCTACGCCTGGATGAAAATGAGATACGTGCTTCGAGCATTCGTAAACCTATGCTCCAAATTGCGACAGACAAAGCTGTTTGGAAAATAAAAATAGCATGGGTCATTTCGATGTTAATATTGTTTTGAGTTACGTGTATGCAGCTTATGCTTGCATTTATTATGAAAAGTATTGTTAGCATTATTGCAGGGCGCACTGCAGTATCTCGTTGCTAAGTTACGTGGTTGCCACTGAAGTACAATTTCATTTCATTTATTTCATTAAAGAAAACAGTAGAAAAGCATTGACAGCCCATCAGCTAAAATTAGTTAACACGAACAAAAAACTAAACATTTTCTCCTCATTTAAAAAGGATACCAAAAAAGCTGATTCATAGACGCATCGAAACAGGCAGACACACAATACCAAAGACTCCCATAAATTCGATGTTCTGTTCTTTCTGTCATTCGACTGAAATCGAGAATGAAACACATTTTCTATTCTCGTGCAAATTATATGATACCTTTTGTTTAAAATTCTTTAATGACATAAACGAAAAGTATAAGAATTTTAATCAACTAGAAAATGAATCAAAAGTTTTGTTCCTTTGTAACAGCATTGATCCTTTTGTTTGCCGATCAACTGCTGCTTTTATTTTCCAAGCCATGTCTCTCAGACATGAGTCTTCTTTTGTAAAATGATTCAGACGAGAAGCCTCGCGAATGCTTGCTACGTCGAAGTGCCAAGCCGATTGTCGATCGTCCAAACTGCAACAAAGTATTTGCTTGTTCTGTAAACAATATAAAATAGTCGTTAGCCTCCAAGACCTTCAAAGTTGCCTTTTTAACATTTGTCGAAAACTATATCCCAGTTTTATGTCATATTTGCTCCGCGTGAATTTCAAAATATTACAATAATTTTGCATCGACCTGTGCTTCTGTTTTTTTATTTATTTTTGTATTTTAATGATATTTATTGATTTTCCGATTTATAACATACAGTTTAAACATACACTTTAACTTAAGTTAGTACAGAGAAAGAAAAAACAATATAATAATAATTAATTCACACAGAGACAAACATATACACACAAACCCCTTCATAACCATCTTTTCACATTGTATAGCATTAGCATTGTACAGTTTTCATCAGTTTATAAATGAAATATAATTACATTGTTACTGAATGATAGTAGAAATTGTTCTCAAAGTTTAATTACCATCGCGCCAAAGCCGACACAAAGTTTGGCAATGACGAATTCGCTCGGAAAAACTACGGAGCCAAGATAAAACTTGGAGACATTCTTTGACGCTAAGAATATTTAGTTATTGTAAAAGGTCTGACCGATTTCTGAAAAACGGTCGAAGCCGGTCAGGATCTCTCTCTGAAATTCCCTTTGCTGCAGTTTCAGAAAACAACGTTCATACCCGCAGTAGTGTAGCTTTCCTGATCTGCATCTTTTAACGAGACTGATTTCATGTGGCTTCCCACATGATTGCTACGCCTGGATGAAAATGAGATACGTGCTTCGAGCATTCGTAAACCTATGCTCCAAATTGCGACAGACAATGCTGTTTGGAAAATAAAAATAGCATGGGTCATTTCGATGTTAATATTGTTTTGAGTTACGTGTATGCATGTTATGCTTGCATTTATTATGAAAAGTATTGTTAGCATTATTCTAGGGCGCACTGCAGTATCTCGTTGCTAAGTTACGTGGTTGCCACTGAAGTACAATTTCATTTCATTTATTTCATTAAAGAAAACAGTAGAAAAGCATTGACAACCCATCAGCTAAAATTAATTAACACGAACAAAAAACTAAACATTTTCTCCTCATTTAAAAAGGATACCAAAAAAGCTGATTTCATAGACATGATAAAAAATCCTCTTCACAAAATTGCTGTCAATAAAATTCGACTAGGAAACCGTAGGTTACGCATTGAAATAGGTAGACACACAATACCAAAGACTCCCATAAATTCGAGGATCTGTTCTTTCTGCCATTCGAATGAAATCGAGAATGAAAATTATATGATAGCTTTCGTTTAAAATTCTTTAATGACATCACCGAAAAGTATAAGAATTTTAATCAACTAGAAAACAGCATTGATCCTTTTGTTTGCCGATCAACTGCTGCTTTTATTTTCCAATCCATGTCTCTTAGACATGAGTCTTCTTTTGTAAAATGATTCAGATGTTATTTTCTTTTGAATAGAGGGGGTAAGTTTCTAACGAAACTGTGGTGCTGCGTCGGTGGGAAGTATAACAATATAATTTGGAGGGAATCCTCCGACGAAGGGCTAACGCTCGAAACGTCAGCAATTGAATCTCTTTACGGTGGCCAATTGACATTATCAACCCAGTTGATAAAACCAAATTATATTGTTATTTTCTTTTGTTTAGTTTAATTTGCTGTTGTCATTCCCGGTGTTTTCGGGGTCGTTTCCGTGTAGCAGCAAAATTTACTTCAGTTATTTCTTTCTTTATCGGCGAAAAACTTGTCACAATCACAGCAGAACCCTGTTAACCATTGAAAGCAATATATGTGAACTGACGCGTACTATCACACCTGCGTTAAACGACGTGCGAAGACTAGCTAATTCTTGCTGTTGTCAGCTATTTATCTGCTGTGTTACACACATCTGTGTATGAACTGATGATCAACGCGCGTTAAACAATGCTTACTTGTTTTTGTTTACTTCCTTGGGTTCTACACTTGAGTGAAATTGATGTGGACGCGATAAGTCTAACTAAAGCTTAGTATTGTTATTGTCGCTTGGGTTTCAAGTGAGTCTTGTCGCCTTGAGAATAAATCTTCACCTCAACAGATCCCAAATAATGAGTCCTAATGAAAGTGTGACGCTTTATACAGTGTCGACAAGAGCTGAGCTTAGTTCACTCGTGTACGCTCACAAATCACAGAAAAATTAATTACATCGACAACTCTGAACGAGAACTCTTGAAAATGAAACTTTACGAAATTTTCTCGTGTGTAACAGTGTAAGTGATACACCAAAGCTAAACTTAGCTAGGCTAATAATAAAGTGAAAAAGAATGAATCTATTTTTACGTTAACAATGGTTTGTTTTGCTTTTTCAAAAGACCTCGTGTTTCCTGCGGCAATGGTACGCTTGAGTGGAATTTACTGGAGCTTCGAGCATTCTGCTCAAAACTATTGTAGTTCTTTAATCAAGTGTCAAGCAAGCTTATGCTTTAAAATATAAATTAAAATGGCGATTTGAGTGAGAACTGATCAGTGTCATTGTTTCAGCTTAGCTTTGCACACCCCTCTGTAACAGACCCACTGAAACCCTTCCCAGTGCCGGGATTGTTTTCATTTCATTTTTCTATTTTGATTTTACCCAGTGGCTGTGCGTTGTGACCGTGCGGTGTGACCCAGCGTATTTCGTTTGCACAAAATAAGGACCCAGTGGGAAATTAACCAACCCGGTGACTTTTTTTCCGAAAACCCTGTGAAGATAAAGATTCCACTGGGTCTGTTACAGAGGGGTTTTCTTTGCTGGTGCGAGTCCATGAAAAACGATGACCGTTTGAATTTCTGTATTTTCCGAGTGTCGAAGGCGCGTGCCTCCAGGGGGGGAAATGAATTGTTAGTATTATTTAAGGTAAAACTTTACCGCCAAACTATAGTTTGCTTCGAGGATTCGTAAACTTATGCTCCAAGTTGCGACAAACAAAGCTGTTTAGAAAATAAAATAGCATTGTTGATTTTGATGTTAATATTTTTTGAAGTACTTGTAGGCAGCTTATGCTTGCATTTATTATGAAAAGTATTGTTAGTATTACTTAAGGTGGAACCGTATGCCAAAACGAATGTTTGCCTCGAGCATTTGTAAACTTATGCTCCAATTTGGGGCAAACAAAGCTATTTGGAAAATGAAAAGTAGCATTGTTCATTTTGATGTTAATATTGATTTCCCTGTTATTGTCTCGAGACGCATAAAAAGGCAGCACCGCTAGTAGTGTGCATGTTGTTTCTCTAGAAGCACACCGTTGAAGATCACCACACCGAGCGGAAGCCAGAGAAAGGACTTTGTCATTCGCAGGTAGGCTAAACATAAAACAATTCCTGAAAACTTTAAATTAAAGGAGACCAAGTGTATTAAGCCTGTTGCAAACACATTTCAATGAAAATTGTGAACATTTTGTGTCAGTTGCAGATTGTGCTTTGATTTCACTTTGATACGTTCTTTTCTCCCAGTCAATTAATCAGTTTTCTTACAGCTTCGTTTAATCGTTTGTCGAAAAGCGTACCACTAAATCCTAGTTTATTTTCTATCGACAATCGCTCCTGAGCATAGTCATTTTCCTCTCTTTCAATGTGGATCTAATTTTAGTTACTTTAGTTTACTTAAAAGTCTTAGTTTACAACAGTTGCAAAATTCTCGTCAATTGTTCCTTCACACCAATTCTACCTACACATTAATTGTGCTTTGCTACATTTCTTTCGTACACGGTAGATATGACTTTGAGCAGAGGGATTCTTCTGTTGATCGTAACCATTTGCATTGCCTATAGTAAGTATGGCTTTAAGAATTCTCACTTTCCTTTTTTTTTCTAATGTAAGACTGGCTGACAAATAAATGCAATTTTAAGGTTACCGTATACCTTCAGGGGTGTCCACGTCCAAGCGATGCAGCGCGTCCGGGTTAAACTGCAGATATCTAAAACCCAATATCAAATTAAAGCTTGTAGAACTGGCTATCTAAATATACCGTCCATTTTGGAACATAATGAAATGTCGAAATTTTCACGACGTCTAAAGGCGAGCGTCTGATTTTGCTTTTGGCCATTTTAAGGTGGCTCGATCGGATTTTTGATTGACGATACCTTTCAACTTTGAACAGCTAGTGTACCGCCAAAGAGTATCTGACAGAAAATCGATTACTCCAAGTCCACTACAGAAAGATCAAAGTTTCAGATGAAATAGGTTTCAGCGTAATCGGAGTTACCATAGCAACGTAGTGACGTCATGCTCCACTTTACTCAAGACCGAATAACTTGTCACCAAGAGATAATTTTGGAAAACCCTTCCTGGATCTTTGACCTGACATACTTTTCTTGAGGTCTGCCAAATTTGAAGAATTTTTATAAGAGCAATTTCTAGAAAATTTATGGCGAAGTTTTAAGGTGTTTAAATACAACAAAATCGTAGTACTTCCTGAATGTTATTAAAAAGTTTGTTCACCAGGCCTCATGGCAGATGACTTTGGTTTGAAATAAATTGAACAGCATCCAGTTACATTTGGTGAAAATCTTAGAAAAATCGTTCTATTCGATTTCTGAAAACTCTGTTGAACTTTCGAGCATGACTTCACGACGGCGCCGTGACAAAGCTGTCGTGATATAAGAAAAGGTCTTTTCGCAAAATTTTTGAAGTTTAAACAGTTCAAGTATTAGGAAAGATGTGTATGAATATATACACTAGCTCGTGCAGAAAGAGCAGTCGCTTTCATAGCAAAAGTGAGTGCCAGATGTTTTCTTTGATTTCCGACCGCCATGTTGGTGCCCATCAAGCTGGGCACCAACATGGCGTTTCCATACTGAGCTCTATAAATTTGCGAGAAATGCTTCGGCAAATATCTCAAGAATGGTGTATCGCACAGACCTGAGATGTTGTTTACATATTACTATTTTATAACATTTGAATTTATCAGATTTTTTCATTGCATGGTTTCGAGTTTATTTTTTGATGGCGTGACAGTGAAAACTAGCTATAAAACAATTATTCCACTCGCGCTTGTTGGATACGAGATGGTTATAGCCAAGTAGGCGCTAGGCGTCTCGTTGACTATCTACCATCTCATATCCAACGCGCACTAGTAGAATATTTGTTAATTAACCAGAGTTTGTGGGCCAATCAGAAAGCTAGAAATGAAATAACCGAGGTTGAGAATTTACCAAAGCAAAATACCCAAACACAAATGAAACACTGAGCGCAGGGACAGCTAGCCATTCCCTCTCTGGAACCTCTATTTTCACTCACTCATTGTAAACACTGTCTCTGTAGTTTTGTAGCTCGGCTGGGGGCATTGTTTTTAGTAGTAAATAAGAAAGTAAGATCCTTTATTTAAATACCATCGCAGCTTTTGGCCGCATCTCCTGTTCCGAGACGAAGCGGGCGCGCCGGTGGGGATGGTCGTGGTGGGTTTGGCCTCTACGTATAGTTATGCCTCGCCCATCTTAGAAAAAAAAGTTGAAAACCGATCATTGCTTAGATACATTATAACGTTTGTTGTTTTCCATCAGGCAGTGCAGCCAGTTTGCATTCGAACAAATGCAGCAATGAAAAGCCATGCAGTAACGGCGGAGCTTGTATTAAACACGACGGCTTTCACGAATGCGTGTGCCCAAAAGGGTACTCTGGTGACCTATGCCAAACAAAGCAAGGTGCCAAACGTTAATTATATTTATCTACAACTGAAGTGGTTTAGAGTTGGTCGTACAATTTTATTTGATTATTTAAGCCTGAGGATCTTTCATACACCCATGCTGCATCTTTTTTTTATAGAACTCGCTACCATTGACTGTAAGATCAAACAGCAATATCTCATTCTCTTTAAAACGTATTTAATTTTTGAACAATAGTTTGGATATTTAATTTTCAATCTTAATTATATTCTCATTTTTATTGTAAAAGGCCTTTGAATATTATTTCTAAGTACTAGCGCTATACAATTTGACTTTCATCGCAATTATTATCACCACCACGACTATCATCACCACCACCACCACATTAACCTCATCATCATCGTCAACATCGTCAACATCATCTTTGTAGTCATCATCATTATCATCATTACCATCGTCAACAATCCCTTCTCTTCCTCTCCCAAACAATTATTTCTCCGATCGCAACCTCTTCATCCCTCCGTGTCTTAAAACCAGGATCGGTGTTCCCTCTCCTCATTTATTTACGCCCCTATGTTTGGTTAATCATGCCAATTCAATATTTTAGGAAATACTTCAGGACAATCGGACACGTCTGGATCCCCGAATCTCTCTAAACGTTTTGCAGGTAAGATAAAGGAAAATATTTTGATGAAAATATGGAAAGCGAGCCCTCTCTCTAATACGCCATACTTCAGTCGGCTAGTATGACAAAGCTAAGCTTGTTGTTATAAAATTTGATCCTCACTCCATGATACGACTAAAATCAATATTTTTTTTTAAATAAATAAATTTGATCTGTGTTCACTAACAGCTAGCCGTTCACCGTGTGTAGCTAATCTTGTGCATCCGAAAGTACTATGCGCTTTAGAGCATACTTGTCGTCGAATTACCTTGAAAGGGCAATTTTTTCCGACCTTCTAATGAATCTGAATTGTTCTTCTTAGATTCATGTGTTCCCGTTATTCAACCTGTTCAACCGATTCTGTTCAAAAGGGTTATTTCTGGAGCGACAGTGATTGACCCTTCAACTTGGCCGTGGATATTGTCAATCAAAATTTCTGGTCAACATCACTGCGGTGCTTCACTTATCAACGATCAATGGGCAGTAACCGCTGCTCATTGTTTCTATGGACCAATGAATCAACTGATTAATATGAATTTATTTGATGTCGTTGCCGGTAAGTAATGTAAAATTAATTATTTCTGAACTAGTTTTTACCATTTTTATAATTTTGCCCACCGAACGTAAATCTCTGCATGGTGATAGCAATTCGTTTGTTGCCTCATATGCATGCAGAAGGATTGATGAACGTTTTCAAATTATTTTTCTTGCACTTGCTACAGATTCATGTGTTTTTTCATGGTAGTTTGATTTTTTACGAAGCTGTCTCCCAATCTGAGCATGAGAGAACCTTCTTTTTTATCGAATCTGGTGGGACTTATATCTGGGGTAATTTGTGTGCCATCCAAGTTACGTTTCAAAACTTCGGTGTTCCTAGTTGACTAATCGGTCATAGAAAACTCGGCTCGCACAGAAAGCCATCGAAAAACCAATCAAATTTGCTTATTTCTAATAGAAGACGACTGAATTTCTACTAATCAGTGATAAAACACTATCGGATTGTTGAGTACTATTAAAAACCCTCGCAAAGTGTTCTAGAAAATTCGATTCCGCTATAGTTACAAACACACCGCGAGAAGCGCAAGTTTCGAGGGCAAATAGGCTTGTAGTCTTAATTAATTCACTGCGTGAATGAGTAGTTTCGTGGAAAATATGGGACCGTGATATTCCATGACACTTGGCGAATCGTGGATCGGAACGCGACTTGTCAGGAAACGTGACGTGTCAGAGAGTGTCATGTTACTGACACCCCTGACACGGCGTGTCAGGACAAACCGTGGCCTGGGTACGTCAAGCGTGGCGTGTCAACGAGTGTCAGGGCTCCGATACCTTATGACACGGCGTTACATATTAATTATCCGAAGAAGTAAAACTTGAAATTCAGTCTACGTGTTTGTTAACATCTTGAGCAATTCATCACGATCACTGGATGAAATAATGGATTTGATCATAGTTGTCTTAAAAACGAATATGAGACAAATCTGATTTTTTACTTGTCCTGGTCATGAAGCCAACAGATATGAGACAAACATGTTCTCTAAGTACTCAAAGGTTAACAAATTAAAGGTTTTAAAGGCAGTTCATACAGCTAATAAGTAAAAGCCGTGTCTGATTCTCAAAGTTTTCCAAACCCGCTCAGCAATCGATCGAACTGAACGGGCTTCAGTGAGCAACCCAACTACATGCGTAATGAAACAAATATATATTGTAGACTCAAAAGTTCTCCAAGTACTCAAAGGTTAACTAATAAAAGGTTTTACAGACAGTTCATACGGCTATAAATAAGTAAAAGCCGTGTATGGTTCTCAAAGTTTTTCAAACCCGCTCGGCCATCGATCGAACTCAATGGGCTTCATTTTGACTTTGTTGAAATGCGGTTGCAATGCACGCGGAAGCAAGGAGTGAACTACACAACTACATGTGTAATGAAACAAATATATTGTCGACTCAAAAGTTCTCCAAGTTCTCAAAGGTAAACTAATAAAATGTTTTACAGGCAGTTCTTACTGCTAATAGTAAAAGCCGTGTATGGTCTCGTACCATGGAATATCCAGTGCGGGTTCCCATTCGACACGTCTCGTACCGTGGAAAATCTGGTTCGGGGTCCCGTATGACACGTCTCGTACCGTGGAAAATCTGGTTCGGGCTCCCGTGTGACACGTCCCGTACCGTGGAATATCCGGTACAGGTTCCCATTCAACACGCCTCGTACCGTGGAGTTTCAGGCGAAAACGAAAATTTCAAAAGAAAAAATAAAACAATCCTCTAAGAATGAGAAAGAAATCCTCAACTTGATCGACTGTGTTCGTACACGGTACGCCGTTATTTTCGGCGAATCCAGAAGAATACGGAAATTTACGGGTCTTAACACGCCACGTTTCAACGACGTGTCCGGACATCGGATTTTCCATGCCACGGAAAAAGTCCGAATCGTGGAAAATACGGTTTCCGACACGCGTTGGACAAGTCGCGTGTCAATAGCACAACACGTCCGGATTTGTCCATATTCTTGACGAATACGGGTCCGTACCGTTTGATTTCCGGACCACGACACGCGCCATTTCACGCAGTGTAAGAACATTAAATTTCCAAGGGGCAACTATCAGACCGATAGTCCCGAAACAGAAACACTCTATAACAATTATTCCATGAGCCCGCGTTGGATGTGAGGTGAAACGAAGATGATTAGCTCAGAACACTGAATTGCTGCACGGATGAAAAGGGAGAGAGCTTGATCTTCGAAGATAGTTTCACTGTCAGAAGTCGACGTTGTTTGTAAAAATTATATACCATCGCAAAACTGAAATTGCCGGTTCGTCTGCCACATTTATTGTGCTCCTTGCTCGTGCTCCTCTGAAAGCTTGGCCCCGCTGTAACTAAGCCTTGTCCAGATATAAGGTAACAAACTTTACTGAATTGCTAGTCTTATTTATGCTAATACTCTTTTTCCACTTTCTGGACAAAATTGTGTTGATCAGTTTCGGACCTTCTCGTAAACGCCGTGTATATTTTTCTGTAGTATATTTGCTAGCATTTTCAATGAAATGTTTCGCATCGAAGACAATGCTTCTTAGTAGAGTTTATTTGTCTGCTTTAACGGTAATTGCTAATTTATATGTAACGACTAAGTCGTCTTTTGCAGAACTGTAAGCACAACCCGTCCAAAATCCATATAAGTTAAAATCCCGGCTATACGGTATTAACCGGGGTTTGTGAGCCAATTAGAAAGCTGGAAATGCAACAACCGAGGTTGAGAATTTACTAAATTGTCTGTATTGTTCACCACTAAATTTTCTTCCGCATGCGCCCATTAAAAAGGGAGCCTTTTTAATTATTTTGTTTTATAGCTTTCTAGGACGAAAGACTTGAAGGAAACGAATTAAAAATCTAAACCAGACAAGAAATTGTCTAAATAGCCGCTTGTTTACAAAGCAATTTCACGGATATCCGGGTATTTTCCTCGGACGGGCAATTTGAGTTGATAGTGCCCTCCGCGGATGAACACTATCGCGTCACGTGTTTAATTTAGACCAATGAGAGTCAAAGAAAATTTAATGGTGAACTATAAATTTCTATATGGCGGCCCGTTCACGAACTGGGTAACTTTTTTTGAGCATTCACAACACCGCTGACCAAATGCATATCAGGGATAATTTGTTCTTGGTTTTTGCTCAAAAGTACTGATAAATTGTAGGCTTTAAACTATATTCAATTTAGTGCTTCTACTAAAACAATTGGACTATTCGTCCTCATTTTCTATGAGCGATAGCCAACTCGGCTGGACCTCGGGCTCGTGGTCCATTTGTTTCAGATACAATATAGGAGAACCAATCAGATTGGCGGATTTCCAATAAAACACGACTGAATTTTTACTTATTTCGAAATAAGGGGTCGTCTGGGCCACAATAAAATGGCATATGTAATAGGATGTTTCCAACAGTGGCACAGGTTTTCCACACGGCCAGAAAAAAATGCCTTATTCCGCCCCTTTAATCCAATGCCTTGTCCCGTCTATGTAACACGATTGCAGTGTATCATGGTAGTTGTATTCAACGTAAGATGCGTCTAGCCCAGAAGAGGCGATTCTCTGATCGTCAAATTAATTATTTTAGGGGGGGAGAGCAAACAAATACGATTATTTAACAATTGTTTTAGTAAATCTCAACCTCGGTTATTGTCGTAGGAATTTTGAAACAGTATACTTGTTCAGTTTATTTTTTAAACTATATAATAATGCGGACATTTCAGTTTGACCTAAACGAAGCGATTGTGTGAAAAGGCGCCAAAATCAGTGATGCGTTGTTCGCTCTGTAAGTTGAATGAAACTCGTGAAGAGAGCGACCTTGAGAAGCAGCTCCTTAAATATTAATCCTGAGGCAATATCCTTTAAAGTTTTCTTCATATATCGTGGAACATTTTGACAAGCGATGCTGGTTAACGGGAAGATCCGAAATATTGCGAAGCTGAACCTTACATTACTTGTACAAGCCAAATCAAGCTTAACCTGTCTAGAGATCTTACGGTTGATCAAGACTGATTCCAAATTAGCTGTGTGGAAACAAAGATTAGCTCAGAAGCGATTAATCTTTCTGAGGTAAGGGCCAAAGCAAACTGTCAACTGCTGCTTCATGCTTCTTAGTGGAGTTTACCTGTTTGCTTTACTGAAAAATGCTTTTATCATCCAATTTCTTGTCGACGAAACTTGGCTTCCCGCGAAAAATTTTATATGCTGAGCGACATTTGCCGCATTCATTTCCATATAACGTCAAACGCAAGTATAATGGCTGGTAACTGAGATCCAGTGAAACAATCAGCTAGAAGCTAGAATTGCATTATTCGAGGTTGACAACGTACTAATAATTTTTATCTGAAATCTAGACAGCCCGCAAACATTGAGCTTTGCAGATTCGGCTTAAGAATGTCTCGGCTTAGATGCTTTATTATTCTATTATTTCATATTCTCTGTTAACTTATTTTATATCGGCCCTTTTTTAGGCACAAAGAGCGCATCTGGCTTTCAGGGGATAGGATTTAAAGTCGCGCAAGTGTTCCTTCATCCGCAGTACATTCACAATGCACGGTCAATCCAGCCGTATGATATTGCACTTATAAGGCTAAATAGCAAGGTATTGGGTGTCCCATTTGCGTGTTTGCCTGGTGTTGGAACACCAGTGCCGGAACAACATGTATGCGGTGTTGCCGGTGAGTATAGTACCTATTTTAGTGCTGTAGATTGACGACAACATAAAGGAGTCGAAAGCTCCTAAGTCTAAAAATACCATTGATGATTGTAGGAACGTAACAAGTTTTCTTTGCACTGTTTTATAGGCTGGGGCCATTCGCTTGTGGTAGGGCCGTTTAAATTCAGTCCCACAGATCTCCAATCAACCACACTGCCTATTCAAGATTCAAATAAATGCGGTATCAGTAATTCCCTGCTTCAGATGTGTGCCGGAGGAGCAGGAACGAGCGCATGCACAGGTGACAGCGGAGGACCTTTGACTTGTCTCGACGCCAATGGAGTGTGGGTTCTGGAAGGGATCACTTCCTCCGGCCGCGGAGATTGCTTTCCTTTACAACCAAGTGTTTTCACACGGATTAGTTCTTTTCTGGGCTGGATCGACTCGACCATAACAGGTAATATCCTTAACTTCAAACTCCAAACTTCCGTTATGCGCCTAATCGTAAGCCAACACTTTTCATTCCACCTGAGAATGTCAAATTTAATTATGAACACTTTCCAGGTAAAAGGTTTTTAAGACATTTTTTCCAATTTTCTTGTAGCATGTGCTGTTCCACAGTTTATGTCGCCACATAAACGTTAAACACATGACCCTGCTTCCTAATCACTTTAAAGGGGAATTGTCACGGGGAATTTTTGCCGATTTTTGGGTAAATTCTGGCAAAATCACTGCTTTGTGCCTTTTATTGTACACAAAATGCTCCAACAGACTCACCAAGGTGGATTCAGACGAAATTTAGCAGGGAAAGCAGGCCAAAAAAAAAAAATTGGAACGTTTTTCAAATTACAACCCATTTCCATCCTCGTAATCTGTGACAGCATACAAGAATCAATAGTTTCAATATAGTACTATAGTCAACTGAGTAACGGCTTTCTAACAGTTCACAAAGCTGCGCGTGTTACGCCAACAAAGCACAATGAACGACCGCTGCGCGTGATTACGCAAGGGATTTGTAAACATCCTGGATGTCAAGTTAACAAGTTGCTATCAGAAATTAAATCATGTCCTTCCACTCATGACCCGAATGTCGAGCAAATGGATTCAAAAATGCATCACCGTCTTCACAGCACAGGCGCTATCCCGGCTTCCTTCTATGGGCTCCCAAAGATCCACAAGCCTGGCATACCACTCCGCCCAATAACCAGTTTCATCAACGCACCAACCTACAATGTATCCCGACATTTGGTTTCCGTCTTGTCCCCGCTGCTGGAGGAGAAATACTCGGTAAATAACAGTCTGGTGTTTGCCCAGCATGTCAGAGACCAACCAATTACAGAAGATGAAATCATGGTATCGTTCGATGTCGTTGCATTGTTTACGTCCATTCCAGTAGACCTTGCTTTGCAGATCGTCCGTGAAAAACTACAACAGGGCGTTACTCTAACGTAGCGTACAGATATTTCTGTAACAAACATCATGAGGCTACTAGAGTTTGTCCTGAAGAACAGCTTCCTCACCTACGAACAGGAACATTACCAGCAAACGTTCGGTTGTGCCATGGGATCTCCCGTGAGTGCCACTATCGCTAACTTGGTGATGGAGTACATAGAAGAAAGAGCGATCTCCACAGCTTCTCATCCACCACGATGGTGGTACAGATACGTGGACGACAGTTATGCGTGCCTTAAGAAAGATTACGTGTAAGAGTTTCACGATCATCTGAATTCCGTCAACCCTCACATACAGTTCACCAAGGAGGTTGAGGAGGATAACAGGCTCTCTTTCTTAGACACAACAACAACCAGAGTACGTGGTCGCATACAGGTCAGTGTATACAGAATACCAACACACACAGATAAGTACCTCGATTACAACTCTCACCAACCATCGCAGCACAAGAGGTCAGTCGTTAATACACTCCTTCACAGAGCCCAAGAAATTCCGTCAACAAATGCAGAGCGATCTAGATCTGGAGAGGATGGATAACAACTACGCCCTGCGTTTTATCCGGAGTTGCAAGTCCTACCACAACTCTCTCCGCCGCGATTTAAGTACCAAGGACACTTCCAACGCTAGCGCACCTTCAACGCCAAATTTTGTTGTCCTTAGAGGCGTCTCTGCGAGAATTTCGCGAGTACTACGAAACAACGGCGTTAAAGTGGGTTACAAACCTTTCAAAGTTTTGCGCACGTGTTTCTTTAGACCAAAGGACAAACCTTCTGCCTTTTAGTGCAGAGGTGTTGTCTACAAGGTCGGTTGCGTTGATTGCAACTTCGTGTACTATGGACAGACGGACAGAGCCTTGGAAACAAGGTTAAAAGAACGTAGAAGGGCGGTTCGGGTTGGAGACAACAATTCCAAAGTTGGACAACACGCGAACTTGTTTGGCCAAAGTACTGACCTCGATCACGCGACTATTGTAGACAAGGCTCGTAATTTTCACGAGAGACTTTCTCGAGGCCTGGTATTCGCTGAGAGACAGCAACGCGGGAAACGAGCATATTGACATCCCGGATGTTTACAAATCCCTCTTGTAATCACGCGCAGCTTTGTGAACCGCTAGAAAGTCGTTACTTAATTGGCTTTTTTAAAAAACGATGAAGGCCGAAGTTGTTTGAGAAAAACGTCTTCAAAGTTTTTATAAAGTAAAACGCTGTTCCAACGCTAACAAGAGTCAGTGTCAAGCACAAATTTTATATTCTGATGTCCCGCACCCCTGACTGCAATTTTAGTATTTTCAGTTTAGTACCAGTGTTTGAAATAAAAATTAGACCATTAATATTAGGTTCTCTCTGTTACATACACAGTTTAAAGCTTTCTAAAATTACCCTTTAATAGCAAGACAATACCCCTTCAAAGTTGTAAGTGAGAGTTTCAGAAAAGAATCAATGGTAGAAAATTTTTGCGCGAACGTCCTTAAGGCGCTCGTCCGGCATACTGCTAGGATCGATCGGTAATGTGAATGATGTCATGTGTGAAAGAAATTGATGTATAACTTAACTTGTTTTCAATCTGCTTTCTTTTCAGCTGCAACAACGCCAGTAATTCAGCCTCTTCCATACCCATTTCCTCAAGGACCTGTTATTTTTGGGCCTGGTAATCCGTCTTGTTCTCTGTTATTTGCCCTTCTTAATAGAGTGTTTTCGCTCACGTGACTAGCATCCATATTGTTTTACTGAAACAAGAAGAATAATTTGCATGATAATAGAGTTCAATTCCCAAAAGACTCATTCACTCCTCCAACATGGCTGCCATTTCTTTGTTGTACTTCTCCAACATGGCCGCCGTGACGTCACGCGAACACACTCTATATGCTACAACAAATTCGTAAATACCATGCCGTCTTCCTAGCGATACCAAAACATGCAAAAAAAAAAAAAAAAAACGGTGAAATACGAATGGAATGTTTTATAAACCAAACTGTGGATGAAAGTCACAAAACATTTCACCGAAACGGGCTTGCGCTTTCAGGTCCAATAGAGGAAACTTAATTATAACTTCTCAACCAAAACAAAACATTGATCATTTCAAGTAAAAATGGACTGCATCAAGTCCACATGGTGAGAATCTACAAATGGAACATTTCGGGTTCGATGCTGTGTGATGAAGTGCAAGTTTCCCATTTCTTTTAGTAAAAAAAAGATCATTAATAGTTTTCTAAGCGTCGCGAAAATGGGACGATTGCTACGTCCACGTCGCAAGCGAAACAGTACGGACCTTTAGCAATGATGACGAGGACGTGAAAGTGAACAACCGGAAGTTGGAAATACGAGACTCGACGCTACCACGCATGCCTCGTTCAGGACGTCATTTGCCGCCACTTGCCGTTACCCCTTGCAGTCTTGTAGTGAACGAGAGTATGTTTCGTGGAGTTTTTGCATTTTTACGTGGTTTCTTTGAGGTTTCTTCACTCGAAATGGCTCGTCAGTGAATAAGATAGCGTCCATAACATAATTGATCGGACCGTGAGGAAAAAAAACAGATCATCAGGCAGAGATTAAAAGTAAGCTTATGATTTGTGGTCGCACTGCGTGTGGAGGAATGCCGGCGGATTGTGGCGATAAACTTTTGAACCGGGATACGTATGTAACCTTATAAAACATAAATCACATTCTGTCAACTGCATTACATTGTAATTTAATCTTGCCTCATTTTTAAATTTGAAAGACTTCCCAGCTTTTAAAATACAAACTATTAGTGGTTTATGCAGATCGACGATAAAGTTAGCTTTGTTCTGAAGCGCGTACTGCTCACATACCGTTATTGGAGGAGAGAAGTTTTAGCAGCCCACGAAACTCTTTAAAAGACAATATAATTTGGTTTTATCAACTGGGTTGATCGCTCCGACGAAGGGCTAACGCTCGAAACGTCAGCTCTTGAATTTCTTTACGGTGGCCAATTGACATTATCAACCCAGTTGATATACTTCCCACCGACGCAGCACCACAGTTTCTTAAGAAACTTACCCTCTCTTTAAAAGACATTTTCGCCATTGACTTCCACAACGAAACTCGTCCACGCTACCGGTCTGCTACCTGCTGTGGACGACGGTCTCGGCCCAGGGCTTAATCGACCATATAACTCTTCGTCCACGTCCTCGTTATCATCGCTAAAGGTCCCTATTTTCTTCGTCTACGTCCCTAGCGAAAGCCGATACTCAGTTGAGCTGCAACTGAAACCCTGAGGCATTGAAGACGGGAATTCAAATCCACAATTTTGTGTTCCCAAGCAATTTTTTTGTCCCCAACCGTTCGTTTATCCAACAAATAGCTAACAACTCAATCGTGTCGTGAATTTGACAGGGTCAGTTTTCAAAAGTTGCTTTATAACTTCACAAATCATTGATATCGACTCGAACCCATGAATAATTCTGATTGCCTTTATTTCAACAGGTCGATGATTATTTTTCTCAAGGCATACAGCAGTACCCAGCCACGTCATTAACTCCGTGGTGCCGGGAAGCAAGTCTTATATAGTGGATAAAATGACGTGTGGAAGCACTTTTTGTTAGATTTTAGAGCTCTTTAAAGTTGGACATTTAGAATTTTAGTTTGTTGCATGTTACTGTAATTCGCTCACATTAACCTTATCCTTGTAATTTCATGGGTACTTTGCATAGTGTCGTAAGATTTTATCAGTTGTATCAGTCGGAAGCTGAAACAGTTTGTGATCATAATATAAGTAACTTAGAGTAAGCACGTCAGCCGTAAAGCCGTGCAGCTAAAATAATTGCGGAAACGTGAGTTTCCACTTGAAGTAAACAATTGGCCATAGCCATTAAGGCTAACTGGAGCGAAATTTTTACCCACTCCTATATCCCAAATTTAATTGCTTCTTTTGGTTTGATCGCATTCGCTTAGTTTTGACGCATTCTGTTCAGCCACTGCAGTAACTGGTACTAAAACGTACGGTTTTGAATTTATTTCAAAACGAAGTTGAGGGAGTCCCAATATTTCGCTCTAAGTCATTCATTGCGCTGTTTCTCTTAACTAGTAGCATGGGCTTTACTATCAAAGGCGCACCCATATTACCTTTTTGCTTATTTCTAAAACATGTAGCAATTAAGTAATCTCATCTCAGAGCTTGACGCAATGTGATGTTAAGTTGGTTACCTTTAAATGTAGAAAAAGAAGCTTAACAATAAAGTGTCTATTTATCCGAAAAAGATCTTTCGTCTCTTTCTCTGGACCCCTGCCCTCCTGACCCTATCACAAATTCTGTCTGGCAGCCGGTGTTTGGCCTGCAAACGCAGACGTGTTTACAGCACGTCTGTGTTCCAAGTGGGAACGTCTGTGGCACGTCTGTGTTACAATTAGCAACAAGATATTCGCGTTAACGGCAAATAGCAAAAGGCAGTTTTAGGTTACGCGTTTGGCGTTTACGGCCAAATGTTTTATACCTTTGGGATAGAAAAACTTTCCTGAAAGGTTTCGTCTAGTTTGCTTCATTTGATTTCTCTCTACGAACTCAAAAGCAGTGTCTTTAATATTCACAGTTTTCTCATAGAGGGGCCGTCTTTGATGTGGGGGCATCTATGCAAAAACTAGTCGATTGATTTTTTTTCTCAAATCTCTAGATCGAAAATATAATATGTTATGTGCTTTTCCTGAAAATTTTGAAGGTATTGAACTATTTTAAGAGCGCAAAATAATTATAAAAATATTGGGTACCTTTGCATTCGTTACGGAAAGTTTCGTGATCAGATTTTTTAATGACAGCTGGTTTATTTCAGAGGTTTCCCTTTTGTCTATATTCTATTAGGCGTTCCTTCTATGAGAAAAATGTGAATTCTAAAGAAATTGCTTTTGAGTTCATAGAGAGAAATCTAATGAAACAAACTGGATGAAACCTTTCAGGAAAGTTGTTCTATGCCAAAGGTATAAAACGTGGAAAGGGCATTGTTTCAATCTGCAGGAAGTCGCTGGAATCAACCAACTAACAGATACTAAGGGGAACTTTTAAATTTTGACTGCAAAATATTCAACTCGCTTTTCTACTGAAACGCTGTCATAGAATTGTTTCAAACTTTGCAGTGTTGAAGATGTATATGATTGTATACTTTACGGTGGCCCACAACTGTCACGGCAAAAAGAAATTACTCACGGCAAAAAGAAAAAGCTCACGACAAAAAGAAAAAGCTCACGGCAAAAAGAAATTACTCGCGGCAAAAAGAAATTACTCACGGCAAAAAGAAAAAG
Organism: Blastomussa wellsi; assembly: GCA_947652115.1. Classification (NCBI taxonomy): domain Eukaryota; kingdom Metazoa; phylum Cnidaria; class Anthozoa; order Scleractinia; family Plerogyridae; genus Blastomussa; species Blastomussa wellsi. The sequence continues at coordinate 19,884,354 of OX393566.1, read as the reverse complement.
CTCACGGCAAAAAGAAAAAGCTCACGGCAAAAAAAAAATTACTAACGGCAAAAAGAAATTACTCACGGGAAAAAGAAAAAGCTCACGGCAAAAAGAAATTACTCACGGCAAAAAGAAATTACTCACGGCAAAAAGAAAAAAGCTCACGGTAAAAAGAAATTATTCGCGGTAAAAGAAAAATCAAGAGCGTAAAGGAACTGGGTCGAGTTTTCGAATGGCATCATGGGATAAGAATGTGCAGTTAAGGGGGTCAGCGGTTGATCCTTGCTTCCCGCCATCTTGAAAGTCTCGAAGCTTTTTGGGGCTTTTGGCAGTAAGATGTTTTGCTGCAACTGTGGGAAACAAGTTGTAGATGGCGTTAATTTCTGTTCAAACTGTGGAAAAGGTAGGGATTTCCATATTATTATTACCATTTATTATTACTATAACCATTTTACGGACAAAAAGAGTCCAACTGAGGCTCACCAGATCGAGTCATGATTCACGCATTTGTTCATGTTATGATACAGTAAGATCCCGTGTGTAAGAACCGGCTATATTTTGTGAAGTCTGGCAAAATAGGTTTTGTTATTTTGGGGTTCTTATTGGCAATTTAGTTTACCTGTAGTATGTTCTTAATTTCTTTGAAGAAAATATAGTTATTGAAAAATAAATAAACTTGTTTGCATTTAGTCAAAACTATAATGTGATCAGCCTAAAAAACTTATTACAGAATGCAACCTTATATGAAGTGTTATCTATATCTCCGCAATCTCAAAGTCCTTGGTGAAAATATTTATCTTTATTTAACTGTTACCCACAATGCAGTAGACTGATACATACTGACCAGGTATGTAGCTGAAATTAAATTTCCAGCTCTAGTAATGGAAGGAGGGAGGGAGGGGGCTTTAAACACGCTCACGCGCACGCTCCAACAACAGGGAAACAGATAGTGTGATTGGGTTGGCGTTGCAAGCATTCGTGGTCAAACTTGACCGAGATAAGCAACTTGTCTCCATCAATTGGCCGATGCCTTTGGCCAGTTAACCATCCTAACAGGCCCGAGGGACTCATGTTAGCAGACTGAAACTGGACTTGGGAATGATCTTCTGATTTATGCTCCACATATTCCCCATCCCCAGAGTCTTTATCATCATAAGCCAGCTCCTCGGTGAATCCAGTCAATTTGGAGTCCTCAGACGTCAATATGAAGTCATGAAGGTGGTCAAACACAGTTTCCTCTACCGGTCTTTTGGATGTCCCTTTCTCAGAGAACTGGGGCCGTAAGAGAGAAACCACATAGTTTGCATCAACCTCATCTTGATTTATGAGGAAGAGTTCTCTACACAGGTCTGCATTATTCTGAAGTGCATCCAGGAAGCCAAACTGGTCCAACCCTCTCTTGAACTCTTTAAGGTAGAGCAGCCTCTTGCTTACAATGCTCAGTATAACTGTCCCAAATATGGCTTCAAGGTGGTCTGAGCTAATTGTCCCTGTGTAACCATGGTCTAGTATTGTTTCTTGCATGTCTTCAGGGGCTTCGGCAATTCGTGCAAGCAGTTCATTCTCATGTTTGGTGAGATGATCTCCTGCAGTAAGGTTATTCAAATCTACGTCTTGGTTTACCAGCATATCGTACACACACTGTTCAAAAAGACAGGGGGGAGGTCGCCCCTGCACTATGCTTACCAGTGATATCTGTGCACACGTGTAAAAGAAACCTTTATGTGCAAAAAGCATGGAGTCAGTAGGTGCACTATGTGGAAACATTTGGCTTCTGATGTGGTCGATGGCCAATGACAGAAATTCCTTTGACATAGCACCGGAATCTATGCCATCCTCCCCTGCAAAATGCACTCTTAAAAGATTTTCTGGCGAATTTCTGCTTGCCTCTCTTTGCCAAATTGTTAGAAACCGTTGTAGACTAGAGCCCCTTCTAACAACAATAAAAAAACTGATCATTTCTTTTAACTCTTTCTTTTAAGAAAGAAATGAGACCACGGCAGCTGTAAAATTTCTCCACTGTTTCTAGGCTTGCTGTCTTGACAATGGGGTCTTGCTCATTGTTTACTCCAGAAGTGGACTGATCATTAGGGGCAGGATCTTCAGTGTTGTCTAGTTCTGACTGGAGCTGTCTGGCCAGCAACTCATCACTTTCAACTTGGGATAATCTCAATTTCTTTTCTTATGGACCACCATTCTCATCCTCTGAAACTTCGGTTACTCTTAATTCATCCTCCAATGGACCACCATGGTCATCCTCGGCAACTTCGTTTACTCTTAATTTCTCCTCCAATGGACCAGCATACTCATTCTCTGCAACTTGGGTTAATTTTAATGGCTTCCGTGATGAACCAGCATTCTCCTCCTCTGATTGCATACCTTCATCCCAATCAGGATTTTCACTTGCATTTAACTCTTCGTTTGTGCAAAGGTACAGTACAATGCTCTTATAATCTTTTCCGATTTCTTCTCTGTATCTTTTTAATGTAAAAAATTCTGTTGTGCCTGGTAGAAACTGGGCATCTTTCCCACTTTCGTACAACAAACAGTATTCTTCTCCTTCTTTATAACAGTTGATGTGATAAGCCTTAAACTTAGCCTCTGCCTGGGTACGTACATTAGTATACGGGGCTTTGTTAGATATGCGGAGAATGACCCTTCTTCCTCTTACAGGCTTTAGCCTTGACTCTTTCTCATTAAATTGCATTAGGCCAATTGATACTGCCACTTCTTCCTCTTTGTCTTTGGGTGTTGACTTACTCACACGTTCTTTCCACTGATGCCCTTGCCAGTGGCACATATGCAAGATGGAGAAGATTTCAAAAGGATCATGCTTCTTGCTTTTTGCAAGGGTCAGGCCTTTGGTAAAAGTTAAATGCTAGACAATGGACATTTTGGCAGTGTTAAAGGACGTTGAAGTTAAACGATGTACTGGTAATTTAAGATTGAAACATTTTTACAAGCAGCTATTTTAGCGCAGTATTTTCTTGTTTCAGAAAGTATCTGATGGTACTCACAGTTGTGTTCTGTTGATTTATCAGTGATAAGTGTTTTGGGGGCAATCATTTTGCCTGTGTTAGTGTAGGCCGAGTTAGTAAATGCTGAGTTTCCTTGTTGTAATTTAAAAATACATTTTATCTGTAAGTTGTTCAATTTTCAAAAAATGAGATTGCAAGATGGCTCTGTTGACTTCACTTTCAAGAAGAATTTATATTTTTCTATATAATATACAGAAAACTTCTACTTTATTTGCTTCTGAGCAATGATTGTCCAATGACTAATGACCTAACTGTGAGTGTTGATTACATCATTGATAATTCATAAATGCACAACTTTACTAAAGGTGAATTTGGAAATGTGCAGTCAGGCTAGCTGAATACTGGAAAATAAATATTGGGTTTTTAAAGGCTGCAATGAAGTCGTCGTCTGTAGAAACATAACATCAAAACCCTTAATAACCAGTCACCTTGTCAAAAATATCTTGGTCAATACAGCTTATCGTTATTTGTACAGCCAAGACAGCACTGCAGAATTTGACGCCTTGAATATTTCAAATTTTATTTCTGTGTCAAAACAGTGTAACAAACGAACAAGGAATCAAATACATAACCATACCGAGTCTACTTACTGTGTCTAAATATGTGGGCAGTCAGGGACAATAGACATATGATACACATTTTTTTGAAATATGTACCACGAAGTAGGCGTTTTATGCTGCCTCATTTACTTTGAAGAATTTCATTTACAGCTATTGCTTTCACTATTGTAGAAGATCTACCCTGTGTAACCGTTTTGGGCTATAAAAATTAGCTTTTGAAATAATTCAAGTGCACTTTGCCAAGTTGTGGGTTTTGATACCCCTAAACTGGCCCTAACAAATTCAAAGTATTCCTCATAGACAGTGTTCTCTGTTTCCCTGATGCACTGCTGTGTAACTTCATTGATTTCAATCGCAGGCACCTCGAAAAGCAAATCTGTTGCACCTCCGTGATATTCTGGTAAGAAAAACAAGGAATCTGGTCTTCCATGCACAGTGTCGTGCCTTGATTTCCTTATTCAATGGGTGTTCCAGTGCTCTTTAACATGATCACATTCTTTCTGCAGTACACAAGAAAAACAGTACAAAAGACACTCTTTGTGAATTTCGGATGTGGTATCAACTGTACCTTGAGTTTCTAAGTCTTGAAAAAAACTTCTCCACCATGATGTCCGATTCTTACAAAAGAAACACCACCATCCCTCAATTCTTTGATTTCTCGAAGAAGACACATACCTATGAGCATCATTATTTTCTCTGGGATAACACTGCATAGAAGCAACCAATCCATTCTCAGTACCCAGGTCTGTTACTAGCTCGACTGGAACCTCCTAACTCAGCAACAGTTTCAATATAGAACTGTCCTGGAATTTCTGGCAAATTATTCGAGCGTGCAACTTTTAGCCATAGTATTCGTCTACTAAAGCCATCAATGCATCCATGCATTGGGAACCCCCAGGGTTTTAACTTGTCATACCCATCGAGGTGCCATGTGTAGTTGGGGCCTGGATTGCTGTAAACTCTTCTCTTTAGTCGGTGTGCCTTATGTGCTGAGACACCTTCAGGATCTATTTCCCGAAGTAAGTGTTGAACAATTAATCTAGGTACTCTCAGACCTTCTAGTTCAAGCGTATGCCAAACATATCGATACCCTCCAGCTGATCCCGGGCCACTTACAATTTCTTCTATACGTTTTCGTACATCACCAACTTGGTTCTGCCTATTAAGGGTCCTTCTAGACAGGCCATATCGCTTTAATTTTCTTAACAGGGTACTGTAGCTAATAGAGTAGTTATGATTTTTGGCAAGAAAAAGAATTATTTCTTGGTACTCAAAGCCTCTATTGAAGTAGTATTTGATAGCCTCCTCTTCATCAAATTCAACGTCACTGTCTGAGTCAGATGATTCTTCTCTAAGATCTGTAAACATTAACAAATCACAATGAGTTGAAGGTTCGATTTTGATGTGAGCCTATTAAACCATTTTCAAGGTGGAAGATTTGGCACATCTACAGTATGCAGGATCACTTTTAAAGGCCCAAGGCTTAGTTATATATTTTGTGCCTCCTTTGACGAAGCTTTTAATAATACCCATATTAAAACACTTGTTAGGGTAACACGTGCACAAGCGCAAATCGCATCAAAAATGCGGCGAGTAAAATCTAGTGAATATCAAATCACCTACCTTTTCCACAGTTTGAACAGAAATTCACGCCATCGACAACTTGTTTCCCACAGTTGCAGCAAAACATCCCTATCAAAGGCTTCGAGTGTTTCAAGATGGCGGAAAGCAAGGTTCAACTGCTGGCCGCTTTATTGCACATTCTTATCCCATGATGCCATTCGAAAATCGGCCCAGTCCCCCAACCCCCAACCCCGCGAGCGTGAGTAATTTCTTTTTGCCGTGAGCTTTTTCTTTTTGCCGTGAGTAATTTTTTTTTGCCGTGAGCTTTTTCTTTTTGCCGTGAGCTTTTTCTTTTTGCCGTGAGCTTTTTCTTTTTGCCGTGAGTAATTTCTGTTCGCCGTGAGTAATTTCTTTTTGCCGTGAGTAATTTCTTTTTGCCATGAGTAATTTCTTGTTGCCGTGAGTAATTTCTTTTTGCCGTGAGTAATTTCTTTTTGCCGTGACAGTTGTGGGCCACCGTATATACTAGAAGGAACGTTGATTCGTTGTAAAAGTTTAGGTCTCGAAATCGAGAAAAATGTTGATTTTCAGAAACCATGACGTCATCGTTTCGTTGCTATGGTAACACTCATGCTAATGAAATCCACATCTTTGAAAACCTTATTCATTCTCCAGTAAATGCGCGAAAACTCTTGCCCGACCAACCCAAGACAGCGCAGCAGTAGCCTTTTAAAGCTGGGTTGGTGTGGTTCTGAAAAACTGAGATGAGCCACCTTACTTGTAAATAAACACGCTTCTTATTTCAATAAACTGAACGTTGTTAATTAATATATATGGCCATCGTCTAAAACTAGCATTGGCCATTAACCATGTTCATAATATATTTTTGGTTTCAATACAATTCTCTGGATAATGATCAGAATGAAAGATTGCAACAGTCAGTGTCTGGAATCAGCAAGTGCAATAATACAACAACAGACTGTGACAAAATAATATTAATGTGTAGTAAATTGTTCTGCTGTACGTGCCTAAAGACACATAATTGCCTCACTGGGATGTTTCAGTCCACTGTCGAAGCCACATTCACCCAAGACCTTTCTCTCCCTCACCCCCACAGGCTTTGGTTTGGCTCTTTTAACTGGCCTCTTCCACCGCTGGTTTTAGTCCTCTGATGGTCAGATCGTAAACAACTTCCTCAATTTTTTTGAGGTCGTATTTAAGGCCATCAAACTTCTTTCTGAGAGAGTCATTTTTAAGATTTAACAGTCTGAAGCCAGCGTCCAGCTCAGCCACAAAGGCAGCTATTTTGCAGGGTCGGTCATAATCTGCTGAGGTTACACTGTTCACTGCAAACCGTGACTGAAAAAAAAGCATACACTCAGAACCTTAGTGGTAATAGTCAGGGCCGATTAAGTCACCATTTTGATCTGACAAAACTGTAGTGAGATATTGCAGTACTCCTTGATAACACGATTGTCAACACAAAACATTGGTGTTTCCATTGAAAGGCAAAATAATTAGAAATTGTTTGGACATTTTGTCCGACCGCAGTTGGAATTTCATGGGACATTGGCAAAGTTTGGTCATCCATCCTTACAGCCCTGGATGGTACACTGTAGTTAAATACCATGGCCAGTATGTCTTTTAGATTACAGTATAAACAGAAAAACACTGTCATTCTTTACACATCCACCCACTTCCTTATATATATATATATATATATATATTGAGGAAAGTAGGTGGCAAACACAGGTTATAAAACCTTCTCTCTGCCATTGCCACTGAAGTTTGCAAAGGATCCTATGTTAAAGTGCCAGTATCATAGCAAGTAAGTAACGACTTTATTTATAGATGGTAACACATAACAGTTAAAAACTGACACACCAGTGGCCCTCTGTCCTAAGTTAAAGATTAAATTACTAATTACACTTGTGAGATAATAAAAAAATACAAAATAAAAATTAAGAATATGAAAAAAAAATTAAATCTAAATCTAGATATTCACAACTAAAAAAATTAAGCTAAGAGTTCGTGGCTAAGAAATATTTTTAACAGAGGATTTAAAAGAGCCAATGGAGTCTTTCTTGCGAATGTCTAGAGTGATGTTGTTCCAGTTTTGCTCCATTGGCTTGGAAAGTCCCCCCCACTTCCATTTCTCTGTTATAGGATGGGCACACAAAGTTATATTTTCCGTAGTGACTGGTTCTGGTGTGTAGGACTGAGTTCCTCGTTAGAAGTTATGTTATATATCATGATGTGAATAGTTTAGAACTTACCAGTTCATTTGCAAGAAGAAGAAGTCCAGTCAAAAAATCATCCAGGTCAATATGGAAACCATCAGATGACCGCTCTACTTGGACTGTAATAGAGAAATGTGTATATTTTTATTATCAACAAATGTTTAAAACATTGAAGGGCTATAGGCAGCCTCTACCATTTTTGATGCCATCAAAATTATCGAAATTGTATTGACCATTTTCACATTGCCCATAATACACCTTGTTTACCCCCCAAAATTTTGCATAAGCATTGTCTTCCGATTCTCTTGGGACGACTGTAATACCCAGGAGAATTGGGAAACAAAGGTTATAGAAAATTTTGGGGGTAAACAAGGTGTATTATGGGCAATGCGAAAATGGTCAATGGTGAAAAATAATCTTTTTGCATTGCTGTAAGTTATGTTACTAATTATCTCTAGCAAGTTTCTCGGTGATCTCTTTTGTTTCAACATGCTCAACCATAAAGTGGTACTATGATCAAATTTTAGCACTTTGTTTTTTTTTAATTGTATCAGAGAAAATTCAGTGCAAGATTTAAAATGCCGCTTACCATCTTCAAACATAACCAATTTACTACAGAAACCATTGAAACTTTGTATGCAAATAGTTCTTAAGGCAGCACACCTATTGATGTAATAAAATTACATTGTGTAGTTACAGAAATTATCCATACCTCCCCACCCCCCAAAAGAAGGATTGGAAATTCCTGGGGGGTGGAGGGTTCTCAAAGACCAACAAATTTAAAGAACTGCATGAAGTTTACTTGGAATTTCCAGAGGGGTGGGGGGTCTTGCAAAAAAAATCCCTTCCGTGGGGGAGGTATGGATATTTTATGGAACTACACATTATGATGACACAGGGTCCGATGCGACTGAAAATTGAGTGTTGGCGACCAGAATTTCATGGCTGGTCGCCAACAGGCGACTAACTTTTAGCAGCGTGTCAATGTTTTGAACAAGCGCCCAAGGAATTAAATCGAAAAATTTCGCGTTTGATTTCAGCAAGAAACTTACCCCTTGTCTTGTCAAAGTTTTTAATCTCTACAGAAAGTAATTAAGATTAAAAGTAAAGGTAAGATTCCCGTTAGATGACCTTCGACAAGTTTGGAAGTGGCCTGGAATGAGCAATATGGCCACTTGTTCGTGTGTGGCTTCTTGAAGGCTTCGTACTTCTGGTCAGTCTTCAAACTAAGAGAGCTATCTATTCAATGAAAACCCCTTTTCAACTGAAATGTAAGCTACATGATATTTTAATGCCTTTATACATGCGACTCTTAAAGAAACGTTTTTTAGAACTCAATGTTTTCGTGTTTTGCTATAAGACAAAAATACCACTTTTTGGCGACCAGATTTTTTCATTTGGCGACTGAAAAAAATGTTCAGTCGCCACTTGGCGCCTGCATAAAAAAGTTAATTTTGGACCCTGTGACAACACACTCTTTTCCAGACCTCTTGGACATGTTTTCAATATTTTAATTAATTGCAGCCCAGAAAAATGAACTAGTCTACCTAAGACACTTATTTGCTTGCTAGATCAGGCAAATGAGGTACTGTAGCACTGAGAACAAATGGAACCTGAAAAAAGCCAGAAATGGTCTTAACATTGTGGATGTCTGGAACCTAATATGTTGCCATGGTACAATAATTGATAGTCTCATATTGTACAGTAGAGCACAATTAGTAAAGGCTCGGTGCCAAGAATCAAACATTTCTGATGAACATTCGTTGAGATATCTCGCTTTGACAATGTACATAACTTTGGTTGAGTGTATGACGCCATCATTGAGCTAATTTGCATATGTTTGCATATGTTGTTTTATGTACAATAGGTACAGTCAGGAACAATTTAGTTCACTGTATTAAATCAATATAAAGGTGATAATATAATGTATGGAAAGCTCCCTGTATGCCCCTTGATGGAGCATCTTTACAATGACTGCCATGCCCCACTCCCCCATCCAAATTTATCATTAGTATTTCCAATGTACCTTAGAAGCTAACAACAATAACCACAACAACAAATATAACATAGTATTATACATCCTCTTATGGCCCTGACATGACAAAAACTGTCATTAATTACAAATAAACAAACAAACAAACTTTAGACAGGCACCGCTGTAAACACAGCATCATCAATTCACTCCTAAGTTCTAGATCCTTGGCACCTCCTGGAGAAAGCAGTCCAAATTTCCTCCTTCCCACAGAAAACTCTTCCAAGACCCCTCCCCCCTCAAAAAAAAAACAGGCCCAATTTAGGTTACTTTGGGTTCAATTTCGAGAGACCCAAGGAGGCAGAGCCTTGTTTTCTCTTGATAGAATGGCTCACCCTAACTACATGTACAAATCCAAGCACCCTTCTTGTCTCCTGTCATAATTGATTGAATAATACCCTCTTTCATCATGAATCCAAGTGTAAGCCCCATTTCCATCAAAATAGATCCAAGTACCCCCTCTCATTCAAGCCACAAGAGTCTTTTTGGGCTCAATGAGGATGAGGACATGCAGTAATAGTATCCCCTGTCATTATAAATCCAAGTAGCCCTCCCCACTTCTGTCAAAATAGAGGATCCAAGTTCCCCCACCCCCTGTGAATATAAATCCAATTTCTCTTCCGTCACTACAAATCCATGTAGCTGCCTGCCCATCACTTAAAAAAAAAACATCAAGTACATGTAACCACCCCCCAGCCTAAAAACACCAGCCAGAATTAAACAGGCCTCCACAGCAAACTACATTGCAAAGAAGTTTGTAATAAGTTACAGGGCTGAAAATAATTTCTAGAGTAGAGTCTCCGGTCACAATGACCGGCCAAGTACATTTTAGCTCGGTCACATCTCATATCTGGCCGGACAAATAAAAATTGTACCCTGCAATTTTTCCCTAGCAGTCTTAAGTTAGGTCCCTTACTAAAACAACATTGCTGTCAAACAGCAATTCAGACTCCCTGTTGTTGCCGATGGAATGAATGAATGAATTTGTAAAATTGTTACGTTGCAATATTCAGGACGTGGGGTCCGGTGTTGACATCAATGAATACTGTAAATATTCTGCATAATTATCACATTCTGCTGAAGAGAAAAGCAATAATGTGGTGAGCAAATAAAAGGAGAAAACTCGCTGAAAATGTCATGCGTATCAGATTACCATGTGCGAGACTTGTGCCAGATGTTGTTTGTTTTGTTCACCTTGAAAACCTAAACTTTACTATTAAAGGTGGACAAATGAAATTAACTTGAAATAAACTTTGTTTGATTTAAACGTTCACGCAAACTGAAGCAAACAAACTGGACAAATAGAGATGAAGTATTTTTGCGCCATGAATGATTAAATTTGTTACAGTCCGTATCAATTTAGGTTGCAATTCTCATGACATGTGCAGCTACAATTTTTAGTGAAATATTTACTATTTTCCATTGCCTTTCTGATCTTTTTTTTTAATTTGAATATTTTGATTAGTTTTTCTCCATGTCAATCGCAAGAATACTGTCACCTTTCCCGTTCATTATTGCGTTCGGTAATAAAACTTCGGCTCGTGTTACCAGACATACCGCCGCATAACAATGAAAACACAACACAAAACACGAATAAACTTGAAAAGAAGCTAAAGTTTTAATTGTACCTGTTACTTTTTTTCTGAGCTTTGGAACTAACTTGCGTGGTGGAAAATGATCAACTTTTTAACTTGAGTCTTGTGGTTCGCAGACCCAAAGTCATTTTCCCCATGAATTTATTTTCTTCACAGTTTAACAAAACAGCGAGCGAGGTGCATTCTCACAGTGAACAACAACACAGAAACGTTATTTCCTCCATATGGTCAAATGTGACCGGTCAACATGACCGGCAATGCGAAAGTTTGACCAGTCAAAACCCCAATCAGGCCGGACATTGTCCGTTGACTGGCGGTTATTTTCAGCCCTGAGTTAAATTATTACCGGTAAGTTCTGTTTGCTAAGGATTTAATTAAATGCTATATATCTGCCATCAATGCATGCAATTGTTGTGTACATGTATAATTTTAAAACCCCAAAATCACACAAGCATAAATTTACAGTTAAATTTACCTCCAAGCATTTCTGCTAGCTCTGACCTTGTAATAAGCCGATCACTTTCCAGGTACACAATAAATGCTCCAAGAAAGGCAAACCGTTGACTCACAAAGCGCCAGTGGTCGCAGAATCTACATCACAAAAAAGGATTTAAACCATTGAAAAGCTTGCCCTTTGGAAAAGATGCTTTCAAATTTTCCTTTCCAGGGGCAACAATTGCTTCTCCTAGTTTACATTCAGTTTTCTGGGCTCTTGCCAACTTAGGATACTTAATGATTTGAACTGACCTGTAATATTGTCCGGCTGGTATTTTCTCCACAAGATTTGCATACTGCGACTTGACAGCAGTGAGCATTTGCCTGCTTTTAGCACAAATCTTTTTCACAGCTGAATGCATGCAAGAGTGATGATGATTAATTAATAATATTTAGGTACAATAACTGTAGGTTCTCCTCACACACATCAATACACAAACAAATGAGACTAATAGCAATGACAATTACCAACCATGAGATCATATCTACATCAAAATCAGAGTGGAAGACCTTGACTCAATGAGCCACCAAATAGTCAAAAAATTGCAAGAAATACTTAGAATTCATGAAGGAAAATTTATGTTCCAAACTTTGATTTATGATTTTCTGGTGCCAACTGTTATAAACAACACAATCGATAAAGCTTCATCCTTTTTGAGCAAAATGCCACCTAGTTTGCAATCCACGCCATATAACTTGAATGAGTACATTGTACATGTAGCTTGAATACTCTAGCTGGCATTGCATGTACACGTACCAACTTTTCTTTTCTTCCAGAAGTTATCAACCTCTCTGGAGATGAGAGCTCGTGAGGATAACAGCACCAGCCGTTTATTAAACACAAAGCTCGTACATGTGTACCAATGTACAAAATTGAAATAACAGTAACTGTTAATATCTTTTTGCAAGCAGTCTACTCACCCCATCATTCTTACTATTAACGGGGGGTGACAGCTCTATCAAATAATGTTTTAGCAGTACTGTGTGTAAATAAAAGTCCTCTCGAAAATCTGGAATATTGTCCCCAATATTTGGGAGAAATTCCCACAAAAATCTCAAAATTCCCGAAATAACTTCAATACTTTGTGTTTCCTGGAAAATTTTCCAAGTCTCCCGATTCCCAGCAAAATCTTCAGATTCCCGAAGAATTTTATTTGTCCCCCAAAACAACACTTGTTAAGGTTGACACCCCCCCCCCCCCCCCCCTCCGTCCCAGTATTTTAACATCACACACACCTTCAGAACTTGGAGATTGATGGACTGCTTGTAAGACAGCCAGGACTTCTCTTGCAGATTGTTCCAAGTCACGAGTGACTGTCTTGATTTCCTACACAAATCATTCCCCATGCACACAAAGTATTAGTATTTCCACAATTTGTATACAGCTCTGGGATCTAGTCTTCACATTTTATCTTTCCTTTCCATTTCTATCAAACTTACAGTACAACAATACTGTGTTTACTGAAGTTGTAACAACTGCTGAACTTTATACACAGTAAAAAAAGTAGGCTACCATACACCTGTAAATGCACATTCATTTGCAGATTGACAAGGCTAATGCACTGTACATTGCTGTTACTTAACATTATGAATGAACTATACTCCTATTCACAGAGAATGGGGTACGATTAGCAGTGTTTATCACTTTGACCTAAATATAATGCAACATAAAACAGTTCTACATCTGTTCACTTGAACCTTTCGAATTCCCTTAAAGGGCCCTTGTCAGCCTCCGCCATTTTCGATGGCATCGAAATTATGGAAATTGTATAGTGAAGCGCAGTCGTATTGTATTACCATAGGTTGTTACTATAAGTTAAATTACCTTTAGCAGGTTTCTCAAAGGATTTCTTTCGTTTCTGCACGATCCGTGTAAAGTATAATACTGAAATTCTCGCATGTAAACAGTAACAAAGGTGTGGCTGACTAGGGCCCTTTAATAGCTCCTTTGCCCCAGCCTTCACGTGCGTTGGAGTCAAGACTACGTGTATTACAAGAAACCAAGGCAATACCACTCTTGGTACATCATTTCGATAAATTATTATCGTTTCCCTGCGCTTCGGCATGTACTCACACCGAGAGTCCGCAAACAACAGCAAGGCGCGCGCGCGTGCATGCAAGGGTTTTGATCCACGTGGATTTACGAATTTAAAAAAAAAATAAGGAACGTAAAAGCCGCAAGAAATCAAAGTCATACCTCTCTTATTTCTTGGTCATCTGACAAATAATCCTGAAAGGACGCAAACAAAGAAATGAGCGGTTTTTCCTCCGTTTCCGCGACGTCTGGACCTTTCTCATCGGACGCCATGTTGTTGAGTGTACGATACAGGTATTTGCCGTGCAGCGGTGTGCTATCTAAGATATTGCGCAACATTATATGCGCAGTACTCTTAGTTTCCAAGATGGCGTCCCTGTCAACAAAATGCAGTGAGCCATGCCAATTTTCACCAGGAATCTTTGTGCCGAATATGTGACTTGATTCAGTGTTTGGTCTTTTCTGATGGCGTACATGAAACATCAGAAATCATCCACAAGGAAGGGTGGAAATAACTCGGTAAGTTTCCAAACAAACCAGCAAACGGACCCACTAACAAACACATATAACCGTACACATGTACACTGATCAATTTCAAATGTCATGGCTTGAACTTCAAGATAATCTCCAGTGGTTTGGGAGGGTTGAAGACTTGCAGGTACACGGCGTACTCAGTGTACTCCATGTTTATTTGTACCATAAAATTTACATACTTTGACAAAGTTCTAAAGAGCTTGTACATTCACAGGCAGCGCAAGCTCACGTTGTGAACAGTATCATGTCATGGCAAAAATATAAGAGTTTGTATGGGAATATTTTACAACACCTTTTAGCAAACCGAAATAGTGCCAAATCTTAAATAAAATTGCCTTGCCTTACTTTCACTGTGTTTTTATTCTTGTCTGAACGCTTAATTTGCCGATTCTTGGCCATTTAGGTGAGTTATCGCTTTCTGGGTTTCCCACTACAAAGAAAAGAACAAGGCCGCGGAACGCCCGACGAGCCAAGTGAAAAATCCCAGCTTAAAATAGTCAAACGGCCTCAAATCCATTGCGAATTGCAAGAGGAGATGTTCTAGTTTCATTTTAACTCAACAACAACTCAGTCCAGGCTCTGTCATCGACGCCAAGCGGCCGTTTGCTTTAAAAATCCATGGTAAAAAGATCTCCATTGTGCCTGTACACGCTCGTCATGACACACGACCGTTAAAAAACTCCTTGGTAATCCCGCCTCATTAACAAACTATACCTCACCGGAGTACCACACCGTCAATAATTGCTCTCGGCTTGCTCTCAGCAAGTTTTGTTTGACTCCCTAGGTCCCCTCAGGACGATTATCGAGGCGGGGTTACCAATAAATTTTTAGTAATGTACATGTAATGTACACCGCCGACCGGTTAGCTCAGTTGGTAGAGCGCCGGACTACCGTGCGGGTTCAAGTCCCAGACCGGACCAACACTCAGGGTCTTAAAATAATTGAGGAGAATGTGCTGCCTTTGTAACTAAAATCTGCAAATGGTTAGATGTTCTAGTCTTCTCGGATAAGGACGATAAACCGTAGGTCCCGTCTCCTGCATCTTCAATGTTACAGGTCAGCAGGGGACGTTAAAGAACCCACGCACTTATCGCAAAGAGTAGGGCATGGAGTTCCCGGTGTTGTGGTCTGCTCTGCTGGTTGGGTTCGGGTGAGATCATGAATGGACTGATAGCGGCTGCCATGGGCGCCTTTACATGCATGCTGACGTCCGATCTCACCCTGATTAGATATGTAAATTGGCCCTGAAAAGCCCATATGGGAGGGGTCAATCAAGTTAAAAAAAAAAAAATGTACCACTTAGTCAAATCGAAGCTTCAACATTCAACATGACAAGTTTACTGGTACATAAAACATTAATAGAAGTATTGCTTTGATATCATGACTTTTTTAGTCCAGTACTGCACTTGCCGCTGTTGCTCTTCAAGACCATATGACTCGTTCCCTATCCCTGCAAGATCCATTCAAGAAAAAGAAAATCAATCACACCTTACCAGCAGCTACAAGGAGTAGGAAGACAAACAAGGCTACCGGAAAGGCTTGTAAAGAGAGCCACAATAAAGAAGAATATGTCCTTGATCCAAAACCAGCACCACTTACATTAGGTATTTTTTCTTTATTTTTTGCTACATTCATCGTGCATTTTAGCAGTTTTCATTTACTTTATTCTTGAATAATGTATGTAGCACCAGTTTGTAATAAAATTGTTCCAGTTAAAAATTATACAATGTAGTTTCTCAATTTTTGGTCAGGAGACAGCTTTTTGTTTACTTGTAAAGGTACAGGTTCAAAACTGGTTTGTCATCATCATCATCATCGTTGTCGTCATCGTCATCGTCGTCATCATCATAATCACCACCACCATCATCATCATCACCACCACCACCATCGTCATTGTCATCATAATCGTTCTCATCATCATCACTGTAGTCATCATCATAATCGCAATTCTCAAAATCATCGGTATTTATGACCACTCGTTTTCTGGTACATGTATTTCATGAAGATCCTTTTCATTTGTACATGCATCTTTCAACGTTGCAAAATATCATTCCTTGCTCTCAGGGGTTTCAAAATGTTTGAAATGTAGGTGTCGTCGACTGGACGAGTAGGCGGCTGTTATAGGTGAGCTTTTGGGTCACAAGCTGATTGCTATGTCCAGAGTAGCCGGTGGAACTCTGGCAGTCGCCGCCTTGTTTTGAAACCCCTGTGCTCTACATTGTATGTATTTTGTAAACCTTTGAAATGACATTTAAGAATCCTTGTGTTCTTGTACCTTTGACCACCTTGCTGTCAAAACAAGCACAGAGCTCTCCAGTTTACATTAAGTCATGTCGTGCGAGTGGGTATCACATCTGAAATTGGGGTAGAGAATATATGCCTGATTACAGAATTTTCATGCTTTCTGTCACTATCTATTTTTGGTTTAAAATAGCTGTTTTATTAAATTTTAATACAGCTCAGAAACTTGGCCTTGTTGAAGCTCCAGAACTTCTGTTATCTGACAAGGAGTGGAAAGAAGTCAAGGAGAAGTCAAATGCAAGACAAGATTCATCCCAGCCATGTGTTATCTGCAAAGAAGACTTTGGCCTACAACAGCAAGTACAGAGTTTTCTTTGATTATATAGTAGACAGGATGTTCTTACATTTTTTTTTATTGAACACTTATACTCTAGTAAAATTGATATAAGTATTTAGTAAATATAAATTATTTAAAGTACCACTACGATTAAAAAATGTTCTTGTTCACTTTTGATTCTGATTTTTTATTTGGCAAGAAAATGCACCATGCCAATAACAGCACTTCAATTTTCAACACAAGTTTGATGTTTTGAATGCCGATTTCTTGTTTAAATTGTCTGCCATTACCAGATTCGGCTTGAGTCGAGTTGCATCGAGAGAGAAAATGATATCAACGACTCACCAGTTTAATTGTTTACTGTGTGAACCAGCATACAGTATTTGGTATGCAGAACAACCTGTTCTGCACACTAATCAGCTGTGTTCACACACTGCAAAAAATAAACTAGTCATGTCCCAAACTCTCTATGTGAAACTCAACTGAAGCCAAATCTGGTAATGGCAGACAGTTTAAACAAGACATCATAGCCTGAAAAAGACTTATTTTGAAAATTGAGGCACAGTAATTGGCATGGTGCATTATTGCCAAATATAAAATCGGAATCGAAAGAGAACAAGAACAACATTTTTTCATCGCAGTAACACTATAATGAGAATCTTCAACTTTTAGACAGTTTTAGTGTGAGTAGTGGTATTTAATACTACAGTACCGCTCGAAGATAAGCGAACCACTCAACGCGTTCTCAACGCGAAGGAAACGCGAAGGCAACGCAAAGGTATTAGGTTTGGGAAACTGGGTTGAAAATTCCAGCCCAGGCTGAGATTCAGCATGGGTTAAAAATGTCTGAAAACTCTTGTCATGTCATCACAAACACATTTGTGAAGATTTATTCTTGAAGCCCAGCTGAAATCTCAGTCCAGCTAACCAGGCTGAAATTAATTTTACCATGTAATCAGGCCCTAAGAGGACTAAATAACCTGATGGGCAAAACTGGTCTTATGGAATACAAGTATTATACCCTGGAAATTCTTCTTTTCATTACAGGTTTTGCTGTCATGTACCCATGTTTTTCACAGGGTAGGTACTGGTCTTTCAATCACACATTAAGTTTCTACATTTTTATAATTGTCAGTTTTATGCATGCTAAATTCAATGATCTTATAATGCACGCTTGATCATTGCATGGAAAGCGTGCAATATACATGACTGTAAGTATTAAGTATATTATTATTATTTGTTTCGTACAATAACTGGAAAAAAATTATGTCCATTGGTCAAGAGCTGTTTTTGATGAAACGCCATATTACAGTACTGCTTGATAATGCACTGCCAAAGCAAAATATTGGTGTTTACACTGGAAGGGAGGGATTTCACCAGACATCTGAAGTCATACTGTTATTTGCAGCTCTAATAATCTTATAATCTGAAGCAAAAGATAAAATTAATTGGTTTAAAAGGCATCCCAAAAGAAAAAAAAACGTGTCCAATAGATAGTATTAATCAGCTTAATTTTTATTAATTTTCTACAGACTTGTCTTGAAGCATTTGAGAGGTTTTCTGGTCGCAAATCTTGCCCTATGTGTAGAAAAGAGCAATATCAAAGACGGATTATCCATGAAGGAGCAAAAAAGTACAGAATTAAATGTGCAACAAGGTACTGATTGATTTTACATCAACAACAGCACATGAAGTTACACACGTGGGGACCAGACCTCAGGGCCCTGAAGGTTCGCCAACTAGATTTACCACTAAATTCAGTGATTTGCGACACTTTGAATCAAAACTGCTATGAACAGTTGGTGATCTAGACTTTTGTCAAATCAAACCTCATCAATCACCTTTAATGTGTGAAAGACGTTTGTTAAATCAAATCCTTCAAAGGTGTCTATAAAAGGTTACAACACGTTCAGAATGCCACTCCTCGCTTCATCACACTTGCAACAGAGCACTATCACATTACATGTACGTCCGTTTTTAATCTTCAAAGTTAACAGTTGAGCATAATGTGAACGTCCTTAGTTGGAAGTGCTGCAAGAGGCAGATTTTGTGCTGGGAAATTAATAAACTGGCCTCATTTACTCAAATGTTAGGTAAAATCACTATCTAGTGGACAACCTATGGTTTGTTTTTCCAACACTTACAGTAATAGTCTGCGTATAAGAACATGGGTTTTAAGAACCTGTTAGGCTAAATTTTCATTTTAAGCCCCCTCCACATAAGAACCTATAAAGGCTAAAATTTTAAGTTAGGTTCTTATCAGTTGGGTTGCTGTAAAATTGTACAGGTAGAAATTGCTGAATTAAGATCTTCATCTATTTTTTTTTCTTTTTTTTCTCTTTTAAGCTTAAGTACCATGTTTTTTATGTCTATAATTGATTTATACTGTATTATGAGATGATATAATTTATAATATATATAGCATATTCAGATGAAATTCATATAAAAATATAAGAACCTATTTTAAGAACCTTGGTAGCCTAAATTTGCTTTAAGTACCGTTTATATAAGAACCTATTTAGGCTAAATTGAAAAATTCAGGTTCTTATATGCGGGCTATTACTGTATCCACTAGATAATATATATAGCAATTTATCCAATGAATAGCGTCATCCACCCTTTGAAAACCTGAGGTCTGCAGGCTAACTTTACTCTGGCAGTACAATGCCACTTTGCAATGGCTGACTTAGACTTGCACCAAGTTGCCTTTTTTTTTTTCTATGGCTGACTGTGGTGTGCGTGCTTTGTCTCTGAGCAGAATCCAGGCTGCTTGGCGCGGTTACGTTGTGCGGCAGTGGTACCAAAAGTTGAGGCAGATAGTCCCTCCCAAAGATCCAAAACTCAGAAAGAAGTTTTATGAAGACAAGGTATAATTTATATTAACAAATTCTCACGTTGCCCATGTATGGTCATGAAGCATTTGTTATCTTGATAGATATGCTGTGATATACGTCAAGTAACGATAATTCTGCTAAAGTCTCGCAAAGCGCCTCATAACGGCAAGTTTTCTAGCTGTAAAACGTGCTCAGTTGACATTTTGTTGAATAACAAAACAATTATCCTGCTACATCCTGCGGGATATCGCCTGATTTTAGCCAACTCGGTCTACGGCCTCGTCGGCTAAGTTTCAGTCGATATTCCGCATGATTTCGCAGGATAATTGTTAAATGTAGTAATTTAGGATTCGAAATTAATGTCAAATTTGGTAAAAGGCACGTTAAGGGGTCCGTATCATTTGAAATACATGTAGCGATGAGAGCTGAAGTCTCTATATTTTCAAATCCTTCTTAACTGTTGAAAAAAAAAATGATGTAACAATGCTACATTGTAATGGGACTTTTGGTGAGTTCGTGTATGCCGTTATTTCTCGAATGTTACTTTACTTTAAGCATTTTCTGGACAGACGGCTGCAAATAATTGTTTTCTTGTGAGAGGACTTGTGCCAGACGAAGTCACCATTTTGATCAGACCAACACAATCAAGTGAGGTCGGGCGTTGTGTTTGCATCGGAAGGCATAAAAATTGTCTAATCATTCTGTCCGACTACAGTTAATCGGTCCCGAATATTTGGGAGAAATCCCCCCCCCCCCCGCCCCAAATCTCTAAGTTCCCGAAATTTTAACTTCATTACTTCGTAGTTCCCCGTAGTTTTCCAGTAAAATCTTCTGATTCCCGGAAGAATTTTGTTTTTCTCCCGAAACAGCACTTCTTAGAGTTGACACTCCCTGTATGTACATGTAGCTAGAGCAGTTTTCCCGTTAGTATTGAAAGTCATTTATTTTTACATTGGTTCTCTTCGTTACCAGTACATGTACGTGCAATGATTGGTTGAAAAAATTCCCGCCTATTTCTCAACCAATCAGATGTAAAACCAAAAGTAATCATGGCGCGTTCGCACATGCTTTCCCACGCTTCGACTTTCCCGCGCTCGCACATGCTTTCCCGCGCTTGGGCAACCACTCCCCGCTCTTCGAAATAAAATATTTGCCTTTGCCTTTGCGTTTTTTGTTTGGTGCACTGGAATGTATGTATCCTTTGAGGTGATTAGCCGGAGTGATAACTGACATAACATTTGTTTTGGTTTTCGGACTGCTTGAAAACAGTACTACTCTATTGCACAAAATTGCAAAATCTAGACTTTTTGTGACTGCTTTTCGGACTGCTTGAAAACAGTACTACTCTATTGCACAAAATTGCAAAATCTAGACTTTTTGTGAACTGTCGCGGGGAATTTTTAAAATAATTTCCAGTTCGCACAGCTTAAATTTGCTTCTTCCATGTTTGTCAAAATAAAGTTTTACAAGAAATTTGTTGAAAAGCACTACGTATATGTTTGTTCTTTTCCATCCAACAGTTTCAAAGCTTAACTGAGCGTCTTGTTCAGTCTATGGAAGCCAGAACTCGGAGTGTGGATGATCTGCTCTTGGAGATTGACCAATCCATTGCTGCCAGTCGGGATACAATGAGGTACGTAGCCATTACAAATCTCGTTCGCTGGAAAATGCGCTGATTTTGCCGTGCATCGCTATATGTTCCCCCAGTACAGGGGCCCAAATAACAGTCCCTACATCGGACAATGGCCGACCGAAATTTGCAATGTCTGATTAAATAACAACTGTAGTCGGAAAGAATGACCGGACATTTTTTAACGCTTTCCGTTTTAAACGCTAATGTTTCGTGTTGACAACGCTTTATTGGAGCGTTCTGTAATATGACGCCTTGATGTCCGACATTTCTACTATTTTGTCCGCTCAAAATGGTGACTAAGTCGGTCACGTGTCCTTTCACGGGAAGAAAAACATATTTGCATCCCTGCCAGTAGACTGCGTAGCTTGGATGTCTTTATTCACAACATTGTTAATTCACCGATTCTTTTCTAGACAACTAGATGGAGACAGTGGGGAAGTAATGCCCGAGACAAACTGGGATCAAGTCCAGCTTCAGGTGAGTGGGGGAATGTGAGCATTTAAAGTGTATATGATATGGAAAATATTTTCTTCTTATTTGAAAGGTCTTTCAAAATTCAGAAGAATGGCATGTTTCTTTTTTTAAATATCTTTTTTTTCGTTTCAGAGATATTGACATTTTTAGATCAGTGATGATGTCAGCTGGTTTGAACTAAAAAATGGTAAATACTGAATAAACAATATCTCTAAAACTATTGATACAGTGTTCTTGAAACTTGGCACCACAAATGTGCATCCCGAAAGAATTAAAATGGCACCATAGCAACTCTTTCAGCCCCAGTCTCTCTCTGTCAAAAAGCCAAATATCTCCATTTGCAACGTCTAAAGTAAGATTAAGGGTCCCACTTGGAACAGACATAGTTCCCATATTGTCTCAATTCCCATCATTGGCTTGGCTGCGGTAGATGATTCTTGGTTTAAGCAAAATCTAGGAATTTCAGTTTTTGTTATAACAGTACTAGCTGCAAAACTGTTGTCGTGGCAACAGCATTAAGATAATCATTTTGTTTCTTTTGTGATGCACATTTGTGGTGCCAAGTTTCAAGAACACTGCATCAACAGTTTTAGAGATATTTCTTATTCAGTATTTTATCATTTTTTAGTTCAAACCAGCTGACATCATCACTGATCTAATTTGCATAATAGAAAAATGTCAATATCTCTAAAACGAAAAAAGATATTTCAAAAAGAAAAACGCCATTCTTCTGAATTTTGAAAGCTCTTTCAAATAAGAAGAAAATATTTTTCATGCCATATACACTTCAACAAATTGATGCCGTTGTTTTTAAGCGAGTGTCCTGTCATTTAATTATCAATTTCGTTACCACATTGTGGGGTGTGGAGTAGAGGCCACTAGGCGATGGCTGAGTGACGTTCGCAGTCAAACTTGTTTGATTCCCTACAGAGGGCGCAGGAGGGAGGGCGCGCGGGAGTCCGAATCAAAATGGCGAGGGAGACCGCTGGATAGGGCACGCCCCGGCTTGAAAATCAAAATGGCGGCTTGTCTCACCTGCAGCGTGCCACTTCTTAAATTATGACGTCACCGGTGGATTTTTCCACCGGTGACGCATCTTGCTGTCAATCAAAATAGTGCGCGCAAACGTAAGCGCGCTCTACTAGAGAAACGTGCGAGGTTAGCGCGCTCTGCTCGCTTGACGCTGGTACTTTTCTGTTTGTTTGCTAGTCTTTTTTAACAGATTTGTCCAGATAAAAATAAAAAACGATTGTCCACAATTATTTAATTATTATTCTTGTTAGACAAGTTAGTTAGTTATGTGGTCGAAAGAATTGGTTTCATCAACGCTTTGAAGAAAATCTAAATCGCAAATTGCAATCTTACCCACGCCATGTCGCGCGTCAAACTGAATATGGCACATGACAATGACGCCAATAAGAAAAAAGAAAAGAAACCAATTCAGTCCCAATGAAATGGTGCCATTTCGCGGCAAAAATCAGAAGAAATTTCCTGCAAGTGATGCGCGTTGCGCGCTGCTTCTCGCGCTTGAATTCCAACCGATTTTATTTATTCGCGCGCGATTTCAAAACGATCTCCTTCAAATAACTCTACCTTGTATACAAAGGTCGATACAAAGCAAAACGAGCGACCTGGGGCAAGGCTATCAAACTGGCGTTTTCCCTTTTAATGTTGAATCAACCCGGACTAAGGTTCTTCTTAACATGATTTTGATGATTTTCTCTTTAAAAGCGTCCCGTTTGAATGCAATTAGACTCTTATTTTAGAACAGTTTGAAGTCTTTTCAAACACGCCATCCGACTACGTTATTTGATGTATATGTCCACTTTTTATTCACTAGAATTAGCCAATGAGCGCGCGAAAATTCCTGAAGTTATGGTAAAAATTAGCTTGCGTCTCTTAACCAAGCGACAACCGCGTAACCTTCTTTATTGAACTGTCTTTCAGGCTGTGGAGAGATGCGTGACCGACTGTCCAATTTGCATCATGCCACTGTCTGATCAAGGACTCTACAAGAAGAACTCTTCATCGCGGCCCACAGTTTTACTGTCCTGTTCACACGTGTTCCATTCCACGTGCCTAGAGGCTTTCGAAGAATTCTCTTTGGAGAAACGCCACGTGTGTCCGGTCTGTCGATCACTTTATCGCAAGAAGACGCTTTAGCGGTAACCAGGAATATCCCTCGCTTGATCTGGAGAAAGGAAGTTGACCTGCTTGACACTTGTATATTCGAAAATTGTGGAGACTGTTGTTCCACCAAGGCAGTATCGTTTACTAGTGTCGACAACTTGAGGAATATTTGTCGATTCACCAAAGCAGAACCTCTTTAATATTGAGTGATCACGGCCCGGCCAAGCTCACTATTGAACAAGAACATTACTCTTAAAGGCCGTTTACACGACGGACCGGGCCCGTCAAACTCGATGAGCAAGAATTGTAAAGAAACAGTGAACAGTCGCAGGGCCATAGGTTTGAAAATATAGTTTTCACTGAGTCACATTTGTGTTCTTTTGTAGTAGGATGAACATAAAACCTTACTGCTTACATCATTACTGTATAATAGCTGGAATTCTCAATGGAGCTGTTTAATAGCAGTAAGGGGTGGAGGGCTTTCCCTGAATGGAGAATTTAAAGTGGCTCGATCGGATTTTTGAGTGACGATACCTTTCAACTTTGAGGAGCTAGTGTACCGCCATAGAGCATCCGACAGACAATCGATTAATCCAAGTGCACAAGAGAAAGATCAAAGTTTCAGATGAAGTAAGTTTTATCGAGATCGGAGTTACCATAGCAACGTAGTGACGTCATGCCCCACTTCCCTCCGACCGAGTAACTCATCATCAAGGGATAAGTTTGGAAAAATCCTTCCTGGATCTTTGACCTGACAAACTTTTCTTGAGGACTGCCAAATTTGAAGAACTTTTATAGGAGCGATTT
>OX393566.1:19842324-19854824 GCA_947652115.1 Blastomussa wellsi | reverse complement strand
AAGTGTTTGAGTATACATTTCGTCATGGCAACACCCCACTGAGTGGTTTACAGTAAACGCATAACATTTGTATTACTTTAAGGTTAGAAGTGCTACTCCAAGCTTTATATGTTCGTGCAAAATGTCAGATGACAGACTGTTTGCAACGAGTTACAGATATGAAGTGTGCAACCCGAACGCAAAAACGCTTCGGAAAGCTCTCGCATTGCAGAAGTCGAGGATTGAGGTGAGAGAAATAACAAATCACGAGCTAATTAAACATTGAACATTCGTAACGGAGTTTATACACTTAAGTATTCAGTCATCGTGCAGATCTTAAAACAAGCATTCATTTGGAACTCTATCTCTGCATGTTTTGTAATGACAGTGTTAATTGTCTCACTTAAATTTGTTCAACACTTGAATAATACTTTTATCGCCGACAAGCCATGATATTGTACCAACGGCCAGCAAGGGATAAAGCAAAGTCTTTCTGTAATTATTATAACACTGAAAAAATAAACTAACAATTCCAATGCAGCTCTAAAAATATTTTGCTCTTTCAACAGACGGATGAAAAGATTGCCCACAGAACAGAAGTGGAAAACATGTGAGTGCATTTTCTTTCCATTGACTCATAGTGTTTTGTAAGAAGGATATATACCTCCATTTTATTAATGATTTTTAAAGATCGTTTTTTGAATTTAAAGAATTTGGTATGTCATATGACGTGAGTTATCTATGTCAAGTTATAATTGCGATCTGCCACATAGCCATACGTGAGAAATTTTAGTTTAACGCTAACGTTAATTGTGATTTGTGCCGTCCGTCTGCCAAAGGCATTCCGGGAAGTGTGATTTTGGGTACATACATGTATGGGCCCCAACTTTCTTGCCACTATCGTTGTTGTCATGGTTTGCTTCATTTGTATTTTTGCCAGGCCCCTGGTGATCAATTATTTGATTTTCCGTGTTTACATAGCCGCATCTAAACACGAGGGGATTTGGAAGAATTCGAGACAGTCATGCATCTAAACACAGCTATAAACCAATGAGAGTGAGCGTAGTATCTCAGTCATTTCATAAATATTAGGGAGTTTAAGAAACTACGACGGCGACACCGAGAACAACGTCGATTAAAAAATGAATCGAATTTATATTTTACCTACGAATCTCTCGATACTCTGAAGTCATTTAGTCTGTTTCTTACTGTAATAACTGTCTCAAAACTCAATCTGGAACACAGCGAGCCTTCGTGGTTCACGTTGTGCAGACAACGCAGAGTTTGGTCATTTCACGTTGTTGTTTTGTAGAGGACGGCAAATAAATGTACCAAGAACTATAACGCACGTGCAAAGCCATTGTTCTGCTCATTAAAGGGCCATTGTCACGATAATGCGCATGCGGATCCTTAATTCGCACAGAAAGTGTTTTAACCAATAGAAATTTGGCAAGGTTGCACACTGCACGCTGCTACGAGACATCGTGGTCTTCCGCGCTTGTTTTTGAGTTTTCACGTGCGCACGAACACCTTTTTGTCTTGTCTCATCCCTTTGTTTTAGCTTTCGTCCCGAACCGCTTTGTGTATCACCCTTCGAGAAATGTATTTATCATGGGTCGCGTAGCCTTTTCTTTGGGGTGTTACATGGTATGCTGTTCTCTTGCTTCATTAGCGGTAGGCTATAAATATTTGAGTTGTTCTCATTTATATTCATTCGCGTCTTACGACCGTCCCTTCGCCCTCAAAATTATGTCCGACGTTGAAGACGTTACTCCAGCGAACACAGATTTTCCTAGCCGCGACGTTTTGCTGCCTTCGCTTCCTAAACAACCGTTGCCTCAATCTCTCGAAGCTTCAGTACCATTCCAATCTTCAGAATCCAGTGATATAGCGTCCGCGTTCTCTCTATTTAAGGATTATTTCGATAAGAAGTTGGGCGCCTTGAAGCGCGATATTCAAGACGAGTCGTGCAGTAATACCGATTCTGTGGCCAAAAAGCTTAAAGAAGAATCCAAGATCACGTTTAGATTCGAAGGTAATAAGAAACAGTTTCAATTCAACTCCGACCTTGCAGAAAAGGTGAAGACGGCGTCAGCCGCCCTCGGGAAGAGAAAATTAGACCTTGTTAAAACTCAACTGGAAGAGCTAGACTCTGACATCAAGAAGCGCAACAAACTTATCAGACTGGCAGACAAGTCCGCCGCCGGTTGGGATTTGGTGAACGAGTATTTATCAGACGAGCTGGCTAGCGGGTCAGAGGACGAAAAGCGTATCCGCCGTGCCGAGCAGAGGGCCCTCTGTAAACGCAACCTACGCCAACAGAAAGCGAAGCCATCAAAGCAAGGTTATTCACAGCCCCAATCTTTTGCTGCAACCACCGCGTTTGCTGACCAACATTCATCATCCTCCAGACCTATTTCTCGTACTTTTGGCGTTTTCAGAAAACCAAGACCAAGTGATATTTGTTTCGCCTGCGGCCAGCAAGGTCATTGGAGATCTCAGTGTCAAGTTAATTCTCAAGCCAGATCTTCAAGCTCGGGGCAGTCCTTTCCTAGTTCTTCTGGTCTTGCGGGCATTGGAGGTAAATAGGACCACAGGATTAAAAACTTGTCCTCCAAGGTTAGATATTAGCTTTAGTCAATTTATTAGACATGTATCCTTCGTATTTGGAGTATTTCAGGGAAAGGGACTCTATTTCTTTAGTCGATTTCGATTACGATCGCAATCTATTTGAATTTGAACAGAATTCCGCATTGCCAGTACTTAAGGGTAGACTTAGGTCCTGTTTAAGTTATTGGCACACTATTGGTGCCAATAGTTTTGTTATCGATACTATTAAATTCGGTTATCGGATTCCATTCATTAGTACATCTTGTCAGGCGCGTTTTTCTAACAATCAGTCAGCTCTTAATA
The DNA here is from genome assembly GCA_947652115.1 of Blastomussa wellsi. Taxonomy (NCBI): domain Eukaryota; kingdom Metazoa; phylum Cnidaria; class Anthozoa; order Scleractinia; family Plerogyridae; genus Blastomussa; species Blastomussa wellsi. The sequence continues at coordinate 19,851,932 of OX393566.1, read as the reverse complement.
ATGCGTCTTTCGTGGAGTCGGCTATCGCTGAATTAGTCCACACTCATTTGTTGACGTATTTTCAATCTCCTGGAATGGAGAGAGTAATTGGCTAGTCCCTCCCGTCCACTGCATTACTAGGGTGATTCAGCATCTCCTTGTATGCGGTGCGGTTGGTACTTTAGTTGTCCCTTATTGGCCGTCTAATGTGTTTTGGCCTTTCTTGTTTGCAAATGCAATTCAATTTCAACCGTACGTTTTTGAGTACATTCATTTTCCTGACCCTTCAGGGATTTTCGCCCTCGGGTGTTATAAAGATTCACTCATTGGTTCAGACAGGTTTAACAGCGCGGTGTTGGCAGTCAGAATTGGTGCTAAGGGGCCTTAGTTTTCCCAAGCCGAGTGGCTTTATGCTGGCCCGTGTGTTTTTGAGTTGGCCTATTCGGCCTTAAATAGTTTTCCATCTGGTCAGAGGCATTACCAAGTGTCCATTTTTTTTATTACTGCATTGACTCCCGGTGCGCGTATTGAGGAATTGTTGCCATATATTCTTGTTCTTATCCTCGTAGAAGTTCTCAAAGATGCCTTGCAGCCTAATTTTCAACAGGTTGAAGACAGCCGACTCCGGGCACTGGTTCAAGATCTCCCCGCAGTTCTTCTTAAATCCAAAGCTGATAGTACCGCGAGGAAGTATGAAAAGGGATTCAATACGTGGAGAAAATGGGCTTCTCAATTGCGCGGGTCTGTTCCTTTGTCTTATTCTAGAGCGCGGGAGATAGTGCTTAGCGCTTTCGATTCAATCGGTCTTCCCAAGCAAGACTACGGTCTCCATAGCCTTAGGGCCGGAGGTGCCTCCGCTGCTGCTAATGCTCGAGTGCCTGACAGATTGTTTAAAAGACACGGCCGTTGGAAATCAGACAAGGCAAAAGACGGTTACACTAAGGATAGTGTTCATTCATTGTTGTCGGCTTCGTTATCACTGGGTATTTAATTTGCCGTATTTCCCGTTCTTTTAGTTCGCGCACGGCTCGTGTTGACACACCCCAATTGAGGTTGCTTGTTACATGATAAATGTTTTATATTCGTTTGAGCAGGGTAGCGAATTAGAATATAACATCATATCTCCTTTGATGTTGATAAGAAAATACAAGCAATGTTTTCCGTTTAAGACTTCCAAAAGTGATCAAATAATACTTAACCTCAACTTTTATAGCTTTTGCAAGCCTTGAGAGGTCGATGAAAGAGGATTTAGAGGGTCGTGGTTTAATAGTGTTACCGGTTTATTGCTGTTCCACGTAATAGGAATCAAGTTTTGTTGCTTCTACTTGCACTCTTGGTCACACAGTTGACGTCAATTTCCTCGGCGCGGGACAAAGCAATCAAAAAATAGGGTTGATAATGTGAATTAGTATATTCTCAGCTCCGACTATTGCATTTCTAGCTTTTTGATTGGCTAAAAAACTCCGACTATGAGCCAATAGTCGTAGTTTTACGTCATATGGAAAAAAAGTGCGCCAAGTTTAAAGTTCTATGCTCTTCCGGACGCGAATATCCGGATATGAAGTGATTATAACCAACTCGCGCTACGCGCTCGTTGGTTATTTTATCACTTCATATCCAACGCGGGCTCATGGAATAATTGTTATTTGGTCACCGTAAAGAGATTCGTGAGCTGACGTTTCGAGCGTTAGCCCTTCGTCGGAGCGAATCAAGGAATTGTGGGTCGTGTGTGGTTTACATACAGAAAGGTGGAGCTTCGCTATTGGTTGGTGCCTGGTAACATGAAAACAACGAAATAAATTAGTTGAATGAAAAGCGTTCGTTGATACCGTGAGGATTAAGAGTGCCGATTTGAAAAATAAATTTTTGTTCTAGAGTTTTGCGGCTTTCCGTGCTTTCTTGGTGAAGGAAAAGGCCACAGACTGCCATATGTTGCTTAGAATGATTTAGGAGATTGAAGTGTCTCGCGACGGGTCTAGATGCATCTTTGTCGTCTTTCTCTACGTCCCGAAGGTGTTCTCGGAATCGGTCGCCTAATCTTCTCCCTGTTTCGCCGATGTATAACTTTTTGCAAAGAGTGCAAGTTATGCAGTAGATGACATTGGCTGAGGTACAGGTGAAATGATCAGTGACCTTGATAGATCGCTTGGGTCCCGATATTTTGTCAACGTTGTGAATGAAAGGGCATGTTTTGCATCGTGCACCAGCGCATTTAAAAGTTCCGGGTTGATCGCTTGTTTGGAATGCACATTCAACTAATTTATTCCGTTGTTTTCATGTTACCAGGCACCAACCAATAGCGAAGCTCCATCTTTCTGTATGTAAACCACACACGACCCACAATTCCTTGATTCGCTCCGACGAAGGGCTAACGCTCGAAACGTCAGCTCACGAATCTCTTTACGGTGGCCAATTCACATTATCAACCCAGTTGATAAAACCAAATTATATTGTTATACTTCCACCGACGCAGCACCACAGTTTCTTTAGAAACTTACCCCCTCCAATCTAAAAATAGCCTACCCCGGCGCGGAAGACATTTCTCAAGACTGCGCCACCATCAGATTTTAGACTACTGGAAATATGAGCTTCTGATTGTACTTAGATTTGTCCTGTTCTTTTTTTTTTTTCTTTAGAGTTGCAAGCGAGTTGGAGAGAGCACGATGGTTCAGCAGTCTTGAAGAGGTAAGGCTATGGATTAACTCTGCTGTGATCATGAGAACTAGCATTTTTAACTGGGATCGATTTTTAGCGGTTAGTAGTTTAATTAAAGAAGCTACAGTAGGTCACGATATTAAGATATAGGAAACCTAAAATAATAGTTTATTAAGAAAGAAAAGCACCAAAGAGGTGATACTAAACCAAACGGGAACAAGGAGAGTTAAGGATGGAGAAGATTGATAAGGATTGCAAATGACGATTTTGAAAAAGTTAGGCTAAATTTTTCTAAATGCACAACCCTGAAGTATCTCATTTAATAGTGGTCATTTAGTATATGTTTATTTATAAACTAGATTTGGCCGAGACAGATAATAACCATATGTATTTCGGGTGAGCACAGCAGTAGCTTTCTGTAATACAAATAAGACGGATTTCTAGATTGCGTTCGATTATCGGACTGTATCATTGCAATTCGCAGAGACGGGCTGTTTTAGAGACCTCCTGAGCGTTCTTTAAAAAAATTATAGTTTGTACTTACGAAGACGAAGCGTTCAAACATAGGAAGTCCGCCACACAAGGAAAACCGCCATGTTGTATCGTACCGATGCTGTCTACCCAGAATCTTATTCGGTCTTATCGTTCATGGTTTACGCTTTTTACAAGGACAAAGTTTCTTTAATTAGATGTACACTTCTGGTTTATTACTTGAATCTTCGTTATGCATTCCAGCTTGGGAGACGCCAATTCACTGTCCATATCTTTTATGAATCTACTATAGTATTCGCACCCTCTCTGAGGGTGCCAATGGGGTTAACTGTCTAGCGTGTTATAAAGACGTTGTTTGCTATCGTAATCGTATAATCGACAAAATATTAACTGAATAACGCAAAAAGGAAAAGGGTGGGCATTTCCTAGGACAGATAAAATTTTCCTTCTTTTTTTTGTTCACTGTTGAGTGTTTTTTTTTTCTGTTCACTTGGAGATTGCATGCCTTGTTTGAACCTTATTGTGCCATATTTTGTGACATTCCCCGAGCCTGTGCTCTGGGGAGCTGCCTACGGCTTTAGACAGTGGTTTCAAGCTTTTCTCACCACTTCACCACTTCAAGCGTACACTGAAAATTTGATGTTAGCTTCACGCTCGACAGACAAGGAGACCATCTACCGCTCATAAAAGTCATAACATCAAACAGACTAACTGACTAAGCCCACTTTGTTCTAACTGTTTACTGACTAAATGACTTATTTTATCAGTGGGAAGAGATATTTACTATTTTCACCCTCCTCTCTTGCATCCCGTTACGTTTCTATACTGTTTGCGTCTCTTTTTTATTTACTGCAGGACAGTGAAAAACGGCTTCAGCGAATAGAAAACGATCTGGTAAACAATGAACTAAAGACGGCAAACAAGGAATTCATAAAGGTGTGTAATATTGCAAAACGAAACATAGATAAGGGCGACAAATGTCGATTAAAGACTCCCTGGGGGGGGGGGGGAGGGGGGGTTCTCACATATGAAACCGGACCGGGATACGAGACCTTGACTACGAAACATTATTTTTATATTTTTGCCCGGAACACCCTAAGCGAGACCAAACGTCCGGAATTTACACGCCCTAAGAAAGACGACGGACATTTTCCTTCTTTCATCTGGGAGTCCTCCACTGGGTCTTGATCGATAAACCACGCTGAAATTCTCGCATCGACAAGGTCACCTATTATATTACTCAACTGAGTTAAAATCCCTCCTATAGCCGGGCTGAGATTTCAGCTCGGCTTCCAGAGTAAATTTTCTCAAAAAGGCGTTTGCGATTACATGATGAAAGTTTTCAGCTCTCGCTCCCAGAGCCCAGGATCCCTCTGGTCTGCGCTAGTGATCGACACTCCTGGCTGCCTTCAACACCGGAAGTCCGCGATTCGCGAAATCTTTGTACTCTGCGCGTGCTCAGAAATTGGGGCCGGCCAAATGCATTCTCGCCCCCAAAGTTACTCGTTCAATTTTTACGTTACGAAAATGCCTACAGGTCTCGATTCTTGGCGCTGACCAAAATGATTGTGGCCTCTGGTGACGCGAATGAGGCTGAAATGGAAATTTTAAATTTGAGCTAAAATTCCATTGTGAAAAAATAAATCTCAGTTGTAAAGAGTTGTAGAGTAAAAAGAAGCCCCGAAGCCTTTATGAAATCGTATTCAGCCAATCGCATGCAGTACAAACACTAATGCGACGAGGTAATTAATCAGAGCTATATATAGGAGGAAAACCGTGTAACTGGCGAGAAAGCGATTGAAATCTGCATGGCGGTCCGTCATGGGTCTTTAAAAATTTTTCTCATGACAGAGCATGTTAAACCGAAAGTTACTCGTGCCCAGTGTCTTCCGAGTATAGAACCCAGTCTTTGTTTTTTTAATTTCCCGTAAGCTGTCAACTTTAATGCGTCCTGCTTTTATACCAGATGACTTTAACGTCTTATTCGTTTAAGGCGTCTTGGCGACTTAAACGTCTCTGGCATAAAAACGACCATTGTCAAACTTCGTGACGGTGATAGTTATGCGCTCGTTCGTTCGAATTCGTTCGTTCGTTGCTTCACTCGCTCGCAACCTCTTTCGCTTCCTCGCTCGTATTGTTAATTCTTTACTGCTTTATTCCTACAGATTCGCCGTGCGCAGCTGAGGAAATTATTAGCAGAGGAAGATATGCAATATGAGAAAGAACTCAACGTACGGGGGAAGGCATTTTACAAGAAAATAATTTAAAGCTAAAATATCGGACACATGTAGACTAGATGCATTTCATTTCAATATTAAGAGTTCCATTATTTACAGCATTTCACTCTCCCGGAGGAGGAGGTTGGGGAGTACTCCCTTGTATAGCCTGTAAACCCGGGACGGTCGGAGGGGAGGGAGGGGCTGGAAAAGGGAAGGCAGATGAAGGGGTGAGGGGATGGGAGGGGGATGCACATGCCGCCGAGAAACATCAATAAATCTGACCCTGTTAAAACTAGGTTTCTGGAAAATTGCAACGTTTAGATAATCAATAGCGCTAATGCATGTTGCTGAGAATGAATAAACATTGCAGATTTCACTGACCTTTTTGTAGTTGTTTCTTTGGGTCTATATTGACCTGTATTCGACTTGTTTCCTACGCGGACGCTCTTTGAGTTCGTCAAGCGTTGCTACCCAACGACCGATGGAAAGATTTCACGACGCTGCCAAAACACGTCTCGGTAGGACAGAAACTTCAAATTGCTGGCGAGGAGCGGATCTTCGGGTTAACTATCCCCGACACGCTCTGTGGAAGTGTTTTAATTTGCCTCAAAACGCAATTACAGGGTTAAAAAAGGTAAATACACAAGAACAAACTCAGGCGGATGTCATTTTACTAATTTTTTGGGACATTTTTAATTATTTTATTTGAATTTTATTCAGATGTAAATTTGCGTTTTAAGTTATTTTAGGAGACAAAAAAGGATAATCTCTCTTTTTTCTCCTTTTCGCCTTTCATTTCATTGAATTTGAATTCTGAATAAACAGTTATGGTACAAAAAACATTTAGAATGGTTTGTCAGGCAGGGCCAAAAGAAGAGAGGCACTTGCCTCGATTAATTAGAAATACTATGCATATAAAAAATACAAATATTAATAATAAATATGAATGTCTCTCTCTGACATTGCCTCGGAAAGATAATTAAGTGTTTTGTTGCGAATGGCAACACCGCACGTCGAAGGAAACAATTTACTGTAAGAGCCTTCAAGCAGTTACAATCAGCGGCGATATCCCTGAAAGCTAGGCTGCTAAGCTGTTACAAAATGGTGCAATTTTCGTAAACATTTCAACCTCGTTCCAAGGGCCATCCGCGTGGTACCCCCGACCAATGGCGCATTCTCGTCCCCATAGCCCTTTTCGTTTCTCTTAGCCGGCAGGGCCTTGGCATGAAAAACGAAGGGTTCTGGAGACATTCTCGTCCCCATAGCCCTTTTCGTTTCTCTTAGCCGGCAGGGCCTTGGCACGAAAAACGAAGGGCTCTGGAGACATACGATTTCCAGTCCGAGATTCTAGGACTTCCGGACTTCATGTATATAGCATTGATGTTTCTACGTGTCGAGCGTTGCGATATGGCGGCCGGCGAACATTTTTGACTTCCGTTTAATATTTCTTTGTTCTCAACAGCCAATACAAAAAATTAGAACTTTTTTGGAAAACTCGTATGTCCCCAGAGCCCTTCGTTTTTCGTGCCAAGGCCCTGCCGGCTAAGAGAAACGAAAAGGGCTATGGGGACGAGAATGCTCTGGAGACATACGATTTCAAGTCCGAGATTCTAGAACTTCCGGACTTCCTGTATGTAGAATTGACGATTCTACATGTTGTGTGCCGGCGAACATTTTCACTTCCGTTTAAGATTTCTTTGTTCTCAACAGCCAATAAAGAAAATTAGAATTTTCTTGAAAAATCGTATGTCCCCAGAGCCCTTCGTTTTTCGTGCCAAGGCCCTGCCGGCTAAGAGAAACGAAAGGGCTATGGGAACGAGAATGCCAATGGCGCTAGTACAGGCTAAAAAATCTGCGGGATTCCTGAAGATTGCCCCGTTTTGAAATTGTGTGAAATTGAGGTGGAGCATGGGATCAACTTCTTGTTACAAACGGCGTTTGTTGTCACAGCAATGCAGTCAGTGTACAAGTTTTCCCCAGGAGTTTGACAGATCAACTGCCTTAAAGATGTCATCATTCAACAATAAAATCGTCTTTTAATTTCACAACTAAAAATTTTGAGCGCAGCAACAGCAAGCTGTAATTTCTTTTTTTTATTTCTTGTGTTCTGGTGACTTGCCAAGTATGGTCAGAAAGTCAAAAGTGAAAGCAGCCTCCAGTAGAAAAAGCATGGTAAAAAGAAATAATCCTGGGGGGTTAGGGGTGTTCTCCCCCCCCCCCCCCCCACCACCACCCCCAGCTCTAAACTCATGGTTAAATTTAAATTAAATTCATGATTAAATTTGGCCTGGCAAAATAAAGATTACTTGACTTGACTTGAAATGCTGACCTTGCAGATTTGGTTGTTAAAGAAAATCAGGCCGGAGGTTTGCTTGTCAGTTTTACAATGTTTTCTTCATCCTTATGTTTATGTAAACAGATTACCATTTTGTTTTCAAAGCATGTGCTTTCACTTGTATAAATATGTATATTCCAGGTATGTAAAGTAGTGCGAGAGGAGAGCTTTCTCCTTTGACCAGTTTTCCAGCAGTCAGTGGAATGGAACATTAATTATTTTTCACCACCAATGACCAGTTGGCGGTGAAAAGGTCAAGATTTTTGTAAACTTAAACTAAGTCTTCTGTTTTTGTAAACTGGATGAAACTGGACTGTTTGCTTTACAGAAAGCCAGCACAGACAGTTATCCGATCACGACGTTTTGTCCCTTAAAATAATTTTGAAGTAATGTTGTTTTATTACGATGGCTATATTTTAACAAAGAAATGACCTTTTTGATAACTCCAAGATATTTGTCTATGGAATAAAATTTATCACCAGACGCCAGTTCAATTTCATGGCCAGGTGCAAGAAGGGCTAACACTCGAAACGTAAGCTCTCGAATCTCTTTACGGTGGCCAATTTACATTATCAACCCAGTTGATAAAACCAAATTATATAAGTTTGCAGAGCATGCGTATTTTTTATGATACAAAAAAATAACGGAAGCATAGCGTTACTATGCCTAGCCAGGAGCCCATTGGCATAGCATATCGTGCATCTGCAGGCATCAGCATAACGCAGGATTAAAGAGCTCTGTTTATAGTTTACATGGTTTATGGAGATGATCCGTACAATGCACTCTGTGCTTTGTATTTCCATCAACACGGCTGACTCATTTAAAAACGATTTTGTCATTATGCGGCAAAAGGGGGTTATACATGTATCACGAATACTACGTGTAGCTAGGAACGTCAAATCAATACAAGTAGGGATCCACATGGGGCTTTGCTTCAAGTTATCAGCCCGACAAGTATGCCAGATGACATACTTGCCCTGGCAAAATTTTAATTACCCATTGAAAAGGAAAGAGAGCAACTAATCAACATGAAAATTGATGGAAAGTTAATTGTATTAGCTAGTTAGTTTACTTTTTATTATTTTTGACTTGATCAGAGGGAGTTGGGGTTATTTATGAAAGATGATGATGTCCAGATGCAGGGAACAATAAACCTCTACAAACATTTCTTTGTTCCATGAATCTTTCTGAACTGATGATGCGTATTGCTAGAAAGCCTTCTTACTCCCACTCCCCCACACAGACAGAATGAAAATTCCTGGGGATGACAGGTGGTTAATAAAAATCCCAAAAATTAAGGTGGCTCATCTCAGTTTTTCAGAACCACACAAACCCAACTTTAAAAAGCCAATACTTCACTGTCTTGGGTCGGTCTGGCAAGATTTTTGGCACATTTACTAGAGATTGAATAATGTTTCCAAAATACAGATTCCATTGGCATCGGTGTTACCATAGCAACGCAACGATGAAACCAGCAGTCAACAAAAAATCTGATAACGAAACTTTCCGTAACAAATGCAAAGGTACCCTATATTTTGATAATTATTTCGCGCTCTTAAAATAGTTCAATGCCTTTGAAATTTTCAGGGAAAGCACATAATATGTTATACTTTCGATCTAGAGATTTAAAAAAAAATTCTATCTGCTAGTTTTTACATAGATGCTCCCATATCAAAGACATTCCTTCTTTTGAGAAAAATGTGAATATTAAAGACATTACTTTTGAGTTCATAGAGAGAGATCTAGTGAAGCAAACTAGACGAAACCTTTCAGGAAAGTTGTTCTATGCCAAAGGTATAAAACATGGAAAGGACATTGTTTCAATTTGCAAGAAGTCGCTGGAATCAACGAACTAACAGATACTGAGGCGAACTTTTAAATTTTGACTGCAAAATATTCAACTCGCTTTTTTTCTAATGCGATCTCAT
>OX393566.1:19827324-19832324 GCA_947652115.1 Blastomussa wellsi | reverse complement strand
AATTTATTGAGTTCATATATATTTTTTCCGTAGAGTAAAATGGTGTGAAGTAAATGAAATAATTCATATTTTGAACTGTGGATGTAGATGAGAGTGAAGAATCATCATCGCAGTGAATTTCCAATTTAAGGTATCAGTATACCCCAATTTCGTTCAGAAAAGTAAATTTCATTTTTTCGGATGCCTTGTTGGGAAATTTTACTGTCTTTCTTTTGCAAAACATCGAAAAGAAAAGCTACTTTTGTTACCGAGATAGAAATAAAAAAGCAACTGTTAATTGCTAATTACCGTCAGCTGAGCGTCGACAAGTTCCTGTCATCGCTTTCTGTCAATTCACCGCCAAAGTGAAACCTCACGTGATCGTCTCATTTCACAACAAATCTTCTTTCATGCGATATGATCGCGCCCTAGTTCTCCCGTTCTCTTTCAGTATTTTTAGTGTGTTATTTCGTTAGACTTTAATTTTTCGGGTTGCATGCTTGATGTCCTCACAGAAACTGAAAGCGCCACACCCGTTGCTTCTGAGCAGAGAAGCCGAAACGGCGAAAAACAAGCCGTCCTTTAATTTACAGCTTCGATCGGGGTTCGTTTTACGGGGTTCCTTTCATTTTGCTAGAAGCTCTATCTTCATAATTTTCTGCTGTTATAGTGATGTTTCCAGTGCCAGCGCTTTATATATAAATATTATGAGAAACTCATTGCCTATCATTTGCGAGATCTGTGGATCGTTTGGAGGCTGTAAAATGTAGAACGTCATCTACGCCATAGCAGCAGCAAGCCGATCCTCAGAGTTATCTGTCAATACATCATTAATTCTGAAAACTGGAGTAGCTTTTTTCGACTGTATCTCGAAAATAAAAAACTGTCGTAAACGTACGCACATTTAAGTTCGTTTACAGCCAGCTTTCAACCGATTGAGCTGAAATATTGCTGAAATGGTCCTTTAATAATACCTGCTCTACAAACGAGTGTCTCCAATTTCTAAATTTCGACCTGGTTAAGAAGTTATAGCCTTGTTTGTTAAAGGGTATCACAAGGTTTAGAACCTCAAACTTAAGAGTGGCATAAAAGGAAAATTTCAAGGGCCATCTGTAACGAATCATTTGTGATGCTAAACACGTTGCAGCACCAATCGAGTCGTGAAAACGAACTTGATAAAGACAAAAGGGGAAATAACACTTTATTTAGCAAAAATCCTAAACCTATTATCCTTTCTAAAAAGGAGAAGGTTCAATCGAATTCCTCATTTATTAAGCTTTCAGAAAATGTATACTTTTTTTTTTTTTTGGGGGGGGGGGGGTAGGGGGAATTTTTGAAGCTTCGCCACGAAAACGTGTTAGAGTGAGGTGGTCAATTGTGATATAGTGATACTTTAAGAAATTGGAAAAAAGAAGCCTGAAAAAATCAGCCCTAATTTTTTCAGGTTTCTTCTTTCCAATTGCTTAAATTGGAAATTAACTGCGATGATCATTCTTCACTTTCATATACATCCGCAGCTCAAATATGAATTATTTCATATATACTACACATCATGAAACTTCTACCGGGAAAAAATGAACTCAATAAATTGACCTCGCTCCCAATTAATGTGTGGCTTCATAGCTCAGTTGGAAGAGCATCGCACCGGTATCGGAGAGGTCACGAGTTCGAATCCCGTTGAATCCCTGTTTTTTTTTTTTTTTTTTCAGGCTTCTTCTTTCCAATTGCTTAAATTGGAAATTAACTGCGATGATTATTATTCACTTTCATCTATATCGGCCGTTCAAATATGAATTATTTCATATATACTACACATCATGAGTGTTTCTTGTTGGTATTCCCGAACACTACCTATTGCACTGAAAAGACCAATGCCGGACATGAGTTTTGAAAGAAATTTGAAAAGCTTTTTAGGAAATTCTTCTTTGTTAGATTCATGTATACATTCTTAATGCAGTTTTTAATTTTTGCTAGTTACTCTAATTTTAATATTTCATTGATGTTTTTTTTCTGTTTTGAATTTTGTTTTATAGAGGATTATAATGTTGATATATCACTCCTATTTGAACGACATGTACTAAAACCAAGAACACCGGAACACCACAACACCACAAAACATGGAACACCGGAACACCGGAGCACCAGAAATACCATAAAATGTCAATAAATTTCTGGTGTTCTGGGGTGTTCCGGTGTTCCGGTGTTCCGTTGATCCGATGATCCGATGTTCCTGGCTTTAGTACATGCCTATTTGAACAAGATAAACGACAGACAAAAAGACTTAAAGAATCGTGAACATTTCGCCAATTTCACTGTCTTTTATCAGTGAGGCTGAATATAGTTTGTTGTCATATTTAGTTTGACAGTTGTTTTCTAGGTCCGATGCAAAACAAAGAATTTAAGGAGATTTGTGAGTCACTTGATTGTGAGTCACTTAACTGTGAGTCAATGCTTCGCGTTTTACCACATAGCCTGCTTAGCCGGCGGGATTAGCGGGCGTGAGGTACTCAGCATTCGCTGTTGAACCCGGGAGTACGAGCTGTGAAGCCGCGACAATCCCCTAGCGGCTTCGGCGATGTGTCATGTCACGAGGAAATTTATCATTGTTCAAGGCAATATATTAGAGAAAATTATTATTCATAAGTTATTGAAAAGGAAATTTTATGCATAAACTGAAGCCTGTACAAAAAAAACTTACAACTTAATGTAGGCGTACAAATTTATTGCTTTTACAGCTTTTAAGTTTTATTATTAAGTTGGAACTTAGCAAATACATTTTTAAAGTGTACACATTACTATTTTCGCAGCTTGTAGCAGTCTTTACTCAGCTGAAATTTAGCCAACAAATTTTCCGGGTTTACCTCGATGTAAAAACCTGTGACTTTTTTCTTTGTTTTTGAGCTATTGTTTTTCTGTTCAATGTTGTTTCGAAGTTCTTTGCTGTCTTGTTCGTTCTTTGTTTTACATCACTGGTGAGTTTCACAGATTTTTACACCGAGGATAGATGAGCCAAGTTTAGGCAGCTTTATTATATTTACTTTCTAAAGATGTAAATTGTGAGTTCATAGGCATAAATAGAATACTGTAACAGCAATGCAGTTACATTATTGTACGTCTATTTACATCTCGCGTCAGTTTACATATCGTGTGCATTTTCGTCGCGTTTTGTAACAATGAATATTTTACTTTCTACGGCCTTCAGTTGAAGAATAAACGCGTGAAGATCCAGTCCTTGAGTGATTCTCGTTCCAGCTAGATCTAACGGTACTTTGAAACCTGTGATAAGTTCCTTTCCCGCGGCAAAGCGAGTTGCTCTTAGCTAATTTCCACCAGTCGAGTAAAGCGCGACAAAGTTCCAGCCAGCAAGGCCTCTCGAAGTATTCTCTATTTAGTGTTTGGAGCGACGAACCTTTGGTCTCACTTACGTTCCGACCCGAAAAGTCTATTGTCACAATCAGCCCTCATAAGGTCTCACGAATGGTTCGATATACCCTGTGTGAAAACAATAATAATAATAAAAAAAAACAACAGGAACAATGCCCCTAGAATTGCAGGCTCACGAGAGCTGCTACACTACCGCTGGGATTCGCTTCTCTCACGGACGGCCACGTCGCCATGCCAAATTAAAAAAAAAAATGTACGCCGCTGCCGAAAAAAGCGCAAGGTCGTGGAATCCCGCCAGCTACGCAGGCTATTTGGCACAGGGAATAATAATAGTAATAATAATAATAATAATAATAATAATAATAATAATAATAATAATAATAACAATAACAATAACAATAACAATAACAATAACAATAACAATAACAATAACAATAACAATAACAATAACAATAACAATAACAATAACAATAACAATAACAATAACAATAACAATAACAATAACAATAATAATAATAATAATGATAATAATAATAATAATTAAATAACAATATATAATTATAATAAGAACCTTCCCAGAATCCTTTGCAGCTAGAAAATCGTCAATCCCAAATAACTTGGTCAGTTTGAGGGCAGCAAGACCCCCACGTTGTCTAGAAATAAGTCTTACCATAAACTAATTATTGTACAAGACTAAGGGCGATGACGTCATTGGTCACGTGACTTTGCTCACAAGTGCGTTTTTGCTCACTGTGACAAAATTATTTTGTTATTGAAAAAGCAGTCAACGTGGTTTGAAGCACAATGGTGTGAGCCATTTCGGACTGCCCGGGTACCGAACAAAATATAAATATTAAGGGGGCTATGCACAATTTTTCAAAAAGTGGGAGTCTGGGTACAAGTGCTATCTCGCGTTGCGTTAAACGCGAGGAAACAAAAATTTGGGTATTGGTAGATATTTTTATGAAATATACATTTTTGTCCTTTCTAATGCTGTGACGTCATCGGTCACGTGACCAGAACGGATCGAAGTTTAATATTTGCTTTTAAAGTTTACTAGAACCTTTCTCCAAGAATATTTTTAAGCGAAGTTAGAGTTTAATAAATAGTGTTTTAAAAAATGGCCATTATTACTTTTTCCTAAAAAAGTGCGGCAGTAGAAAATCTAGCTGAAAAGTTTGTCAGCTTCCTGGTCAACGACCATTTGAGCTAGCAACGAAAGAAAATTTTGCCAAAGGCCTGAATGTATGCTCTTAATGAAGGCGTTGTCAGTTTTTTAAAATTTTGATTGGTTTAGGAGGTGATCGATTCTTAAGATTTTTTTCAGAGGAGAGGGCCTGGAGGAGAGAACGAAAACGAGGCTATAATTTCGCGCGCTTTTTGTTCACTGCGACGCCGCGCCACAAAGATTAGCCAGAAAAAAAAATCCAAGGACTGGACAACGGACTGGACTTGCATTTTCTTCAAACGGAACTTTTGACGAGATTTTTTAATTATTATTGTTTTTTTTTATGGCTGCTGTCTGCTCAGGGACAATGTTTACTTGAGAGGTAAGTTGATACAGATAGTTATTGCTGTTTGTTAAAAAACAAAACAAAAAAATAAGCGCGTTTGTGGTACACTTAAATGCACTTCCC
>OX393566.1:19734824-19822324 GCA_947652115.1 Blastomussa wellsi | reverse complement strand
AGACCATGCTAAAGTCAGAAGATGTAGTATTTATCGTTATTTTCTCACTCGAGTCAATCGTCATCATCACAGGAAACATATTCACAATTTTCGTTTTCTGGACGCAGCGTGCGCACCTGAGACGAACATACTTTCTTCTTATCAACCTTGCGGTGGCGGATTTCCTTGTCGGGATAACAGAACCCATTGTTCTTGGCACCGACAAGATCCTCATAATGAAAGCTGGCCCAATAAAAGAAAAGCAACGAATGAAAAATCCTTCACCAGTAATTCAACTCCTTGGTTCGAGTGCGTCCGTCATTTTCCTCGCTCTTATTTCCCTGGAACGTGCCCACGCCGTGCTGCGACCACTCCGCCATCGTGTAACAAACACGCGCGTTTACATTTGTGCTATCGTTATCGCCTGGACGGCTGGGATATGCATTGCTGGGACAAAATTGTTAGCAATGCACCAAGTAGAGGTGGATAGTGCACATACTCCTATCATTATTCATTCCTGTCTTTTCCTATGTGTGTTGGTTATCTGTGGAAGCTTTCTTTGTGTTCGCAGTCAGGTGCGCTCTGCACCACCTGAACTTGAGGTCCACAAGCACAAATCGGCGGTGCAACATTTCCGTCTCTCACGAACATTCTTCATAGTAGCTGCTGTGTCGCTCATGCTCTGGCTTCCAGCTATTATAGTTTACACCACAATGGAGTTCTGTCGCAAGGAATGTGGATTTTCGCCGATATTGGTGGCGTTTGCAAACTGTCTGCACCTGGCAAATTCAATGGTCAATCCATTCGTGTACTGCTTTCGAATGCCTATTTTTAAAAATGCTTTGAAAAGGTGCTGTGGTAGACGTGTGGAAAATGTTGAATTAAGAAATGTTGCTCTTGATGTTAAAAGTGCAGCCGATGAATTTACTACGCGCTTGTAATCTCCCCCACCGTGGCCAATTATGGTGATTCCTCAGTATTGCATTGCGCATCTTTACTGCGCAGCATTTTACGCGCGATTAGCGCGCGCAGCGCACGCACATGAAACAATATGGCGGCTTTTTCCATAGGGATTTGTTCGGTATTCTCGTGAATAAGCACAGTGACCTAATTTTTTTATTGCAGAATTTGGGTGTACTAATTATCATCTTTAAGTTAAAAAAATAAAAAGATTGGATAGGAAAAAAGATATAGTTAAAACCTTTCATAAAATCGTTACTCGAGGCTGCCAATTATAGCCTTGGGAACAATTGACTCGAGGTACGTTTTGTGTCGCTATCGTTGGAATTTCATAAATCATATGTTAAATCGTTCCATATAATCGAGACTTACTAGCTATCAAGTTTTTTGCCAAGTAGTCGGCTAATAATCTGTCCTTTCAGTTGCCGCAAAATTTACAGTGAAACGATAAAATAGCGCGAGTGATTAACATAAATGGGGTAAGATTGACCCATCATATCTCTTTTGCGAGCACGGTGACCTACCTTTCTTATTGTAGTTTTCGAAACACTGCTTTGAAGGAAACAGGGAAAGGTTAAAAAAAATTGTTGGACATCTTCTATTTCTGAGGAATGACCTTAAGAGAAGTAATGTAACCGAATGCAACCAGGCCCTCCAATCAAGTAAATTGACTTTGTTTAAGGTTGCACATTATAATCTTAGAACTAACAAAACCTGTGGTCCTCGAATCTCATTTCAAATTAGATTTAGAAGAGTTTGTTTTTGAGGAGGGGAAAACACATAACCAGCAACGAGAAGTAAAAACGAACTCAACCCACATACGACGCCGCATCCAAGAATCGAACACACTACTGCAAGCACCACCCCAGTTCCTCTAAACACTATTCAAACCGGGCTATTTGGATCTTCTCAGACTGGGGGGAGTAGGGCGGATCCCTCCCCTCGTAACTTCTACAAGGAAAAACGTATGGTCACCAGATTTCCAGGAAGTAATGTATGTCCGAGATTCTATCGATTGACAACATTTTGTTGCCATGACAACGGATATGACGTTTGCAAGAAAGCATTGCCAGAAAGAGTGCGTTGTACATATCTCCAAAATGCTTTCATTTGTGGTAGCAACATTTTCAGATTATGTTAGAAAAATTTATAATGTAAAACTTGATACTCGTTACTAATAGCAGCATGATGACGTCGTAAAAAATAAAAAAATATATATATTAAGTATATTCTCAGCTCCGACTATTGCATTTCTAGCTTTTTGATTGGCTAAAAAACTCCGACTATGAGCCAATAGTCGGAGTTTTACGTCATATGGAAAATAGGAAGTTGTATGCTCTTTCCGGACGCTTTGTAAAATTGTGCAAATAAAAATCGGCGGCAAAACCTGGTTTGAGAATTTACTAAAACAATTATTCCATTCGCCCTTGTTGGATATGAAGTGATTATAACTTCATATCCAACGCGGGCTCATGGAATAATTGTTATTTATTAGTGCCGCCATTTTGGATCCGCCATCTTGGATTTTGGAATTTCATATCCTGGGCCCCGAAAATTCGCAACATAAATTCAGAAAATTTATTAATAAAAGAAGTAGCAAAAACCACCGGTCGAAATGTAGTTGGCATGGTTACGTCAAAATATATTCACCAACACTAGTCACGTCAAAATGTTCGTAGATAACTTTTAGGAAAAGTCGTTAAGTTTAAGGGCTATCGGTTGAACGGTTGACAAGTTATAAACGTTCAAAGTCAGGGCGGGCACTCCCCCCTCTCCCCGCCATCTGGATAGGGTTAATGTGCCTATGAAACAAAGCAAATATTGAAAAATAAGCTTTTTATGTCCTCTCGTTCCAGAGATATTCAAGTTTTTGTATTATCAAATTCGGTACTGATGACGTCACAAGTTGTGAAAGAATGGAGGTCGAAACAGAAATAGAGAATATCTCTGCAAGTAATGATGCAATGAAAATGAAACTGGTCGGCATGAAGCCCTTCAGAACGTCTCATAGGATTGGCCGGTAAAATTAAATACAAACAATAGTAATAATGGGCCTAGGGCCCGTTTCTCGAAGGTCCCGTAAAGTTTTCGCACCAAGAAAGCCATAGCAAAATCTGAAAACTTATGATTATACAGAGCTGTTTTATTCACATGTTTTTGATATGAACAGTGGTTCCCTTCATACAGAGTTTCAGGCCTATACACTTCGCTAATTTTTAGATACAGATAACTAAAAATGGCTTTACGGGCCCGAAACGTTTACGGGGCTTTCGAGAAACCAGCCCCTAGCCCTAAAACAATAGAGCTTCGTGGTATCAAGACCCAATGAAAGAGCTTCATGACAACTGCTGAAACTTGGTGAGCACGTTATAGCCTACAATGGTGTATGCTTTGATGTCGCTATGGCAACACACCCGGTTCCAGATCTCTATTATGCAGGAATGATTATTCCTGTATTTGATCGTGAGCAAACGTCGTCCTCTTCCTAAAGGTTAATAAGGAACCTAGTGCAATATGGGCATTGCATATGATTTAAATGGAACTAAATAGTTCGTACAATGTAGTCACAAACGGGTATCATTTGATTTGAAGAGGAAGAAGTCTGGAACCAAGACTGTTGCCATAGCAACATTGAAATACTGTATAATGTGGTGTAATTAGTAGGCAAAAAAATACTTGAAGTTACAATTGCATTACTCCATTTCTTGCAGAGATATTCTCTATTTTGTGTTTTGACCCTCACACTTTCACACGTTATGACGTCATCACTGCCTAATTTACATAATACAAAAAAACTTAAATATCTCTGGAACGAGAGAAGATATCACAAAAAGGAAAACGCCATTCTTCTTCGTTTTGAAAGGCCTTTGAAATAAATATATTGTTCAATAGCTCTTCTTTTTCATTTCATAGGCACTTTACGTCAAAGGCTACAGTTTTAACGGTGAGAGAAACTGGTCCTGATTCAAATAACGTCCGAAAGTGCACTTTGCCATGAATATTTTTTTTTGGCAACGGTGCACTATTTTGCATGTTTGTAATTCATTTAGTATTGGCCTAATTAAACTTTCTGTGTACTGAACTAGCAGGGGACTGGCATGGAATGTTTAAAACCAATATAATCGTCATGACCCTGAAGCATGTTAATTAAATTTGCGTGTTACTGGGTTAGAGAGGGTCTCTATTGATGGGGGAGGGTGTAGTTGACTTTGACGGTTAGAAATAAACTGTTTTGAGACCCATTGAGACCTTCGTTAAACGCATTAAAAGACGTACTACACTTATATTTTAGAGACCTTTGTATGGTTAGCGTCCCTCCATTCAATACTAAACTCTCCTGTTCCAGGGATTTTTGAAGACCCACCATTTACTTCCTTTTACTCCAATCACGCTCAAATTTCACAATCTGACGAAGGCTTGGGTGCCCTTTCGTGTGGCAGGTTTCACTTCTTAACCCAATTGAACCAAATCGAGCTTAGGCATTCGTATCACAGAAGCTGTAAAGTATAAAGCTGTGCTCTCCCTAGTTTTTCAGTACAGTAGGTGAAAGAACCTTTCAAACCGGTAGGCTATTGCTGAAAGTGATATATTTCCCGTCGCTTACATGAAGTACTATTTGTCACGATTTCCTCCTGGCTTCAAAAACTCGACATTTACAATGTTGTGGCAGAAGGACTATATTTTCAAAACTTCGTTTAATATCTCGTCTGGATTTTTGAAAACTTAATGAGTAGAATTTGACAATGGAACGAAAACTGCCAAAATTTTTCTTCACAGCATGTGAAACTACTGCTACTCGGCCTATTTTCGAAAACTGAAAAGTGAGTTATATTTCTCGCTTCTAAAATTATTTTACCCTTTTTTTTTCTTTTGTGACTTTTTATTTTCAATGGACAGACGTGATAAAATGAAAGGACAGCAGCGATTGTTGCCGCTTCATCGCAGAAACTTCGCAACAAAAGATGTGCAAAACCAGTCAGCAGTGCTAAACACGCTAAAGCTTGCTCTTTCTTCGAAAGGTATTAGAACTAAGAGATTTGGAAGGTGAAAGAAAATAAACTGAATACGAAATTATGGCACAAAGTCTTAAATTAATCAGTGGCAGATCTAGGGGAGGGTGCCGGGGGGCCCAGGCCCTCTCCCCCTCATTGGCTAAAATTTTAATTCCCGAAGGGCCGGAAATTTTCTGGATCGGCCACTGTTAATGTTGTCATTTTTTCTGTCAATTCACTGTTAATTTTCATCTTTTCTTTGATCAGGAGAGCACTGATGCTGAAAGTGTTTGCCAGAATTTTGTTTCGCACGGCTCGCTCTGGACGATATTTATTGGCCACTTCTTCTTGCGCAGGACTGAATTTTTTTTGGTACTTGCCCAACCCCCTCGTCAAAAATAAAATGTTCCGTCCCTTAGGCTATTTTGTTGTTTTGATGTAATTCGCATCGCTTCCTATCATGGTCTTAAATAGAGTTGCATTGCAGAATATTATTTGGCTACAAATTAAAGTCTACGTTGGATCCAAGTTCTGTAATCTGTTCTATTCGTCTCCGAAGATTTTGTTGACTGTAACATATCCCGACCTTCAGTAGCAAGTACGTACCCCCAGGATGACCGTTACAGCCTAAACAACGTGTTATCACAATTGCAAACACCAATAATATCTCAAGTGGCGAGACATGTCACATACGAGATGTTAAATCCACATTCGTGGATAAATAAAGTTTATTGATTGATTGATTGATTGATTGATTGATTGATTGATTGAACAACATCCGTTACGCACTAAATTATGGTGAATGAAACGGCTTCACTTATAGTTCAGGAACAAACCAGGAGTAAAATGTTTTCTCAGAATGATATCTCAAGCGAACTTCGTGCTCGAGCTTCTTTTGACGCTGAGACGTTTAATTACAAAAAAAAACGAACCGATCAGACACGCAGGCGTTTTCCAGTTTCCAAAGGAAAATGTCACATGTTTGTTGTACCCGAACTAAAGAGGAGAGGAATTGGAAAAGTGTTTTTTATAACCATATATCCTGATTTGGAAAAACTCGATCTTTTCAGTCTTTCCTTTTTCATTTTCGAAGTCTTCTTAAAATGGTTTGCCAAATATTGCGAATTTTGTTATTCAAAAACGTTATTGACCCCAAATAAGTTGAATTGATACATAGACCCATCGAAAACTAGAATCGTGTATAAAATCATTTGATATTTGGCAGGCAAAAATAAACGTAGCCAACAATTTCTATTTTTATTTATTATGATAGTATTCAATCTGCAACCCCTACCCTATCGTTACCCCAAGCATTCATGTATATTAATTCGAATCAATAACTTCTTTGAAATTGATTTAGAAATAAAAATAGACGCTAAAAAGGAACGGCGTTTCGATTTTCAATGCAACTTCGTTCAAAGAATAAAATTACATGTATAAATATAGAGTAAAAACGCTAACATATGTACATTGAAACAATAGGCAATAAGAGTTAAAAAGCTGAATAAAATAACATAATGTGAGTGACATAGCATTCGGTGGGTATGTTTAGTAATGTTTAAAGGGACACTGTCACGGTATTTTGGCGACATTTTAAAATGCTGAAATATGTACTTGCTTCAATGGCAACCCAAAAATAATGGTGTTGTTACCTACGACTATATCACAACACTGAAACCATTTATCGCCGCCTATCATTTAGGATGGCAAGGATGGAAGTGAATTGAAATTTGGAAAAAAAAAATTGCCAGTTTTTTTCTAATTCTACAGCCATTCCTTGAAAATATCGCCAGAAATTAATTATGGTTTGCTCTCTGAGCCACAATTCGTTTGATACCTTCCTGTTAGTCCATCAGGATCATTTTGATCACGAGTAAATGTACCAGGTAATGATATTAGCAATGAATGAAGCTGAAAACAGCAAAACCTCCCTAGCTGTGACAGTGCTCCTTTAAAGGCAGAGGTACACAGCAACATGAAGCAGCGACAAAATGATGTTATTCACAAGTGGGGAACGTGTAGCGGGGACATGTAGCAGCCACATAATCACCGTATGTACATACACACGAAGACTGCTCTGCTTCTAATCAAAAACGCAGAATTTAGACATTTTTAGTTCTTGTTTTTCTATCTATAATGCACGAGCCCAAATCATTATGTTCGTGGTCAGGGAGACGACGGAAAAAGCAACAAGATTTTTACCAGAAAAGGGGTTCGATGAATGAGGTTCCATTTGGGTCAGTTATTCTCCACAAAACAACAACGCTAAACAAACATATTCTGCGACCTTTCGATAACGTGAACTGTTATGGTTAATCTATTTGTTTTTTCTTTCACGCCTATTTCTGTTTTGAAAGGATGATGAGTGAATTAAATGTGCGTAATTGTTTTATAGATATTGTTTGCCGCATTGCATTCACTTTGTACAACTGTTCGCACGAGGGGAAACCGCATCTCTACAGCATTTTGTCCCTGTTACACGAAGTTCAACGAGCTGAACCCCGTAGCACATGTCGCAGGGACACAATTGCCGCAAAATTCGTGTTGCACGGGCTTCAAATTATCAGGACACATGAGGGGACGTGTTGCTGCGACATGTCCCGCGACATACAAATGGACTGTTTCAAAGGTAATAATCTGAACTGTAAAATCCTGACCAAAAATTCGCCAATCAGAGTACCACAATTGGCCCAAGAATTGCTTGATATATAATAACGTAGAATAAATCTAGAAACCCTCTGTACGTGTCGAGTAGTGATGGGATTATGACAAACGTGAATTCGTCCATTTCAAGCTTTTCCCTTTCTAAGAACCTTATATTCAAATGGGGATGCTCGATGTCAATTTGGAATTAAACCCTTAAATGGTGACAAGTCTGGGTGTAAAGATGCGAAAAATAAAAATAATAAAATAAAAAATATACAATTCACCAGAATTCCTACAGCTATACCTCTAAGCGAGACGACAAGCATCCCTGTCTCTTTCACGAGAGCCTCGTCACACTAACTCATTTCACTAACGGAGTACTGACAAATTATCAATGTTTTTTATAAAAAAAATCCAGTCCAGAGCAACGTTCTGGCTTGTTAAAAAGGGTCCCTCTGCCAATTTTCTTCGACCGGTTGTGTGTCCAAGTCAAGCCTGCGATACTGGCTTTTATAGACAAGGAGTAGAGGAATGCAAACTGCAATGCCGCCAACAGTAACCCAGTTCATCCACTGGACGTCAGACATGGGAAACATGAAGGCTGCGTCAAACACTAAAATCACTAGATTACCCAGAACAAGTGCCATGCCAACCGATACTCCCTCCCCAACTGGGAACACACATTCCATGATCATCTCGAATAAAAGCGGAGTGGTGCCACCAAATAACAGCCCACTGCAGATGCTAGAGGCAAATAATAGTCCTTGGGAGAAGGGTAAGATTCTTGAACAGGTCAGTGTGAAGATTAGCTGCATTATTACAGCGCCAATGAACAGACCTAAAAGGATTTGCTTGGTCCGTCGCTTCACAATATCTGCTGACCTGCAGAGAGATAATTTATAGTGAGTAATTAACAATTGATAAGCCATGATTTCTGAGTCACCTTTTGGTTAGGTCAAATCGAGTCTTCAGGCAAAACCATTCACATGTCATTTTCAGTTGTATGGACCATGCTAGTCCATCACAGGGTTCCCCCAGCATTAAATTTGCTGTTTTCCATTTATGCACCTGGGTGAAGAGATGCACAATGATAAGTATCTTGCACAAGAAAACAATGCAGTGATCCTGACAGCCAAACCTGCTAATGAAACCCGGACCACTTCATTGGGATTACCACCCTACCACCTATATGTAGTAGGTACAGTACATATGGGAGGCAGGGTCCATACAGGTACAACTGTATGCGAACACTCACACAAGTTACAGTGAAACCGGAGAGCCCATGAACACCTAAAAGTATCTCTGGAATGTTTCTTGTTTCGCGATGTGTGCTGGTGTGGGAGGTGGGGGGAGCGGCAGTGGGGGGGGGGGGGGGGGGAGTGGGGCATGTATGGCCAAGGCTAGAAAGTCTTCAAAGAAAAGAACATAATTATATACAGGGGTAGAGAGTCTACAGTCTCCTTCACAGCCAATTTTGGGGGTGTCACGCGATGCCCCCTCCAAAGAAATGGCTGCTGACAACAGAGCCACATTCAGATCCTCCCTCAGGAGGGGGTGCACCTCTAAGGAATGACTTAACTGATGGTTGACATAAGCAGAATACTAGCTGTATTAAAAAGCCGCAGGTCATCTCAGGCGGGGGTGCGCACCCCCTGACATTCCTTTCCCGATATGCCAATTGCAGTTTTTCTCACGCTAATTCATAGGACACTCACCCAATCAAAGACTATCTTTAATCTCTGAATTTACATTTCAATCATGTGGTGTCATAAACAATAAAGCGATAAGAAAGGGGGGGGGGGGGGGTCAAAACCTAAATTACACAGCACCCATGAGACAAAATGCTTGATACGCTATCTAGCTAGCTTTGCAACACGTGACATCTCTTTCAAAGAAACAAAGTTTCAGAACGTACATTTTGAGCCAAATCAAACCGCACAGACAAAGCAGTTTGATTTAGCAAACTACTGAGAAATCAAATTCCACAATCCAGGTGATCCAGGAAACCATGCAGACCTCTGACCCTAGTAGTGCGGTTAAAATTCAACTTACCGGTACATGTAAAATGCCAGAATTCAACAGAATTCAAGCTTATTTTTGGTGGGTCTCAAAAAGGCTCCTAGAAGGGATAAGCTGGTTTGTGAATTTTGTTACAGATCAGGGATTTTTTCACAAGTATTATATCACAAATGGTAAAATTAAAATTTTGGTTCTTACAGTCTTTCCCGTAAAACCGTGATCACTAGAAAAAATTCTGGAATGTTTATTGTGTAGTGACCAATCGCAGCAAAGTTCAGGACACACGAACAAACCTCAAAACCACAAACTAATGACCGTTGCTGTTTGTGGTTTAGTTTTCTCACACCTGATTGGCTTTTTGTTATTGTAACACAATAACATTCCATAAACTTTCTGGTGTTTACGATTTTACGGGAAAGACTGTAAAATAATAAAAACAACAAAACAGCAAAAGCAATCAGGAATTTATGTTAGAGTTGTTATTCTAATACCAAATTTAAAGGAGCACTGTCACAGGGGTTTTGCTGTTTTCAGCTTCATTCATTGCTAAAATCATTAGCTGGTACCTTTAGATGTACTTGTGCTCAAACTGCTCCTGATTTACTAGCAGGAAGATATCAAACGAATTGTTGCTCATACTCGACATAGAGCAAACCATATTAAATTCCTGGTGATAATTTCAAGGAATACCTCTTGAATTATTATTTTGAAAAAACTTAGTGGCAATTTTTTTTTCAAATTTCAATCCATTTCCATCCTTGCCAACCGAAGTGATAGGCAGGCTTTTAGCCAGATGGGGAAGCAATAAATGGTTTCAGTGTAGCAATATAGCCCTACAACAGTAACAAAACTACACTCGTCAATTATTTTTGGGTTTCCATTGATGCAGGAACATACAGTGTATTTCAGCATTTTGAAACAATGCCAATGACTGCCCCCTTAAGCCTTTTCTAGTTGAATTTACCTTGCAATAATTATCCCTGAAAGAATTCCAGCTAAACTGCCACTAGTTCCAAGCCATCCTGAAGTCTTTTCATTGATATTAAATGGTTGAACAGCAAGATCCAGAACTGAAAACCAGCCACAGTAAAACCCAAATGATGCAGCAAAAGCAAATATGAGCAACCAGCATGGCCGATTCTTTAGCAGCATTTTAATACCTTCCACATAACCAATGTCAGTTGATTTTCTTTTTAATGCTGCTATACTTGGAGGAAGAGGTGGTTTTGCAGGAAAGTAAACAACAACACACAAGAACAGAAATGTCGCCAGGCCTGTCTGTAAATAAAAGTAGTCCATTAGTCTGACTTCAATGAAACTTATATCCTTGTCTGTCAGATTGAGTGTGCTGTTCTCAGAGTTATCAAATGTCCTGGGCATCATTGTTGGTCCAATAAAGAATGCCAGGGCAGCACCAAAAATGGCAGTCAGCGATCCAATTGCTGTGGCTGTTGTTCGTTCATGCGGAGGAAACCATGTGTTCGACACTAAAGGAGCAGCTCCATTTGCTATGAAACTGGGCAACATGGTTATAAGGTGGCCAGTGCAAATAACAACAGTTCTCAAGGTGATGTTACTGAAAGGAATAAGTTGAACTGCTTTGCCGACAAGTAAAATTGCAGATGTCACCAAGACAGATGTTCTTAATCCTGCAAATAAATTAATAAAATTTTACAAAATATTGTAGCACACCCTGATTATGATATCTATAAAATTCTAAACCTATAATAGGATCAATGAATATTTTTTTTAAACAATTATTGTTACTGGCTAAAGAAACCACAGAGACTCAGAGGTGGCCAAGCTAGAAATTATGTTCCAGAAAATATGCATGTGCTGCTCCAACAGAAGTTTGGTCATTTAGAACCCACCCACCCTTCAGTGAATTCCAGTTTTGATTCATACTTTCCTTTAACCTTTCAGCACAACAAAGTTTGTATTACCAATGTACAAAAGATGATGCAGTTCATTAACCAATCAGAATGGCGAACTGAGTGGACTTGGCCAGATGTTTCCTACGAAGTGAGTAAACATCTGGGTACAATATTATGCAGAAGTAACGGTCAAATCGAAGCTTGAACATCCTGCCCTGTTTTAATCTCACATTATTCACTCATAATTTTTAGGTCGGACTAAGATAATACCAAACGCTTCGGGATAAAACTCCCTGAGTATCACACACTAGGGACAAAGTCCTTGAAATTCGTCAAAAATACTCCGCAGCTGCGTATCGTATTTCCAACTTCCCGATTTAATTAAAAATGCAACACGCACACCTTTTGTATCCATCAGCCAGGTCGAAGGAAAAGCTCCCAGAATAGGACCAACAGATCCAAAAAAAGACAACAGCAAAACTGTCCATGTTTTCCAGCCAAACACTAGCCGACAAGGTCTCTGGATTGGACCCCAGGTATTCCACATAAAATTCAACACGATCGACGTCAAGACGAAAACGAACAGAACATACCATCGCCGTTTGTAAACTTTACATTGCTTCGCACTTAATAAATGAGACGATTCTGTTTTGACATTATCGGGCTGGCGATTAGTGGTGCTTATGACCCCTTGTAAAAGATTGCTCTTTTCATCTTCCTCCATCTGGTCTGATCGAGCGAGCTGACGGAAAGTGTATAAGCCGATCCGGCCGGTTCGTCCTTGCGTGACTGTTACATGATTTGGTACATACATAGCGTACCTACCCGGTCTGTACGACCGCTGACCGAAAATCCAAAGGTTGTCCTAAAAGCAGGAATGCCGGAAACCAGGAAACAGGAAATCCAGAAACCAAGGCCCGAAATTCCATAGCCCGGAATGACTACATTTCAGTTAGTTCATGTGAAAATCAAGCGTTCTGCACGATAAACTATGAAGGAAGTTACCATTTTTTACGCAATCGAGTGAACTGACTAGCATAGCTTTAAACTTAACGAATACAATTCGTTTCAAGCTCGCCAGGCGGCTTACTATCTCTATTCCAATTCTGTAAACAATAAGTTGTCTTCCAAACTTTCAGTCCAAAATTTATTGTTTCGGTTGTTCGCTTTATTTTAAATAATTAAATAAAAATCAGAGAATAAAATAACAGAAGAACACAAATCAACTAAGGCATTTACTGGTTTCCTAGATGCATGCACCAAAGTCGGCCAAACTTTAAACTTGCAAGACATCCGTTCATCGCCATTGGCCAAAATTCTTTATTCGAGCTGATTTAATTTAATTTACCAAGGAATAATTCCAAAGGTATGAGCCACATTATTTGCGAAACGCGATGCTAAATGGGAGTAACTGCAGAATACCCTGCCACTTGGGAAGCGCTTTCCTGGACTTTATGGATACTCGGATACGTAGTGGCAAGAGTTACCCACCCCCCGTAATATGTTAAGAATGTATGGAAGTAGATACTCGGATAAGTAAGATAGAATGTAAATACCGTTTCTCACCTTAAGAACGAAGAGTAAAGTTATATCCGTCTCTTTCGATAGACATTGATTTTATTCTCTTTCGCTCAATGATCACGCCCCGGTTTCATTACTATTTCATATTAGCTGCGTATCCACTCTGATCATAGCCGGGCTTTATGACGTAGTATCCAGCCATGTCGGCGGTACGGGTACTAGGGGGGGTACGTACGGGTATAGCTTCAAAATGGCAAAAAATGGCGGAATTATCAAGTTCCCTTCAAAGTTTATCTTGTATCACGCTTAATTTTCACCTGATCTAACCTGAGTGCAAAGTACAATCATTACTGGTTTTAGGATTCCGGGCCTCGGTTTCCTGGATTTATGGGTTTCCGGCCTTCCGGCATTTGGGCTTTTAGGACAACCCGAACAGCAATTCCAGCAATTCAGCAGTTCCCGAATTGTTTTTCCCTTTTAAATTTAATTTAATTAAACAGTTGAGCATAATGTGAACGTCCTTAGTTGGAAGTGCTGCAAGAGGCAGATTTTGTGCTGGGAAATTAATAAACTGGCCTCATTTACTCAAATGTTAGGTAAAATCACTATCTAGTGGACAACCTATCGTTTGTTTTTCCAACACTTACAGTAATAGTCTGCGTATAAGAACATGGGTTTTAAGAACCTGTTAGGCTAAATTTTCATTTTAAGCCCCCTCCACATAAGAACCTATAAAGGCTAAAATTTTAAGTTAGGTTCTTATCAGTGGGGTTGCTGTAAAATTGTACAGGTAGAAATTGCTGAATTAAGATCTTCATCTATTTTTTTTTTCTTTTTTTCTCTTTTAAGCTTAAGTACCATGTTTTTTATGTCTATAATTGATTTATACTGTATTATGAAATGATATAATTTATAATATATATAGCATATTCAGATGAAATTCATATAAAAATATAAGAACCTATTTTAAGAACCTTGGTAGCCTAAATTTGCTTTAAGTACCGTTTATATAAGAACCTATTTAGGCTAAATTGAAAAATTCAGGTTCTTATATGCGGGCTATTACTGTATCCACTAGATAATATATATAGCAATTTATCCAATGAATAGCGTCATCCACTAACTTTACTCTGGCAGTACAATGCCACTTTGCAATGGCCGACTTAGACTTGCACCAAGTTGCCCTTTTTTTTTTCTATGGCTGACTGTGGTGTGCGTGCTTTGTCTCTGAGCAGAATCCAGGCTGCTTGGCGCGGTTACGTTGTGCGGCAGTGGTACCAAAAGTTGAGGCAGATAGTCCCTCCCAAAGATCCAAAACTCAGAAAGAAGTTTTATGAAGACAAGGTATAATTTATATTAACAAATTCTCACGTTGCCCATGTATGGTCATGAAGCATTTGTTATCTTGATAGATATGCTGTGATATACGTCAAGTAACGATAATTCTGCTAAAGTCTCGCAAAGCGCCTCATAACGGCAAGTTTTCTAGCTGTAAAACGTGCTCAGTTGACATTTTGTTGAATAACAAAACAATTATCCTGCTACATCCTGCGGGATATCGCCTGATTTTAGCCAACTCGGTCTACGGCCTCGTCGGCTAAGTTTCAGTCGATATTCCGCATGATTTCGCAGGATAATTGTTAAATGTAGTAATTTAGGATTCGAAATTAATGTCAAATTTAAGTGGGAGGCGCAGTGGCCTAATGGTTAGTGCGCTGGACTCTGGATCGGACGGTCCGGGTTCGAGTCCTGGTCGGGCCACTGCGTTGTGTTCTTGGGCAAGACACTTTACTCTCACAGTGCCTCTCTTCACCCAGGTGTATAAATGGGTACCGGCGAATTTACTGCTGGGGGGTAACCCTGCGATGGACTAGCATCCCATCCAGGGGGGAGTAGAAATACTCTCTGTCGCTTCATGCTACAGAAACCGGGATAAGCTCCGGCCTGATGGGTCACTAGGCCCGACTGCAGACTTACCTTACCTTATCATTTGAAATACATGTAGCGATGAGAGCTGAAGTCTCGATATTTTCAAATCCTTCTTAACTGTTGAAAAAAAAAATGATGTAACAATGCTACATTGTAATGGGACTTTTGGTGAGTTCGTGTATGCCGTTATTTCTCGAATGTTACTTTACTTTAAGCATTTTCTGGACAGACGGCTGCAAATAATTGTTTTCTTGTGAGAGGACTTGTGCCAGACGAAGTCACCATTTTGATCAGACCAACACAATCAAGTGAGGTCGGGCGTTGTGTTTGCATCGGAAGGCATAAAAATTGTCTAATCATTCTGTCCGACTACAGTTAATCGGTCCCGAATATTTGGGAGAAATCCCCCCCCCCCCCCGCCCCAAATCTCTAAGTTCCCGAAATTTTAACTTCATTACTTCGTAGTTTCCCGTAGTTTTCCAGTAAAATCTTCTGATTCCCGGAAGAATTTTGTTTTTCTCCCGAAACAGCACTTCTTAGAGTTGACACTCCCTGTATGTACATGTAGCTAGAGCAGTTTTCCCGTTAGTATTGAAAGTCATTTATTTTTACATTGGTTCTTTTCGTTACCAGTACATGTACGTGAAATGATTGGTTGAAAAAATTCCCGCCTATTTCTCAACCAATCAGATGTAAAACCAAAAGTAATCATGGCGCGTTCGCGCATGCTTTCCCACGCTTCGACTTTCCCGCGCTCGCACATGCTTTCCCGCGCTTGGGCAACCACTCCCCGCTCTTCGAAATAAAATATTTGCCTTTGCCTTTGCGTTTTTTGTTTGGTGCACTGGAATGCATGTATCCTTTGAGGTGATTAGCCGGAGTGATAACTGACATAACTTTTGTTTTGGTTTTCGGATTGCTTGAAAACTACTCTATTGCACAAAATTGCAAAATCTAGACGATTTTTTGTGAACTAACGCGGGGAATTTTTAAAATAATTTCCTGTTCGCACTGCACAATCTCCGCGGGCGATCTTTGTGTAAGCCTCACAAGAAGGAATGTGAACAATCCAAAACGAAAATTACGGGAGAAGTTACCTTTTATTCTTCAGTATTAACAGCAGATATCATTGCAAAGATATAATAAAGAGTAGACGAACCTCGACGTAATTCCAAACCGACGTTTTCAGCTCATCGAGCACTCCTGAACGAAACGACCTGAACGACCCGTAATGGCGGGCTTGAAGACGTCATTTACTCTGTTACTGTAACGTATCAACGAATTCAAAACAAAAATGTGAACAAATCCCGAGACTGCGTTGTACGGACTGGAAATCAGCTTAAATTTGCGTCTTCCATGTTTGTCAAAATAAAGTTTTTTAAGAAATTTGTTGAAAAGCACTACATATTTGTTTGTTCTTTTCCATCCAACAGTTTCAAAGCTTAACTGATCGTCTTGTTCAGTCTATGGAAGCCAGAACTCGGAGTGTGGATGATCTGCTCTTGGAGATTGACCAATCAATTGCTGCCAGTCGGGATACAATGAGGTACGTAGCCATTACAAATCTCGTTCGGTGGAAAATGAGCTGATTTTGCCGTGCATCCCTATATGTTCGGAATTTTTGAACACCAGTACAGGGGACCAAATAACAGTCCCTACATCGGACAATGGCCGACCTAAATTTGCGATGTCTGATAAAAAAAACAACTGTAGTCGGAAAGAATGACCGGACATTTTTTTAACGCTTTCCGTTTTAAACGCTAATGTTTCGTGTTGACAACGCTTTATTGGAGAGTTCTGTAATATGATGCCTTGATGTCCGACATTTCTTCCATTTTGTCCGCTCAAAATGGTGACTAAGTCGGTCACGTGTCCTTTCACGGGAAGAAAAACATATTTGCATCCCTGCCAGTAGACTACGTAGCTTGGATGTCTTTATTCACAACATTTTAATTCACCGATTCTTTTCTAGACAACTAGATGGAGACAGTGGGGAAGTAATGCCCGAGACAAACTGGGATCAAGTCCAGCTTCAGGTGAGTGGGGGAATATGCGCAATGCTTAATGAGCATTTAAAGTGTATATGATATGAAAAATATTTTCTTCTTATTTGAAAGGCCTTTCAAAATTCAGAAGAATGGCATGTTTCTTTTTTAAATATATTTTTTTTCGTTTGAGAGATATTGACATTTTTCTATTATGCAAATTAGATCAGTGATGATGTCAGCTGGTTTGAACTAAAAAATGGGAAATACTGAATAAACAATATCTCTAAAACTATTGATGCAGTGCTCTTGAAACTTGCGAAAAAATCAAAATGTCGGCTTGTCTAACCTGCAGCGTGCCACTTCTTAAATTATGACGTCACCGGTGGATTTTTCCACCGGTGACGCATCTTGCTGTCAATCAAAATAGTGCGCGCAAACGTAAGCGCGCTCTACTAGAGAAACGTGCGAGGTTAGCGTAGCGTTAGAGGCTGGCATTTTTCTGTTTGTTTGCTAGTCTTTTTAACAGATTTGTCCTGATAAAAATCACAAACGATTGTCTACAATTATTTAATTATTATTCTTGTTAGACAAGTTAGTTAGTTATGTAGTCGAAAGAATTGGTTTCATCAATGCTTTGAATAAAATCTAAATCGCAAATTGCAATCTTACCCACGCCATGGCGTGCGTCAAATTGAATATGGCACATGACAATGACGTCAATAAGAAAAAAGAAAAGAAACCAATTCAGTCCCAATGAAATGGTGCCGTTTCGCGGCAAAAATCAGAAGCAATTTCCTGCAAGTGATGCGCGTTGCGCGCTGCTTCGCGCGCTTGAATTCCAACCGATTTTATTTATTCGCGCGCGATTTCAAAACGATCTCCTCCAAATAACTCTACCTTGTATACAAAGGTCGATACAAAGAAAAACGAGCGACCTGGGGCAAGGCTATCAAACTGGCGTTTTCCCTTTTAATGTTAAATCAACCCGGACTAAGGTTCT
Source organism: Blastomussa wellsi (assembly GCA_947652115.1). Taxonomy (NCBI): domain Eukaryota; kingdom Metazoa; phylum Cnidaria; class Anthozoa; order Scleractinia; family Plerogyridae; genus Blastomussa; species Blastomussa wellsi. The sequence goes on along the minus strand of OX393566.1, from coordinate 19,804,416 downwards.
TCTTAACATGATTTTGATGATTTTCTCTTTAAAGGCGTCCCGCTTGAATGCAATTATACTCTTATTTTCGAACAGTTTGAAGTCTTTTCAAACACGCCATCCGACTACGTTATTTGATGTATATGTCCACTTTTTATTCACTAGAATTAGCCAATGAGCGCGCGAGAATTCCTGAAGTTAACCAAGCGACAACCGCGTAACCTTCTTTGTTGAACTGTCTTTCAGGCTGTGGAGAGATGCGTGACAGACTGTCCAATTTGCATCATGCCACTGTCTGATCAAGGACTCTACAAGAAGAACTCTTCATCGCGGCCCACAGTTTTACTGTCGTGTTCACACGTGTTCCATGCCACGTGTCTAGAGGCTTTCGAAGAATTCTCTTTGGAGAGACGCCGCGTGTGTCCGGTCTGTCGATCACTTTATCGCAAGAAGACGCTTTAACGGTAACCAGGAATAAGCCTCGCTAGATCTGGAGACAGGAAGTTGATTTGCTTGACACTTGTATATTGGAAAATTGTGGAGACTGTTGTTTCATCAAGGCAGTATCGTTTACTAGTGTCGACAACTTGAGGAATATTTGTCGATTCACCAAAGCAGAGCCCCTTTAATATTGAGTGATCACGGCCCGGCCAAGCTCACTATTGAACAAGAACGTTACTCTTAAAGGCCACTTACACGACGGACCGGGCCCGTCAAACTCGATGAGCAAGAATTGTAAAGAAACAGTGAACAGTCGCAGGGCCATAGGTTTGAAAATTTCACTGAGTCACATTTGTGTTCTCTTGTAGTAGGATGGACATAAAACCTTACTGCTTACATCATTACTGTATAATAGCTGGAATTCTCAATGGAGCTGTTTAATAGCTGTAAGGTGTGGAGGGGCTTTCCCTGACGAAAAAATTAAAGTGGCTCGATCGGATTTTTGAGCCACGATACCTTTCAACTTTGAGCAGCTAGTGTACCGCCATAGAGCATCCGACAGACAATCGATTAATCCAAGTGCACAAGAGAAAGATCAAAGTTTCAGATAAAGTAGTTTTATCGAGATCGTTGTTACCATAGCAACGCAGTGAGGTCATGCCCCACTTCCCTCCGACGGAATAACTCATCATCAAGGGATAAGTTTGGAAAAATCCTTCCTGGATATTTGACCTGACAAACTTTTCTTGAGGTCTGCCAAATTTAAAGAACTTTTATAGGAGCGATTTCGAGAAAATTTATGGCGAAGTTTTAAGGTGTTAAAATACAACAAAAACGAATTAGTTCCTGAACGTCATTAAAAGTTTGTCCACCAGGCCTGATGTAAGATGACTTCAGTCTGAAATAAATTTAATAGCATTCAAATACATTTGGTGAAAATCTTAGAAAAATCGTTTTATTCGATTTCTGAAAACACTGGCTTGAATATGAACTGGAGTGGAGTGTAATTTTGCGTTTTCGTCAAAACTGACCCTACTTATTTTCCGGCTAAGTGCTTCTGGTTCTCATTATACCTATCCATTGTCTCGAATCTCCTTGAAATTGTACATTTCAATGCGTCATCAATTTATATATTCATATATGAATGAATAACGCGTTGAAATTTGCATTGGCACGGAGATTCGAGGCAATGGATAGGTATAATCAGAAGCACAAGCGACAAGCGGAAAAAATCACAACTCGATTAAGCTTTTTATCTTCATCCTGTGGGAATTTGTCATAAAGCGCAAGAAGGCTTTGGGGCTCCCGAGCCATGACATCAATGGTAATATCATCAATATAAATATTGGTTAATCTACCTGAGGAATATTTTTCAAAAAAAAAAAAAATCTATCGCTTTTTAAATAGTGACCATTTTAATAAATATTAATGTAGGGTCAGTTTTGACGAAAACGCAAAATTACACTCCACTCCAGTTCATATTCAAGCCAGTGTTTTCAGAAATCGAATAAAACGATTTTTCTAAGATTTTCACCAAATGTATTTGGATGCTATTAAATTTATTTCAGACTGAAGTCATCTTACATCAGGCCTGGTGGACAAACTTTTTAATGACGTTCAGGAACTAATACGTTTTTGTCGTATTGTAACACCTTAAAACTTCGCCATAAATTTTCTCGAAATCGCTCTTATAAAAATTATTCAAATTTGGCACAAGAAAAGTTTGTCGGGTCAAAGATCCAGGAAGGATTTTCCAAAATAATCCCTTGATGACGAGTTATTCGGTCTGGAGTAAAGTAAGGCGTGACGTCACTACGTTGCTATGGTAACCCCAATCTCGATAAAACGTACTTCATCTGAGACTTTGATCTTTCTCTAGTGCACTTGGAGTAATCGATTTTCTGCCGGATGCTCTATGGCGGTATACTAGCTGCTCATAGTTGAAAGGCATCGTCATTCAAAAATCCGATCGAGCCACCTTAACGTTAAGCTTTTAACTAAAAAACGCAATTAAGAATTGCCCTAACGCAGGATATAATGTTAGCTTTTGAAATAATAATAAACCAAAACGAAAGCGAGAATTGTTTCTTACTGTGAAATGTGTCACTGTGCAGCTCTTATCTAATATCTGTTACATTGGACTGAATGAAAAACTCCATGAGAAACTGTTTTCGCAGGATTTAATGTTAGCTTTTGAAATAACAATAAGCCAAAACGAAAGCGAGAATTGTTTCTTACTGTGAAATGTGTCACTGTGCAGCTCTTATCTAATATCTGTTACATTGGACTGAATGAAAAACTCCATGGGAAACTGTTTTCGATTCAACTTTTTGACAAGCTAAAAGTCTGTACGAATTTTGATAAAGGAAGAATGTAAACGAGACGTTTGACAACTGAATAAAGTCGCCTTGGCCGCCGTTCTTTGTTCTGTTATTGGTGGTTTTCATGGCACGCAGGTATCGCGCAAGTTTCACGCACGCAAGAAATAAAATCGTTTACCATTCAACAAATTCAGTCAAGAAATTGAAATATCGTAGAAGAGTTAACAAATAAAGAAGCATAAGCCATGTATTATACTGTCATAAAACACGATGGGCATTTGAGAACACGAGGGAAATGTAGAAAACACGAGCCGCAGGCGATTGTTTTCTACATTTCTCGAGTGTTCTCAAATGTCCGGAGTGTTTTATGACAGTATAATATATGGCTTAGGCTTCTTCATTTGCTTTATGATATAGATTTTATACGCCGCGAGTAAAAACACCAAAACACGCACGATCGATAAACTGAAGCAATTTAATTTCGCTTCTTCTACTTTCATCTCGAACTTAGAAGCTCCTTCGACAATCTCCGCAGTTTTACTCAGAATTTGACCGGAATTTCTTTATAGAAAATGTTCACCCCACCCTTGCGAGTTTGCACTAGAGTAAAGCTGACAAAAAACAATAAAACACGCTTTTTCTATGTTTTATAGAGGGGGTAAGTCTCTAAAGAAACTGTGGTGCTGCGTCGGTGGGAAGTATAACAATATAATTTGGTTTTATCAACTGGGTTGATAATGTCAATTGGCCATTCGCTCCGACGAAGGGCTAACGCTCGAAACGTCAGCTCTTGAATCTCTATGTTTTATAGTCTGATGAAACATGTGTTTTTGACCAATCAGAGCGCGCGCAGAGTCCTATCTATATTATAATGATAAATAAACAACGTGGCAAAGTTTCGGGGATGTACGATATTCCGAACTTGAGTTATTCGACGAAGTGTATCACTGAAAATTAGTGTTTAGTATGGAGACGCCATGTTGAAGACCCCCTGAGGGACTCCAACATGGCGGCCGGGAACCAGTGGAAACATCTGGAATTTACTTTGGCTCTCTCAAAACGTTTCTCCTCGTTGTTAAACTTGAAAACATTCGAAAAAACACTTCCCTCAACATATCGGTTACTCAGAACTCGAAAACATAAGGTGAATAGATATTTTCGCGCAAGTAACATGTTACCCAGAAACGATGCCGATGTCACGCATTGTGAAAAATCTGAAATTCAAACTTTTCTATTTTCAAAACAAAGCCGTCTACCGAGCTGAAAACAGGCCAGCAGATATATGTTTAAAAATGGCTATTACCTGATGAAGTTGAAAACTCAAAATTTTTAATTTTAGTTTTTTTTTCTGACGTCACGTGAAAACCAAGAATAAGCAGGCAAAGAAGGCGGACGAGAGCACTTCCATGCTTGCTATATAACACAACAAAGCACGTTCAAGGCTTCTTTATTTGTTTTATGATATAAAGTTTTAATTTAAATTTGAAGAGAATTTTTATCCTTGTGTTAGGCGCGCCGAATCGCGTAACGAAGTTTACGTGTCAGTGTTAATAAAGAGTATAATTTGGTTTTATCAACTGGGCTGATAATGTGAATTGGCCACCGAAACGAGATTCGAGAGCTGACGTTTGGAATGTTAGCCCTTCGTCGGAGCGAATCAAGGAATTGTGGGTCGTGTGTGGTTTATACACAGAACGATGGAGCTTAAAGAGTGTTTTTTTTTACAAAATCCTTTTCAAAGAGCGCCTGAATTCCTTCGATAAAAACAAGCACCATTTTTTTTTTTGGTGAAGCTGCACTATGTTAATCGCAAAATATTTCTGTGTTTGCGCAATTAAACCAACTCCCTTTACCTTCACCAACAAGCTAAGATAATTTTGAATTCTTTCAATCCACAACAGTAGTTGAAACATAACGGTTTGACAACTGCCAAACTGGTGAAGGAAGCGCAAGTCAATAATGACTAAAGAAACTAATTAGTACTTCGTTCCAAATCTGTGTTTGCTAAAGTATTTGTTTAGTGTACTCAATAGTCCATTTTACAGTTCTGTGAAATGTAACCAGGCCTCTGTATGAAAGCGAGGCTCAGGTTGACCTTGTCATGATAGAGACCAGAAACTATTTAGCATAACAACAAAACGATTTACATATCAAAAGCAAGAGGGTTTGTATCTATGCAAGGTCACCTTCAGCCTCAATTCCACCCAAAGGCTTGGTAACTAAGCACAGAACTGTAAAATGGCCTATTGGCTCTCGACTTTACAATAACGCATCATCATTTATTATCTTTGTCAATTCAGAAATAAACCGCTTGTTTGCATAACAACATTTCGTCATGGCAACACCCCACTGAGTGGTTTACAGTAAACGCATAACATTTGTATTACTTTAAGGTTAGAATTGCTACTCCAAGCTTTATATGTTCGTACAAAATGTCAGACGACAGACTGTTTGCAACCAGTTACAGATATGAAGTGTGCAACCCGAACGCAAAAACGCTTCGGAAAGCTCTCGCATTGCAGAAGTCGAGGATTCAGGTGAGAGAAATAACAAATCACGAGCTAATTAAACATTGAACATTCGTAATGGAGTTTATTTCCTTTAGTATTCAGTCATCGTGCAGATCTTAAAACAAGCATTCAATTGGAACTCTATCTCTGCATGTTTTGTAATGACAGTGTTAATTGTCTCACTTAAATTTGTTCAACACTTGAATAATACTTTTATCGCCGACAAGCCATGATATTGTACCAACGGCCAGCAAGGGATAAAGCAGAGTCTTTCTGTAATTATTATAACACTGAAAAAATAAACTAAAAATTCCAATGCGGCTCTAAAAAATATTTTACTCTTTCAACAGACGGATGAAAAGATTGCCCAGAGAACAGAAGTAGAAAACATGTGAGTGCATTTTCTTCCCATTGACTAATAGTGTTTTGTAAGAAGTATATATACCTCCATTTTATTAATGATTTTTACCGAACGTTTTTTGAATTTAAAGAATTTGGTATGTCGTATGACGCGAGTTATCTATGTCAAGTTATAATTGCGATCTGCCACATAGCCATGCGTGAGAAATTTTAGTTTAACGCTAACGTTAATTGTAATTTGTGCCGTCCGTCTGCCAAAGACTTTCCGGGACTCGGAAGTGTGATTTTGGGTATATACAATCATGTATGGGCCCCAACTCTCTTGCCACTGCCGTTGTTGTCATGGTTTGCTTCATTTCTATTTTTGCCAGGCCCCTGGTGATCAATTATTTAATTTTACGTGTTTACATAGCTTCATCTAAACACGAGTTGATTTGGAAGAATTCGAGGCAGTCACGCATCTAAACACAGCTATAAACCAATGAGAGTGCGCGTAGTATCTCAGTCATTTTATAAATATTAGGGAGTTTAAGAAACTACGACGGCGACACCGAGAACAAAGTCGATTAAAAAATGAATCGAATTTATATTTTACCTACGAATCTCTCGATACTCTGAAGTCATTTAGTTTGTTTCTTACTGTAATAACTGTCTCAAAACTCAATCTGGAACACAGCGAGCCTTCGTGGTTCACGTTGTGCAGACAACGCAGAGTTTCACGTTGAGTTTCACAGGTCATTTCACGTTGTTGTTTTGCAGAGGACTGCAAATAAATGTACCAAGAACTATAACGCATGTGCAAAGCCATTGTTCTGTTCATTAAAGGGCCATTGTCATGATAATGCGCATGCGGATCCTTAATTCGCACAGAAAGTGTTTTAACCAACATATAGAAATGTGGCAAGGTTGCACACTGCACGCTGCTACGAACCAACGTGTCCTTCCGCGATTGTTTTGGAGTTTTCACTTGCGCACGAACACCTTTTTGTCTTGTCTCATCCCTTTGTTTTAGCTTTCGACCCGAACCGCTTTGTCTATCACCCTTCGAGAACATCATATCTCACTTAATGTTGATAAGAAAATATAAGCAATGTTTTCCGTTTAAGACTTCCAAAAGTGACCAAATAATACTTAACCTCAATTTTTATAGCATTTGCAAGCCTTGCGAGGTCGATGAAAGAGGATTTAGAGGGTCGTGGTTTAATAGTGTTACCGGTTTATTGCTGTTCCACGTAATGGGAATCAAGTTTTGTTGCATCCACTTGCACTCTTGGTCAAAAGATCCGAGTCGAAGCGACAAGCATGCAGTTCCAAAGTTCAAAGAAAAACGTTCCAGTGCGCATGCGCGTCACGCGTCACGCATACATTGTGACACTCTTGGTCACACAGTTGACGTCAATTTCCTCGGCACGGGACAAAGCAATCTAAAAATAGCCTACCGCGGCGCGGAAGACATATCTTAAGACTGCGCCACCATCAGATTTTAGACTACTGGAAATATGAGCTTCTGATTGTACTTAGATTTGTCCTGTTCTTCTTTTTTTCTTTAGAGTTGCAAGCGAGTTGGAAAGAGCACGATGGTTCAGTAGTCTTGAAGAGGTAAGGCTAGGGATTAACTCTGCTGTGATATCCAGGACTACGCGGCGAGGCATTTCGCCATAATAGTCCATTTTACAGTTCTGTGAAATGTAACCAGGCCTCTGTATGAAAGCGAGGCTCAGTGTGACCTTGTCATGATAAAGACCACAAACTATTTAGCATAACCCAAAACAATTTATATGTCAAAAGCACGAGGGTTTGTATCTATGCAAGGTCACCTTCAGCCTCAATTCCACTCAAAGACTTGGTAACTAAGCACAGAACTGTAAAATGGACCATTACGTAGTTAGCAGTTTTTGGATTAATTTTGAGGAACTAGCATTTTTAACTGGGATCAATTTTTAGCGGTTAGTAGTTTAATTAAAGAAGCTACAGTAGGTCACGATATTAAAATATAGGAAACCTAAAATAATAGTTTGTTAAGAAAGAAAAGCACCAAAGAGGTGATACTAAACCAAACGGGAACAAGGAGAGTTAAGGATGGAGAAGATTGAGACGGATTGCAAATGACGATTTTGAAAAAGTTAGGCTAAATTTTTCTGAATGCACAACCCTGAAGTAGCTCATTTAATAGCGGTCACTTACTTTTATTTTTTTTTTTTGTTCACTGTTGAGTGTCCCGTTGAAGATTGCATGACTTGTTTGAACCTTATTGTGCCATATTTTGTGCCATTCCCCGAGCCTGCGCTCTGGGGAGCTGCCTGTGGCTTTATAGACAGCGGTTTCAAGCTTTTCTCACCACTTCTTTTCAAGCGTACACTGAATATATAACAATTATTCCATGAGCCCGCGTTGGATATGGAGTGATAAAATAACCAACGAGCGCGTAGCGCGAGTTGGTTATAATCACTTCATATCCAACAAGGGCGAATGGAATAATTGTTTTAGTAAATTCTCAAACCGGGTTTTGCCGCCGATTTTTATTTCCACAATTTTACAAAGCGTCTGGAAAGAGCATACAACTTCCTATTTTCCATATGACGTAAAACTCCGACTATTGGCTCACAGTCGGAGCTTTTTAGCCAATCAAAAAGCTAGAAATACAATAGTCGGAGCTGAGAATATGCTAATTGATGTTAGCTTCACGCTCGACAGACAAAGGATAAAGCGTGACTACTCGTAGTTTGCTTTGCACAAGGAGACCATCTACCGCTCATAAAAAGTCATAACATCAAACAGATTAACCAACTGTTCTTCATTTTTGTTGCAGTCTACTGTCTAAGCCCACTTTGTTCTAACAGTTTACTGACTAAATGACTTATTTTAGCGGTGGCAAGAGCTATTCCCTATTTTCACCCTCCTCTCTTGCATCCCGTTACGTTTTTATACTGTTTGCGTCTCTTTTTTATTTACTGCAGGACAGTGAAAAACGGCTTCAGCGAAGAGAAAACGATCTGGTAAACAATGAACTTAAGACGGCAAACAAGGAATTCATAAAGGTGTGTGATATTGCAAAACGAAACATGGGTAAGGGCGACAAATGTCGATTAAAGACTCCCTGGGGGGGGATCTCACATATGAAACCGGACCGGGATACGAGACCTTGACTACGAAACATTTTTTTTTTTTTTTTATATTTTTGTCCTAAGCGAGACCAAACGTCCGGAATTTACACGCCCTAAGAAAGCCGACGTACATTCTCCTTCTTTCATCTGGGAGTCCTCCACTGGGTCTTGATCGATAAACCACGCTGAAATTCTCGCATCGACAAGGTCACCTATTATATTACTCAACTGAGTCAAAATTTGGACCCCCTCCACCCTATAGCTGGGCTGAAATTTCAGCTCGGCTTCCAGAGTAAATTTTCTCAAAAAGGCGTTTGCGATTACATGATGAAAGCTTTCAGCTCTCGCTCCCAGAGCCCACAATCCCTCTGGTCTGCGCTAGTGATCGACACTCCTGGCTTCCTACCGGAAGTCCGCGATTGGCGAACTCTTTGTACTCTGCGCTTGCTCAGAAATTGGAGCCGGCCAAATGCATTCTCGCCCCCAAAGTTACTCGTTTAATTTTTAGGTTACGAAAAGATCGCGGGTTTTGGGGACGAAAATGCCTAGAGGTCTCGATTCTTGGCGCTGACCAAAATGATTGCGGCCTCTGGTGACGCGAATGAGGCTGAAATGGAAATTTTAAATTTGAGCTCGGGCTAAAATTCCATTGTCAAAAATTATCTCAGTTGTAAAGAGTTGTAGAGTAAAAAGAAGCCCCGAAGCCTTTATGAAATCGTATTCAGCCAATCGCATGCAGTACAAACACTAATGCGACGAGGTAATTAATCAGAGCTATGTATAGGAGGAAAACAGTGTAACTGGCAAGGAAGCGATTGAAATCTGCATGGCGGTCCGTCGTGGGTCTTTAAAAATTTTTCTCATGACAGAGCGTGTCATTCTCGTCCCCAGAGCCGCTTGCCCTTCTTTGCCGGCTGGGCCTGTGCACGAAGAACAAGTGGCCCTGGGGACACGGTTTGATTCGCTGAAATCAAACAAAGGGAATCCAATCACATCTGCTGTTTAATCCTGCTAACGATAAAGGATTTTAAAATGGCTGATGTGATTGGACTCCCTTTGTTTGAATTCAGCGAATCAAATCGTGTGTCCCCAGAGCCACTTGTTTCTGGTGCACAGGCCCAGCCAGCTAAGAGGGACAAGCGGCTCTGGGGACGAGAATGAGAGCATGTTAAACCGAAAGTTACTATTGCCCAGTGTCCTCCGAGTATAGAACCCAGTCTTTTTTTTTAATTTCCCGTAGGCTGTCAACTTTAATGCGTCCTGCTTTTGTACCAGATGACTTTAACGTCTTATTCGTTTAAGGCGTCTTGGCGACTTAAACGTCTCTGGCATAAAAACGACCATTGTCAAACTTCGTGACGGTGATAGTTATGCGCTCGTTCGTTCGAATTCGTTCATTCGTTGCTTCACTCGCTCGCAACCTCTTTCGCTTCCTCGCTCGTATTGTTAATTCTTTTCTGCTTTATTCCTACAGATTCGCCGTGCGCAGCTGAGGCAATTATTAGCAGAGGAAGATATACAATATGAGAAAGAACTCAACGTACGGGGAAAGGCATTTTACAAGAAAAGAATTTGAAGCTAAAATATCGGACACATGTAGACTACATGCATTTCATTTCAATATTAAGAGTTCCATTATTTACAGCATTTCACTCTCCCGGAGGAGGAGGTTGGGGAGTACTCCCTTGTATAACCTGTAAACCCGGGACGGTCGGAGGGGAGGGAGGGACTGGAAAAGGAAAGGCAGATGAGGGGGTGAGGGTGGGGGGGGGGGGGGTGCACATGCCGCCGAGAAACATCAATAAATCTGACCCTGTTAAAACTAGGTTTCTGGAAATTTGCAACGTTTAGATAATCAATAGCGGTAATACATGTTGCTGAGAATGAATAAACATTGCAGATTTAACTGACCTTGTTGTAGTTGTTCCTTGTGTCTATATTGACCTATATTCGACTTGTTCCCTACGCGGACGCTCTTTGAGTTCGTCAAGGGTTGCTCCCCAACGACCGATGGAAAGATTTCACGACGCTCCCAAAACACGTCTCGGTAGGATAGAAACTTCAAATTGCTGGCGAGGAGCGGATCTTCGGGTTAACTATCCCCGACACTCTCTGTGGAAGTGTTTTAATTTGCTTCAAAAAGCAATTACAGGGTTAAAAAAGATAAATACACAAGAACAAAGTCAGGCGGATGCCATTTTACTATTTTTTTGGGGGGAAATTTTTGATTATTTTATTTGAACTTTATTCAGATATAAATTTTTGTTTTTAGTTATTTTAGGAGACAAAAAATGATAATCTCTTTTTTTCTCCTTTTCCCCTTTCATTTCATTGAATTTGAATTGTGAATAAACAGTTATGGTACAAAAAAACATTTAAAATGGTTTGGCAGGCAGGGCCAAAAGAAGAAAGGCACCTGCCTCGATTAATTAGAAATACTATGCATATAAAAAATACAAATATTAAAAATAAATATGAATGTATCTTTTTCTGACATTGCCTCGGAAAGATAATTAAGTGTTTTGTTGCGAATGGCAACACCGCACGTCGAAGGAAACAATTTACTGTAAAAACCTTCAAGCAGTTACAATCAGCGGCGATATCCCTGAAAGCTAGGCTGCTAAGCTGTTACAAAATGGTGCCATTTTCGTAAACATTTCAACCTCGTTCCCAGGGTCATCCGCGTGGTGCCCCCGACTAATGGCGCATTCTCGTCCCCATAGCCCTTTTTGTTTCTCTTAGCCGGCCGGGGCTTGGCACGAAAAACGAAGGGCTCTGGAGACATACGATTTCAAGTCCGAGATTCTAGGACTTCCGGACTTCATTTATATAGCATTGATGATTCTACATGTTGTGTGTTGTAATAAGGCGGCCGGCGAACATTTTCACTTCCGTTTAAGATTTCGTTGTTCTCAACAACCAATAAAGAAAATTCGAATTTTTTTTGAAAATCGTATGTCCCCAGAGCCCTTCGTTTTTCGTGCCAAGGCCCTGCCGGTTAAGAGAAACGAAAAGGGCTATTGGGACGAGAATGCCAATGGCGCTGGTGCAGCCTAAAAAAACTCTGCGGGATTCCTGAAGTTTGCCCCGTTTTGAAATTGTGTTCGAGGTGGTGCATGGGATCAACTTCTGATTACAAACGGCGTTTGTTGTCATAGCAATGCAGTCAGTGTACAAGTTTCCCCAGGAGTTCTTTCAACTGTCTTACTCATTATTAATATTTCAGCAAACACGCTATCAAAGCGCAGTTGCAAATGTCGATTGTGCACTAAGCTTACTAATAATACCTTAATTACATTTGCGCGCGCATGCATTTAACGAAATATATAGTCTGAGTGCAAAGACAGTTTGTTAAAGATGTCATCATTCAACAATAAATCGTCTTTTCACAACTAAAGATTTTGAGCGCAGCAACAGCAAGCTGTAATTTTTTTTTTTTTTTTTTTTCATTTTTTGTGTTCTGTAGCCTGCGTTGCAGCCGGACGTGTCACATAATCCTCGGTATAGTCCGTCTGCGCAACGGCTCCCAAAAGCTTGTTCCGACCCCCTGCAGGTTTGCAAGGATCTGTGTATTCATTTCTGATTGGCTAGTTTCGTATTATATCGCGTAATTGTCACGCGACAGTTTGAGGAGCTTACACTTAAAGGTCAAAAGCCTGTGTGTAATTTGTCCATGTATTGCAATTTATGCTGTCGTTTAATAGATAAGGGTCACGAAAGAGTATTTCTCGAGAAAGGGTGGAAACAATTCGACATGCTTGCCGAACTGAATAGTCTGGAGTTATCGATCCGATCAATGAGCAAGTACATCTGCAAAAACTGTGTTGCAGAACTGAAAAAAAAAAAAACCAAGAAGACTTCTTGAGCAGATAGAAAAGTTAGAAGAAGAACTTAAATGTCTGCTGGGACTCCATTATCATAAAAGATAAGCGACTTGAGTCTTCCATAAGCGATCACAACAGTGATATCACAACGACAACGCTGGAAACACGGGCGATTCCGGTGCGATAGGAAGACACTGGAAAGTAAAAGATTTGCCGTATCCTGTTGTCAAATTCACGAATACATTGTGGCCTCCAAGAAATGTCTTTAGTGTGTTTTCTCGTTCTGGTAAAAGGTTGATCGATCACTGATCTCCGTCGTTTTGTTTTCACAGGAAAAACAAGGAATATTAACTCGTTACGTGACTACACAGTTGACTGCACGTCTACTGCACGTGAAGTAAATTAAAATTGGACCAATGGAAAAGCTCGATAGAAAGCAATATGATACTAACCAATCAGAAATGAATACACAAATTCTTGTAAACGGAACAAGCTTTTGGTAGCCGTTACTTCACTTGACTTGAAATGCTGACCTTGCAGATTTGGTTGTTAAAGAAATTCAGGCCGGAGGTTTGCTTGTCAGTTTTACAATGTTTTCTTCATCCTTATGTTTGTGAATGTAAACAGATTACCATTTTGTTTTCAAAGCATGCGCTTTCACTTGCATAAATATGTAAATTCCAGGTATGTAAAGTAGTGTCCAGAAGTGCGAGAGGAGAGCTTTCTCCTTTGACCAGTTTTCCAGCAGTCAGTGGAATGGAACATTAATTTTTTTTTCACCACCAATGACAAGTTGGCGGTGAAAAGGTTAAGATTTTTTTTAAACTTAAACTTACGTTTCAAGTCTTCTGTTTTTGTAAGAGGGGGTAAGTTTCTAAAGAAACTGTGGTGCTGCGTCGGTGGGAAGTATAACAATATAATTTGGTTTTATCAACTGGGTTGATGTCAATGTCAATTGGCCACCGTAAAAAGATTCAAGAGCTGACGTTTCGAGCGTTAGCCCTTCGTCGGAGCGTCAGCTCTTGAATCTTTTTACGGTGGCCAATTGACATTATCAACCCAGTTGATAAAACCAAATTATTCTGTTTTTGTAAACTGGATGAAACTGGACTGTTTACTTTACAGAAAGCCAGCACAGACCGCAGACAGTTATCCGAACACGACGTTTTGTCCCTTAAAATAATTTTGAAGTAATGTTGTTTTATTTCGATGGCTATATTATAACAAAGAAATGACCTTTTTGATAACTCCAAGATATTTGTCTATAGCCAGGTGCAAGAAGGGCTAACACTCGAAACGTCAGCTCTCGAATCTCCGTACGGTGGCCAATTTACATTATCAACCCAGTTGATAAAACCAAATTATATAAGTTTGCAGAGCATGCGTATTTTTTATGATACAAAAAAATAACGGAAGCATAGCGTTACTATGCCTAGCCAGGAGCCCATTGGCATAGCATATCGTGCATCTACAGGCATCAGCATAACGCAGGATTAAAGAGCACTGTTTATAATTTACATGGTTTATGGAGATAATCCGTACAATGCACTCTGTGCTTTGTATTTCCACCAACACGGCTGACTCATTTAAAAACGATTCTTTTTATTCCGCTTATAAGCCCCTCCCCCCCCCCCCCGGAAATAAGCCTCTCCATTTATAAGCCCACCCAAAACCCCTTACGAAGTTTTATAAGCCCAGGGATTATATACAGTTATAACCGGAATTTTACGGTAATCAAGATCTCAGTAAGTGTGTCATTATCCGAGCCCGGATATGACAAAAATCTCATTCAAAAATTTTATTGCGTGGTAACGCTTACTTTCCCACTTTACCCGTTTCAGCACAGTCTTAAAGGATCCTATTGCCTTCAGAGGATCTTCACAAATCCTCGTGCATTTTTGCGTCTTTATTGTGCCGTATTTTGAAGCCATATGTTCAACACTGGGATATTTCCTGAATTCTGCTACTGGGAATGGGATTTCGACCATCTACATTTCATTTTATCTCCAGTGTGCAATCTAAAACCCACCATCTGGCCAGTTAGATATATTGATTTCATAATAAATTAATATTAGAATATTCAGGTCACTTTTTCAATCCTAAGTAGATATCCTTGTGACTACCTTTGCGATAGTAATTAGTAATAATAGCAATAGTAATTAGTTTGTCTATTTAACCCACTATCTTTGACTCTTCACTTGTGGTGTAGTGGATTACATCTGCCTTGTAAGCAAAGAGCAGGCTTGGCTCCTCTACTGCTGAACCATAATATATTCAAAATTTATGCATCATGTAATTATGTGCATATCTTGCATTATCTGTGATTTTTCTCTGTATAAATTAAACTTGAGATACTGATAAGGATTGAAAAAAAGGGAAACTATCCAGGATTTTCAGGTTATTATGCCGCAAAAGGGGGTTATGCATGTATCACGAATGCTACGTGTAGCTAGGAACGTCAAATCAATACAAGTAGGGATCCACATGGGGCTTTGCTTCAAGTCATCAGTCATCAGTTTAATAAAGAAAGCAGCTAGGAAAATCTATTTCCTTGTGCAACTTAAACGTGCGCGCGTTCCAGCTGAAGACCTTGTCGCTTACTACTGCGCATGTATTAGATCTTCCCTTGACTATGCTTGTCCAGTTTTCCATTATTCTCTACCTCGGTATTTACAGCCAGAGTTAGAAAGTGTTCAGAAAAGAGCTCTGCCGTGTATTTTCCCTAGAATGCCGTTCAGGGAAGCGTTAGAGCGCGCCTGTTTGACTTCTATTAGGGAACATCATGAAGACGTTGCAATGTCGTTATTTAGATCAATCAGCGAGAATCAAGACAGTAAACTACATCACCTAATTCCTGAAGCCTACAGCCCTCATTATAATTTCAGGCGCCAAAGAACGTACAACGTACCAGTAGCCAAGACAAAGCGTTTTGCTAATTCGTTTTTCGTGAGGTGTGCGGCTGAAACCAACTCAAGTTTGAAATGAATGAAAACCTTTTAAAAGAACTTTAAGCTATTATATTGATATTTGTATATTTGTAGCTTGTAAATAATTACGCAATTCAGCATTTTACTGCGATGTGATTTATTAATAAACCAGTCAAACCAATCAAACCAGTCAAACCGGCAAGTATGCCAGATGACATACTTGCCCTGGCAAAATTTTAATTACCCATTGAAAAGGAAAGAAGAGCAACTAATGAACATGAAAATCGATGTAAAGTTAATTGTATTAGCTAGTTAGTTTACTTTTTATTATTTTTGACTTGATCAGGGGGGATTGGGGTTATTTTTAAAAGATGATGATGTCCAGATGCAGGGAACAATAGACCTCTCCAAACATTTTTTTGTTCCATGAATCTTTCTGAACTGATGATACGTATTGCTAGAAAGCCTTCTTACTCCTTTTCCCCCACACAGACAGAATGAAAATTCCTTGGGATGACAGGTGGTTAATAATAATTCCAAAAATTAAAGAGTAGACAATTAATGTGAAAATATGAAGTTTACCTGGAGTTCCCAGGCAGGGAGTTAGGATATGAAACAATACTAGCCAACATTTCTCACCAAAAGATCCCGTAATCGTGAATATTCAAACCTGCCAAAAAACGTTTCAAACTCCTTGCGATCATCCACTTTCCTGCTGGGTATTTTTTATTGTTGCCCTTGGAACATGATTAACATTTCCACTGTCATTTAATCCAGCAGCATAAGCAACACATTGACCTGCCCTTCGAAGTGACATTTTTTGGGCAAAAAAAAAATGGATATTATTTAATTTTGTTCAAATATTCGATAATTACCTTAACCATTTGCTTCCCGGGCATGCTGATCTGCATTTTTATGCTTAAGGGCGTTCGCGCAAAAAATTTTCTACCATTGATTATTTTCTGAAACTCTCACCACTGTAAGACAATGTGTAACTGATGTCAGAAATGCCAAAAAATTGGGGGTCACCGACTTCGTTTTGGAGATAACATGCCCCGAAAAACACCCTAAATCTGAAAACTCGCCCTTCGTTAGCGGATACGGCTACAGTGTCCGCAAGCCCAAAAATATTGCAAATAAATCTTTGAAATGAATGCATCTCTGTCAAATGTTGTTTAAATGGACCCATAAATTGAATTTATTCAATTGGTGTGGATCCTTGAAGAAAAACTTCGCATTTAGCGACCACATTTCCACTAGCCTAACAGCCGCAAGATGGCAGGATTCGATGTCCTCTGGGCAGAAAACGTCAAAATTTTTAAAGTTCCCACATTGGTTTTTTGCCCTTCATTGAATTCAAGCCAGGAAGCTAAGAACCAGAGTAGGGCTAGAGTGAAAGCTAAACACAAACTGTTACAAACTATAAGCATGCCTCAGTGACAGCTAACCACAAGCAACAAAGAGTGAGATCCTGGTTGGTATCTTGGCTTAAGGTGGTTCATCTCAGTTTTTCAGAACCACATCAACCCAACTTTAAAAAGCCAATACTTCACTGTCTTGGGTCGGTCTGGCAAGATTTTTGGCACATTTACTAGAGATTAAATAATGTTTCCAAAAATGTAGATTCCATTGGCATCGGTGTTACCATAGCAACGAAACGATGACGTCATGGTTTCTGAAAATCGACATTTTTCTCGATATCGAGACATAAACTTTTAAAATGAATCAACGTCCCTTGTAGTATACATGTAGGTCTTCAACACTGCAAAGTTTGAAAAAAATTCTATGAGAGCGTTTTTGAAAAAAAGCGAGTTGAATATTTTGCAGTCAAAATTTGAAAGTTCGACTCAGTATCTGTTAGTTCGTTGATTCCAGCGACTTCTTGCAGATTGAAACAATGTCCTTTCCTTGTTTTATACCTTTGGCATAGAACAACTTTCCTGAAAGGTTTCGTCTAGTTTGCTTCACTAGATCTCTCTCTATGGTGACAATACCCAAAAAAAATTACTGGAAGGGAAATTTTTCAAAAAAAAAAAATTCCTGGAAGCAGTTCACCATGCAAAAAAATTGTGCAAGCAACATAAGTAATCAAAGTGACTTCAACTTGCTGTTTGACCGATGTTAGAAAATACCACATTGCAAGTGTACATGTAAATGTTTTGATTTCTAAGTTATTAAATACTTGTCTCCTTTTCAACCGTTTTTTTGGGAAATAGTCAAATACAGAACCTCTCCTTAAGGAGACCTCTCTAATACGGACAGTTCACATGGTCCCGGGAAAATGACCATACATTCTTTGTAAAAATAGCCTCTATAATACAGACCCTCTATAATGCGGACCCTCTATAATACGGACCCTCTATAATACAGACCCTCTATAATACGGACCCTCTATAATACGGACCCTCTATAATACGGACCCTCTATAATACAGACCCTCTATAATACGGACCCTCTATAATACGGACCCTCTATAATACGGACAACGGACACGAAATCTCGGCCCCAGAGAGAAAATTCATACAAAATTAGCCTCTTTATTACGGACACTCCAATAGTGACAGTTCTTATTCAACACTATTTCCTGTTTTTCGTTAGTAATGTATCTAAAAGTGACAGGCCAACACGACTTCCGCTGGTTTAATGGGCCAGGGTTATAGAAAAACTGGATAAAATACTATACAATAGGAACAAGGATTGGAAAAAAAAAGGTGTCATAAGGATGGTCAGCAAAAGAGGTATTAATTACAATGCAAGGCAGACCACGTTCGAAAGAAGAAAAATATTCGAGATAAAATTATCAACAGCAACACCACTAAATCAAACACTTCTCGAAGCCAAGTAGTCTGTTACTCCCTTTCAAAATTGGAAAAACCTGACGCCTGACGAGCTGACAGTGGTAACAATACTTTTAATTTAAAAGCGAAATCAAAAAGTACCAGGGCGTAGCATGTTGCTAAGCATAGTTTAAATAGGTTTGAGTGGTCAATAGAAGACTATTATAACGCTTTTTAAAGAGTATGTATGGGAAACGTTTGAGCTCTGGTGAAACAGGTTGCCAAATTTTTGCTGCGGAAAATTTAAATGCAGATATACCATATACAATTGGTGTGTACTGATGGCTTAAAGAAATTTTGATTTTATGAGAGGTAGACTGTCTCCTCGTGCAGGGTAGAGTAGTCCCTGTTTTTCCTTGAGGGTAGTACAGAGGAATTCCACCACGGTTCACAGGCGTAAAAAATAACAAATCACACATCACAGATATTAAAATTTCATTTCCCGGATCACGAAAATAAGAGAGTAATGTACTCTTTCATCCTGCTCTTACGTAAAGAAAAGTGTCAAAGAAGGAGTATTTAGAGAACGAAAAATCGAGAAATGCAAATTGACAAATGTATACCTTTATCATTCTCGACAGACGACTCTAACCATTCGTCCAAAACTGTAAAACGGGGAAAGCTCATTTGTTACTGGAAATCGAATTCTTTGCTTCGCAAAAAAATTGAATGGACCCAACGATATGGGAATCAATAGTACAAGTCTTCTCGTTTTGTGCTACCATGTTTACAATCATTGTCTTTCAAAGAGAATTTGAAGCGAGCATTCTGTTGACAGAATAAGGCATTTTCGAGCTTTTACGGGCATTTTTGAGCTAGTCCTTTCCCTGAACTCACCCTTACCGCGCGCCCAATGTCGGCTGAACCCAACCGCGAGGGCTCAGCCCCTATCACAGAAGCGATTTCTACCTCCATTTCTGAGACAGGTGACCAAAGCGTACTAATATATAGATTTAGCCAAGCATAAAAGCGGAGCTCCAATATTATTTCTTTGGATTTAAGGCTCTTTCAAAATAGTTTGTGAAAATACCCTCATAAAAATTGCTGTCAATTAAGTTACTGCCTTTTACTAATGAGAGATTCCATAGGTGAGGATGAAAATCATAGTACTATAAACTATGCAGCAGACTGAAAAACGGTACAATTTGAGCCTGAGATATATTTAAAAACCACTACCAGGTCAGAGATCACCTTAAAAGACCTACACCTGTCTACACCTGAGTAAGCGATATAATACCGAAGGGAAATTTTCTTCTCTGTATTTCCGCTGTTTATAGTCTACTAGACCATTCAAGTTATCCCACAAGTCTGGAAAACAAGCTGACATTTTTCTGGAATCGAATACAACCACGCATGAGCAGATACGCAGCTAATGTGAAATAGTAATGAAACCGGGGCGTGATCATTGAGCGAAAGAGAATAAAATCAATGTCTATCGAAAGAGACGGATATAACTTTACTTTTCGTTCTTAAGGTAAGAAACAGTATTTACATTCCATCTTACTTATCCGAGTATCCACTTCCATCCATACTTAAAATATTACGGGGGGTGGGTAACTCTTGCCACTACGTATCCGCGTATCCATAAAGTCCAGGAAAGCGCTTCCCAAGTGGCTGGGTATTCTGCAGTTACTCCCATCTAGCATCGCGTTTCGCGAATAATGTGGCTCATACCTTTGGAATTATTCCTTGGTAAATTAAATTAAATCAGCTCGAATGAAGAATTTTGGCCAATGGCGATGTTATGCTAGTCAGTTCACTCGATTGCGTAAAAAATGGTAACTTCCTTCATAGTTTATCGTGCAGAACGCTTAATTTTCACATGAACTAACTGAAATGTAGTCATTCCGGGCTATAGGATTTCGGGCCTTGGTTTTGGATTTCCGGGTTTCCGGGTTTCCGGCATTCTGGCTTTTAGGACAACCTTTGGATTTTCGGTCAGCGGTGGTACAGACGGGGGTAGGTATGTTGTGTATGGGGAAATTATCATGTACCAAATCATGTAATAGTCACGCAAGGACGAGGCGGCCGGATCGGCTTATACACTTTCCGTCAGCTCGCTCGATCAGACCAAATGGAGGAAGATGAAAAGAGCAATCTTTTACAAGGGGTCATAACCATCACTAATCGCCAGCCCGATAATGTCAAAACAGAATCGTCTCATTTATTAAGTGCGAAGCAATGTAAAGTTTACAAACGGCGATGGTATGTTCTGTTCGTTTTCGTCTTGACGTCGATCGTGTCGAATTTTATGTGGAATACCTGGGGTCCAATCCAGAGACCTTGTCGGCTAGTGTTTGGCTGGAAAACATGGACAGTTTTGCTGTTGTCTTCGTTTGGAGCTGTTGGTCCTATTCTGGGAGCTTTTCCTTCGACCTGGCTGATGGATTCAAAAGGTGTGCGTGTTGGTTTTTTAATTAACCTCTCAGTGAATCGGGAGTTGAAAATACGATGCGCAGCTGCGGAGTATTTTTGACGACTGTGTGATATTCAGGGAGTTTTATCCCGAGCGTTTGGTATTATCTTAGTCCGACCTAAAAATTATGAGTGAATAATGTGAGATTAAAACAGGGCAGGATGTTCAAGCTTCGATTTGACTATTACATGTACATAATATTGTACCCAGATGTTTACTCACTTCGTAGGAAACATCTGGCCAAGTCCACTCAGTTCGCCATTCTGATTGGTTAATGAACTGCATCATCTTTTGTACATTGGTAATAGGTGGTTTTCACTCACGTGATGAGGCGGCCATATTGGTGGACTGAACAGTACAAAATTGTTGCGCAAAATTTGCATAAAAAATGGAGTTTAGTTCCCAAGGGAGAGAAAGTCTATTGTTCTAGTCCACCAACATGGCCGCCGTGACGTCACGTGAAAACGATCTATACAAACTTTGTCGTGCTGAAAGGTTAAAGGAAAGTATGAATCAAACCTGAATTTGCTGAAGGGTGGGTGGGTTCTAAATGACCAAACTTCTGTTGGAGCAGCACATGCATATTTTCTGGAACATAATTTCTAGCGTGGCCACCTCTGAGTCTCTGTGGTTTCTTTAGCCGCTAACAATAATTGTCTAAAAAAACTGTTCATTGATCCTATTATAGGTTTAGAATTTTATAGATATCATAATCAGGGTTTGCTACAATATTTTGTAAAATTTTATTAATTTATTTGCAGGATTAAGAACATCTGTCTTGGTGACATCTGCAATGTTACTTGTCGGCAAAGCAGTTCAACTTATTCCTTTCAGTAACATCACCTTGAGAACTGTTGTTATTTGCACTGGCCACCTTATAACCATGTTGCCCAGTTTCATAGCAAATGGAGCTGCTCCTTTAGTGTCGAACACATGGTTTCCTCCGCAAGAACGAACAACAGCCACAGCAATTGGATCGCTGACTGCCATTTTTGGTGCTGCCCTGGCATTCTTTATTGGACCAACAATGATGCCCAGGACATTTGATAACTCTGAGAACAGCAGACTCAATCTGACAGACAAGGATATAAGTTTCATTGGAGTCAGACTAATGGACTACTTTTATTTACAGACAGGCCTGGCGGCATTTCTGTTCTTCTGTGTTGTTGTTTACTTTCCTGCAAAACCACCTCTTCCTCCGAGTATAGCAGCATTAAAAAGAAAATCAACTAACATTGGTTATGTGGAAGGTATTAAAATGCTGCTAAAGAATAGGCCATGCTGGTTGCTCACATTTGTTTTTGCTGCATCATTTGGGTTTTACTCTGGCTGGTTATCAGTTCTGGATCTTGCTGTTCAACCATTTAATATCAATGAAAAGACCTCAGGATGGCTTGGAACTAGTGGAAGTTTAGCTGGAATTCTTTCAGGGATAATTATTGCAAGGTAAATTTAACTAGAAAGGGCTTAAAGGGGCAGTCATTGGCATTGTTTCAAAATGCTGAAATACACTGTATGTTCCTGCATCAATGGAAACCCAAAAATACTAGACGAGTGTAGTTTTGTTACTGCTGTAGGGCTATATCGCTACACTGAAACCATTTATTGCTTCCCCATCTGGCGGCTAAAAGCCTGCCTATCACTTAGGTTGGCAAGGATGGAAATGGATTGAAATTTGAAAAAAAAATTGCCACTGAGTTTTTTCAAAATAATAATTCAAGAGCTATTCCTTGAAATTATCACCAGGAATTTAATATGGTTTGCTCTATGTCGAGTATGAGCAACAATTCGTTTGATATCTTCCTGCTAGTAGATCAGGGGCAGTTTGAGCACAAGTACGTGTAAAAGGTACCAGATAATGATTTTAGCAATGAATGAAGCTGAAAACAGCAAAACCTCTGTGACAGTGCTCTTTTAAATTTGGTATTAGAATAACAACTCTAACAGAAATTCCTGATTGCATTTGCTGTTTTGTTGTTTTTATTATTTTACAGTCTTTCCTGTCAAATCGTGAACACCAGAACGTTGATGGAATGTTATTGTGTTACAAAGAAAAAGCCAATCAGGTGTGAGAAAACTAAACTGCGAACAGCAACGGTCATTAGTTTGTGGTTTTGAGGTTTGTTCGCGTGTCCTGAACTTTGCTGCGATTGGTCACTACACAATAAACATTCCAGAATTTTTTTCTGGTGATCACGGTTTTACGGGAAAGACTGTAAGAACCAAAATTTTAATTTTACCATTTGTGATATAATACTTGGGAAGAAATCCTGGATCTGTAACAAAATTCACAAACCAGCTTATCCCTTCGAGGAGACTTATTGAGACCCACCAAAAATAAGCTTGAATTCTGTTGAATTCTGGCATTTTACATGTAAGTCGAATTTTAACCGCACTACAAGGGTCAGAGGTCTGCATGGTTTCCTGGATCACCTGGATTGTGGAATTTGATGCCTCAGTAGTTTGCTATATCAAAATGCTTTGTCTGTGCGGTTTGATTTGGCTCACCAGCACACCAGCACACATCGCGAAACAAGAAACATTCCAGAGATAATTTTAGGTGTTCATGGGCTCTCGGCTTTCACTGTAACTTGTGTGAGTGTTGGCATACAGTTGTACCTGTATGGACCCTGCCTCCCATATGTACTGTACTTACTACATATAGGTGGTCGGGTGGTAATCCCAATGAAGTGGTCTGGGTTTTATTAGCAGGTTTGGCTGTCAGGATCAATGCATTGTTTTCTTGTGCAAGATACTTATCATTGTGCATCTCCTCACCCAGGTGCATAAATGGAAAACAGCAAATTTAATGCTGGGGGAACCCTGTGATGGACTAGCATGGTCCATACAACTGAAAATGACATGTGAATGGTTTTGCCTGAAGACTCGTTTTGACCTAACCAAAAGGTGACTCAGAAATCATGGCTTATCAATTGTTAATTACTCACTATAAATTACATCTCTCTACAGGTCAGCAGATATTGTGAAGCGACGGACCAAGCAAATCCTTTTAGGTCTGTTCATTGGCGCTGTAATAATGCAGCTCGTCTTCACACTGACCTGTTCAAAAATCTTACCCTTCTCCCAAGGACTATTATTTGCCTCTATCATCTGCAGTGGGCTGTTATTTGATGGCACCATTCCGCTTTTATTCGAGATGATCATGGAATGTGTGTTCCCAGTTGGGGAGGGGGTATCGGTTGGCTTGGCACTTGTTCTGGGTAATCTAGTGATTTTCGTGTTTGACGCAGCTTTCATGTTTCCTATGTCTGACGTCCAGTGGATGAACTGGGTTAGTGTTGGCGGCATTGCGGTTTGCATTCCTCTACTCCTTGTCTATAAAAGCCAATATCGTAGGCTTGACTTGGACACACAACCAGTCGAAGAAAATTGGCAGAGGGTTCCTTTTTAACAAGCCAGAACGTTGCTCTGGAGTGGATTTTTTATAAAAAAACATTGATTATTTGTCAGTACTCCTTTAGTGAAATGAGTTAGTGTGACGAGACTCTCGTTAAAGAGACAGGGATTCTTGTCGTCTCGCTTAGAGGTATAGCTGTAGGAATTCTGGTGAATTGTATATTTTTTATTTTATTATTTTTATTTTTCGCATCTTTACACCCAGATTGGCCACCATTTAGGGGTTTAATTCCAAATTTTCATCGAGCATCCCCATTTCAATATAAGGTTCTTAGAAAGGGGAGGGGGAGGTATAGTTTTCCCCTCACTGAAAAGTTTTAAATGGACAAATTCACGTTTGTAATAATCCCATCACTACTCGACACGTACAGATTTATTCAGACGTCTAGATTTATTCTACGTTATTATATATCAAGCAATTCTTGGGCCAATTGTGGTACTCTGATTGGCGAATTTTTGGTCAGGATTTTACAGTTCAGATCATTACCTTTGAAACAGTCTATTTGTATGTCGCGGGACATGTCGCAGCAACACGCCCCCTCATGTATCCTGATAATTTGAAGCCAGTGCAACACGAATTTTGCGGCAATTGGGTCGTTATCGAAAGGTCGCAGAATATGTTTGTTTAGCGTTGTTGTTTTGTGGCGAATAACTAACCCAAATGGAACCCCATTTCATCGAACCCCTTTTTTGGTAAAAATCTTGTTGCTTTTTCCGTCGACTCCCTGACCACGAACATAATGATTTGGGCTCGTGCATTATAGATAGAAAAACAACAACTAAAAATGTCTAAATTCTGCGTTTTTGATTAAAAGCAAAGCAGTCTTCGTGTGTATGTACGTATGGTGATTATGTGGCTGCTACATGTCCCCGCTACACGTTCCCCACGTGTGAATAACATCATTTTGTCGCTGCTTCATGTTGCTGTGTACCTCTGCCTTTAAAGGAGCACTGTCACAGCTAGGGAGGTTTTGCTGTTTTCAGCTTCATTCATTGCTAATATCATTACCTGGTACATTTACTCGTGATCAAAATGATCCTGATGGACTAACAGGAATGTATCAAACGAATTGTGGCTCAGAGAGCAAACCATAATTAATTTCTGGCGATATTTTCAAGGAATGGCTGTAGAATTAGAAAAAAAAACTGGCAAGTTTTTTTTTTTCCAAATTTCAATTCACTTCCATCTTGCCATCCTAAGCGATAGGCGGCGATTAATGGTTTCAGTGTTGTGATATAGTGGGTTTCCACTGATGCAAGAACATATTTCAGTATTTTAAAATGTTCCGGGTTTCCATTGATGCAAGAACATATTTCAGCATTTTAAAATGTCGCCAAAATACCGTGACAGTGTCCCTTTAAACATTACTAAACATACCCACCGAATGCTATGCCACTCACATTATGTTATTTTATTCAGCTTTTTAACTCTTATTGCCTATTGTTTCAATGTACATATGTTAGCGTTTTTACTCTATATTTATAGATGTGATTTTATTCTTGGACCGAAGTTGCATTGAAAATCGAAACGCCGTTCTTTTTAGCGTCTATTTTTATTTCTAAATCAATTTCAAAGAAGTTATGTATTCAAATTAATATACATGAATGCTTGGGGTAACGATAGGTTAGGGGTTGCAGAATACTATACGGAATACTATCATAATAAATAAAAGTAGAAATTGTTGGCTACGTTTATTTTTGCCTGCCAAATATCAAATGATTTTATACACGATTCTAGTCTTCGATGGACGGTCTATGTATCAATTCAACTTATTTCGGGTCAATAACGTTTTTGAATAACAAAATTCGCAATATTTGGCAAACCATTCTAAGAAGACTTCGAAAATGAAAAAGGAAAGACTGAAAAGATCGAGTTCTTCCAAATCAGGAAATATGGTTATAAAAAACACTTTCCCAATTCCTCTCCTCTTTAGTTCGGGTACAACAAACATGTGACATTTCCTTTGGAAACTGGAAAACGCCTGCGTGACTGATCGGTTCGTTTTTTTTTTTAATTAAACGTCTCAGCGTCAAAAGAAGCTCGAGCACGAAGTTCGCTTGAGATATCATTCTGAGAAAACATTTTACTCCTTGTTTGTTCCTGAACTATAAGTGTAGCCGTTTCATTCACTATAATTTAGTGCGTAACGGATGTTGTTCAATCAATCAATCAATAAATCAATCAATAAACTTTATTTATCCTCGAATGTGGATTTAACATCTCGTATGGTGTTTGCAATTGTGATAACACGTTGTTTAGGCTGTGACGGTCATCCTGGGGAACGTACTTGCTACTGAAGGTCGGGATATGTTACAGTCAACAAAATCTTCGGAGGCGAATAGAACAGATTACAGAACTTGGATCCAACGAAGACTTTAATTTGTAGCCAAATAATATTCTGCAATGCAACTCTATTTAAGACCAAGATAGGAAGCGATGCGAATTACATCAAAACAACAAAAAAGCCAAAGGGACGGAACATTTTATTTTTGACGAGGGGGTTAGGCAAGTACCAAAAAAAAAATTCCTGCGCAAGAAGAAGCGGCCAAAAAATATCGTGCAGAGCGAGCCTTGCGAAACAAAATTCTGGCAAACACTTTCAGCATCAGTGCTCTCCTGATCAAAGAAAAAATGAAAATTAACAGTGAATTGACAGAAAAAATGAGAACATTAACAGTGGCGGATCCAGAAAATTTCCGGCCCTTCGGGAATTAAAATTTTAGCCAATGAGGGGGAGAGGGCCTGGGCCCCCGGCACCCTCCCCTAGATCTGCCACTGATTAATTTAAGACTTTGTGCCATATTTTAGTATTCAGTTTATTTTCTTTCACCTTCCAAATCTCTTAGTTCTAATACCTTTCGAAGAAAGAGCAAGCTTTAGTGTGTTTCGCACTGCTGACTTGTTTTGCGCATCTTTTGTTGCGAAGTTTCTGCGATGAAGCGGCAACAATCGCTGCTGTCCTTTCATTTTATCACGTCTGTCCATTGAAAATAAAAAGTCACAAAAGAAAAAAAAGGGTAAAATAATTTTAGAAGCGAGAAATATAACTCACTTTTCAGTTTTCGAAAATAGGCCGAGTAGCAGTAGTTTCGCATGCTGTGAAGGAAAATTTTGGCAGTTTTCGTTCCATTTTCAAATTCTTCTCATTAAGTTTTCAAAAATGCAGACGACATATTAAACGAAGTTTTGAGAATATAGCCCTTCTGCCACACCATTGTAAATGTCGAGTTTTTGAAGCCAGGAGGAAATTGTGACAAAGAGGAAATGAAAGCGCCGATTTTTTTCAAATAGTACTTCATGTAAGCGACGGGAAATATATCACTTCCAGTAATAGCCTACCGGTTTGAAAGGTTCTTTCACCTACTGTACTGAAAACTAGGGAGAGCACAGCTTTATACTTTACAGCTTCTGTGATACGAATGCCTAAGCTCGATTTGGTTCAATTGGGTTAAGAAGTGAAACCTACCACACGAAAGGGCACCCAAGCCTTCGTCAGATTGTGAAATTTGAGCGTGATTGGAGTAAAGGGATGTAAATGGTCGTTCTTCAAAAATCCCTGGAACAGGAGAGTTTAGTATTGAATGGAGGGACGCTAACCATACAAAGGTCTCTAAAATATAAGTGTAGTACGTCTTTTAATGCGTTTAACGAAGGTCTCAGTGGGTCTCAAAACAGTTTATTTCTAACCGTCAGAGTCAACTGCACCCTCCCCCATTAATAGAGACCCTCTCTAACCCAATAACACGCAAATTTAATTAACATGCTTCAGGGTCATGACGATTATATTGGTTTTAAACATTCCATCCCAGTCCCCTGCTAGTTCAGTACACAGAAAGTTTAATTAGGCCAATACTAAATGAATTACAAACATGCAAAATAGTGCACCGTTGCCAAAAAAAAAATATTTATGGAAAAGTGCACTTTCGGACGTTATTTGAATCAGGACCAGTTTCTCTCACCGTCAAAACTGTAGCCTTTGAAATGAAAAAGAAGAGCTATTGAACAATATATTTATTTCAAAGGCCTTTCAAAACGAAGAAGAATGGCGTTTTCCTTTTTGTGATATCTTCTCTCGTTCCAGAGATATTTAAGTTTTTTTGTGTTATGTAAATTAGGCACTGGTGACGTCATAAGGTGTGACAGTGTGAGGGTCAAAACACAAAATAGAGAATATCTCTGCAACTAATTGAGTAATGCAATTGTAACTTCAAGCATTTTTTGCCTAATAATTACACCACATTATGCAGTATTTCATTGTTGCTATGGCAACAGTCTTGGTTCCAGACTCTTTCCTCTTCAAATCAAATGATACCCGTTTGTGACTATATTGTACGAACTATTCATTTCCATTTAAAGCATATGCAATGCCCATATTGCACTAGGTTCCTTATTAACCTTTAGGAATAGGACGACGTTTGCTCACGTACAAATACAGGAATAAACATTCCTGCATAATAGAGATCTGGAACCGGGTGTGTTGCCATAGCGACATCAAAACATACACCATTGCAGGCTATAACGTGCTCACCAAGTTTCGGCAGTTGTCATGAAGCTCTTTCATTGGGTCTTGATACCACGAAGCTCTATTGTTTTAGGGCTAGGGACCGGTTTCTCGAAAGCCCCGGAAACTTTCGGGCCCGTAAAGCCATTTTTAGGTATCTGTATCTAAACATCAGCGAAGTGTATAGGCCTGAAACTCTGTATGAAGGGAACCACTGTTCATATCAAAAACATGTGAATAAAACAGCTCTGTATAATCATAAGTTTTCAGATTTTGCTATGGCTTTCTGGGTGCGAAAACTTTACGGGAACTTCGAGAAACGGGCCCTAAGCGCATTGTTACTATTGTCTGTATTTAATTTTACCGGCCAATCCTATGAGAAGTTTCAGAGAGCTTCATGCCGACCAGTTTCATTTTCATTGCATCATTACTTGCAGAGATATTCTCTATTTCTGTTTCGACCTCCATTCTTTCACAACTTGTGACGTCATCAGTACCGAATTTGCATAATACAAAAACTTGAATATCTCTGGAACGAGAGGACATAAAAAGCTTATTTTTCAATATTGCTTTGTTTCATAGGCACATTAACCCTATCCAGATGGCGGGGGGGGGGGGGGGGGGAGGGGGAAGTGCCAGCCTTGACTTTCAACGTTTGTAACTTGTTAACCTTTCAACCGATAGCCCTGAAACTTAACGACGTTTCCTAAAAGTTATCTACGAACATTTTGATGTGAGTGTTGGTGAATACATTTTGACGTAACCATGCCAAGTACATTTTGACCGGTGGTTTTTGCTACTTTTTTTACTAATTTTAATAAATTTTCTGAATTTATTTTGCGAATTTTCGGGGCCAGGATATAAAATTCCAAAATCCAAGATGGCGGATCCAAGATGGCGGCACTAAAAATAAATATATATATATATTTTTTTTATTTTTTACGACGTCGTCACGACATCACCATGCTGCTATTAGTAACGAGTATCAAGTTTTACATTATAAATGTTTCTAACATAATCTGTGAAAATGTTGCTTCCACAAATGAAAGCGCTTTGTTGATATGTACAACGCACTCTTTCTGGCAATGAATTATCAAACGTGACATCATTTCGACGTCATATCCGTTGTCATGGCAACAAAATGTTGTCAATCGATAGAATCTCGGACATACATTACTTCCTGGAAATCTGGTGACCTTGTAGAAGTTACGAGGGGAGGGATCCGCTCCCCTCCCCCCAGTCTGAGAAGATCCAAAAAAGCCCGGTTTGAATAGGGTTAAGAGGAACTGGGGTGGTGCATGCAGTAGTGTGTTCGATTCTTGGATCCGGCGTCGTATGTGCGTTGAGTTCGTTTTTGCTTCTCGTTGTTAGTTATGTGTTTTTCTCCTCCTCAAAAACAAACTCTTCTAAATCTAATTTGAAAGGAGATTCGAGGACCACAGGTTTTGTTAGTTCTAACAACCTTAAAACAAACCTTAAACAAAGTCAATTTACTTGATTGGATGGCCAGATTACATTCGGTTACATTACTTCTGTTAAGGTGATTCCTCAGTAATAGAAGATGTCCAACAATTTTTTGAACCTTTCCCTGAGTGTTCCCTTCCAAACAGGGTTTCGAAAAATACAATAAAAAAGGTAGGTCACCGTGCTCGCAAAAGAGATATGATGGGTCAATCTTAGCCCATTTATGCTAATCACGCGCGCTTTTTTATCGTTTCACAGTAAATTTTGCGGCAGCTGAAAGGACAGATTTTAGCCGAATACTTGGAAAAAAACTTGATAGCTAGTAAGTCTCGATTATATGGAACAATTTAACATATGATTTATGGCAAAAATCAGACAAATTCAAACGATAGCGACACAAAACGTACCTCGAGTCGTTGTTCCCAAGGCTATAATTGGCATCCTCGAGTAACGATTTTATGAAAGGTTTTAGCTATATCTTTTTTCCTATCCAGTCTTTTTATTTTTTTTAACTTAAATATGATAATTAGCACATCCAAATTCTGCACTAAAAATATAGGTCACGGTGCTTATTTACGAGTATACCGACGATTTATCTCGCTCATGAACAAATCCCTATGGGAAAAGCCGCCATATTGTTTCATGTGCGTGCGCTGCGCGCGCTAATCGCGCGTAAAATGCTGCGCAGTAAAGATGCGCAATGCAATACTGAGGAATCACCTTAATTATCCACGGTGGGAGAGATTACAAGCGCGTAGTAAATTCATCGGCTTCACTTTTAACATCAAGAGCAACATTTCGTGATTCAACGATTTCCACACGTCTACCACAGCACCTTTTCAAAGCATTTTTAAAAATAGGCATTCGAAAGCAGTACACGAATGGATTGACCATTGAATTTGCCAGGTGCAGACAGTTTGCAAACGCCACCAATATCGGCGAAAACCCACATTCCTTGCGACAGAACTCCATTGTGGTGTAAACTATAATAGCTGGAAGCCAGAGCATGAGCGACACAGCAGCTACTATGAAGAATGTTCGTGAGAGACGGAAATGTCGTACCGCCGATTTGTGCTTGTGGACCTCAAGTTCAGGTGGTGCAGAGCGCATCCGACTGCGAACACAAAGAAAGCTTCCACAGATAACCAACACACATAGGAAAAGACAGGAATGAATAATGATAGGAGTATGTACACTATCCACCTCTACTTGGTGCATTGCTAACAATTTTGTCCCGGCAAAGCATATCCCAGCCGTCCAGGCGATAACGATAGCACAAATGTAAACGCGCGTGTTTGTTACACGATGGCGGAGTGGTCGCAGCACGGCGTGGGCACGTTCCAGGGAAATAAGAGCGAGGAAAATGACGGACGCACTCGAACCAAGGAGTTGAATTACTGGTGAAGGATTTTTCATTCGTTGCTTTTCTTTTATTGGGCCAGCTTTCATTATGAGGATCTTGTCGGTGCCAAGGACAATGGGTTCTGTTATCCCGACAAGGAAATCCGCCACCGCAAGGTTGATAAGAAGAAAGTATGTTCGTTTCAGGTGCGTACGCTGAGTCCAGAAAACAAAAATGGTGAATATGTTTCCTGTGATGATGACGATTGACTCAAGTGAGAAAATAACGATAAATACTACATCTTTTGACTTTAGCATGGTCTCTTCGTCCTAAATTAAATGCCTTATTTCTGTGCTCTGTTTCGCAGGTCTTTATCGGATCCCGAAATCAACTGCAAAACGAAATATTCACAATGAATTATTATGCAACAAAGTCTTGAACGGAATTTTATCGACGTTGACGAAAGGCAGATGCGAGATGCCCTTAATACAATTTGAGTTTGTGACATGTGTATTCGACATACAATATCCTACTGTTTTATATCCAGATTGTTATGTAAAAGTAATTGGCTTATTATAACATTAAAATTAAAAATTTGTTTATTTACGTACCAAAAACTATACGTGTAACTATCTTAGCTAACGACAATTTTTTGCCAGTCCTGATAACGGCTTTGTAGTATTGAGATCACAAAGCGCTTTAAACCTTATCCCTTTGTGAGCTTTACCGTTCTTTTCCGTGGTCATAACATAGATGATCAATGACATAAACACTGCGACTTTTCTGGCATCGACATTTATTCACAGTTGCAGTTGCCCACAGTATCAGTTCAAGGTCAATATTTGACAGGACGTGCTATCCGTACGTCACTCTTACGGAGTACAAGTGAATCTTTTTTGTTTAACATGTTACTTAAAAAAAACACAATTTCAAAATTAAGCTAAAAATGAAACAACAAAACATGACAGCACTTTCCAAAGTTGTTTAATGTACTTGCATGCGATCCACATACTCGATAAAATGTACAGCCACATTTAATTAGCCTTCGGACTTGGGGGTAAAATTGCTAGAGAGTTTTACAACAGAAAAATTGTGAAATAGATAAGTTTGAAGCTCGCATGTTATTTTAACAATCTAGGTAAAAACCATCTTATCTGTTTCACTTTAATTTCGATCTTTTGATGGTTGCTGACAAGAAACAAAAAAATACGTAATGCTTTCAGTAAATATAATAATTAAGTTTTGTTATTATATCAGGAGTTTTCTTAAATCATAACGTTTTGTGATGTGTTTGCTGGCTCAGGGTAATCGTTCGATGTCAAACAATTCGTTTCCATTCCAGTTATCGTCAGCATGGTTTTTTCCCGCATTTCGGCCGCCCTGGGCTACCAAGGTTGCAGTTAATACGAACCGTTTTGGCGAGTTTGTTACAGTTAAATACCGAATTACCCAGTTTTAATAAGTATGTGTGTTTAGCACTAACTGTTGTTGTTTGTGTAAGCTGACTGACCTGTAATTCAGTCGTTAACTGCAAGAGGTTGAATAAATAAATTATCATTATTATTATTATTATTATTATTATTATTATTATTATTATTATTATTATTATTATTATTATTATTATTATTATTATTATTATTATTATCATTATTATTATTATTATTATTATTATTATTATACTATTCTCGCCAGTTTTGAGGTGTTATACTGGGTTTATTACTGTTATTATTCCCTGTGCCAAATAGCCTGCATAGCTGGCGAGATTCCACGACCTTGCGCTTTTTTCGGCAGCGGAGTGCTTTTTTATTTTTAATTTGGCATGGCGACGTAGCCGTCCGTGAGAGAAGCGAATCCCAGCGGTAGTGTAGCAGCTCTCGTAAGCTTGCAATTCTAGGGGCATTGTTCCTGTTTTTTTTTTTTTTTTTATTGTTTTCACACAGGGTATCGAACCATTCGTGAGACCTTATGAGGGCTGATTGTAACAATAGACTTTTCGGGTCGGAACGTAAGTGAGACCAAAGGTTCGTCGCTCCAAACACTAAATAGAGAAAACATACTTCGAGAGGCCTTGCTGGCTGGAACTTTGTCGCGCTTGACTCGACTGGTGGAAATTAGCTAAGAGCAACTCGCTTTGCCGCGGGAAAGGAACTTGTCACAGGTTTCAAACTACCGTTAGATCTAACTGGAAGGAGAATCACTCAAGGACTGGATCTTCACGGGTTTATTCTTCAACTAAAGGCCGTAGAAAGTAAAATATTCATTGTTACAAAACGCGACGAAAATGCACACGACATGTAAACTAACGCGAGATGTAAATAGACATACAATAATGAAACTACATTGCTGTATTCTATTTATGCCTAAGAACTCACAATTTACATCTTTAAAAAGTAAATATAATAAAGCTGCCTAAACTTGGCTCATCGTTCCTCGGCGTAAAAATCTGTGAAACTCACCAGTGACGTAAAACAAAGAACGAACAAGACAGCAAAGAACCTCGACACAACATTGAACAGAAAAACAATAGCTCAAAAACAAAGAAAAAAGTCACCGGTTTCTACATCGAAGTAAA
Organism: Blastomussa wellsi; assembly: GCA_947652115.1. Taxonomy (NCBI): domain Eukaryota; kingdom Metazoa; phylum Cnidaria; class Anthozoa; order Scleractinia; family Plerogyridae; genus Blastomussa; species Blastomussa wellsi. Next base: position 19,770,400 of record OX393566.1, on the reverse strand, counting down.
CCCGGAAAATTTGTTAGCTAAGTTTCAGCTGAGTAAAGACAGCTTACAAGCTGCGAAAATAGTAATGTGTACACTTTAAAAATGTATTTGCTAAGTTCCAACTTAATAATAAAACTCAAAAGCTGTAAAAGCAATAAATTTGTACGCCTACATTAAGTTGTAAGTTACAGGCTTCAGTTTATGCATAAAATTTCCTTTTCAATAACTTATGAATAATAATTTCCTCTAATATATTGCCTTGTACAATGATAAATTTCCTCGTGACATGACACATCGCCGAAGCCGCTAGGGGATTGTCGCGGCTTCACAGCTCGTACTCCCGGGTTCAACAGCGAATGCTGAGTACCTCACGCCCGCTAATCCCGCCGGCTAAGCAGGCTATGTGGTAAAACGCGAAGCATTGACTCGCAGTTAAGTGACTCACAATCATGGGCCTCACAAATCTCCTTAAAGAATTTTTCTGAATCTTACGTGATATGATAACGGGTACTAAAAAGCGCGGCTTATTAATCAAGCAGTAGGTCCTTCTGTTATACATGTTACGGCTTAACTTTCTTGTGCATATAGCATATCGGACTTATTGACTGGTCACGTGCCAATAATGTTCTTTTTGTGAAGATATTTTCTTTCTTTTCTTTGTTTTGCATCGGACCTAGAAAACAACTATCAAACTAAATATGGCAACAAACTATATTCAGCCTCACTGATAAAAGATTGTGAAATGGAGAAATGTTCACCATTCTTTCAGTCTTTTTGTCTGTCGTTTATCTTCAAATAGGCATGTACTAAAAGAAGAAACACCGGATCATCGGATCACCGGAACACCCCAGAACACCAGAAAAATGGTGTTCCAGTGTTCTTGGTTTTAGTACAAGCCGTTCAAATAGGAGTGATTTATCAACATTATAATCAAGGCAAATTTTATTGCTTTGATCCCATATGGTTCCCAACCAAACCATATCGTACCCTCCCCACCATCACTAAGGGTGGTTTTCAGGAGGGTCCTCTATAAAACAAAATTCAAAACAGAAAAAAAAAAACATCAATGAAATATTAAAATTAAAGTAACTAGCAAAAATTAAAAACTGCATTAAGAATGTATACATGAAGCTAACAAAGAAGAATTTCCTAAAAACCTTTTCAAATTTCTTTCAAAACTCATGTCCGGCATTGGTCTTTTCAGTGCAATAGGTAGTGTTCGGGAATACCAACAAGAAACACTCATGATGTGTAGTATATACGAAATAATTCATATTTGAACGGCCAATATAGATGAAAGTGAATAATAATCATCACAGTTAATTTCCAATTTAAGCAATTGGAAAGAAGAAGCCTGAAAAAAGAAAACAGGGATTCAACGGGATTCAAACTCGTGACTTCCGCGATACCGGTGCGATGCTCTTCCAACTGAGCTATCAAGCCACACATTATACTTAGTTGGGAGCGAGGTCAATTTATTGAGTTCATTTTTTCCCCTTAGAAGTTACATGATGTGTAGTATATATGAAATAATTCATATTTGAGCTGCGGATGTATATGAAAGTTAAGAATGTTCATCGCAGTTAGAAACCTGAAAAAAAATAGGGCTGATCTTTTCAGGCTTCTTTTTTCCAATTTCTTAAAGTATCACTATATCAAAATTGACCACCCGTATCGCATGAAAGAAGATTTGTTGTGAAATAAGACGATCACGTGAGGTTTCACTTTGGCGGTGAATTGACAGAACGCGATGACAAGAACTTGTCGACGCTCAGCTGACGGTAATTAGCAATTAAAAGATGTTTTTTATATTTTTATATTTTAACAAAAATAGCTTTTCTTTTCGATGTTTTGCAAAAGGAAGACAGTAAAATTTCCCAACAAGGCAGCCGAAAAAATGAAATTTACTTTTCTGAACGAAATTGGGGTATACTGATACCTTAAATTGGAAATTCACTGCGATGATCATTCTTCACTCTCATCTACATCCACAGTTCAAAATATGAATTATTTCATTTACTTCACACCATTTTACTCTACGGAAAAATATATATGAACTCAATAAATTGACCTCGCTCATTGCGTTGCTTCATAGCTCAGTCACAGGTTCAAGCCCTTAGGCTTTTTCTGTCCAATTGCTTAAATTGTAAATTCACTGGGATGATCATTCTTCAATCTTGCTTTAATTTATTTGGACAAAATGTCGGTAACTTAATTTGACACGAGATGTGAATAGATAATATGTGGAAACCTTATTTTCCAAGAATGAATTCTTCTGCTTTAATAATTTGTTTAAGGGAATAATGCATACCTACAGAACAAATAAACGATAAAAAAAAAATACTCCAGAATTTATTTCAACAAACCCGTCAAACAAAACGCAACAGTCAATTGTTTAAATTTAGCATGACATCTCGTATAAATTAGATAAGTTTAGCGGCGCCTCAAAAATCTCCCGATAAATAACCCAAGCTGATTTTGATATATCATTTACGACAGCATAAAACGTTTCTACAGGCGAAGTTTGAAGGAATTTGGAATTATGGCACATGACGAAAAATATCTCTAAATTTGAATACTAAATTAGCAATTTCCCCGTCCGTTAAGTATAAATATGAAAATCTGACAGAAGAAATCAGCAATACGCCTAGGATTAACTGGAACATATTTTTTTGTAAATAAATAAAAAGCTGTCTGTCAGAATCGCGTAGAGATACCACAGTGAAATTAACATATGGGCAATTTTAAGCCTGCCCATTTAATCTAATCAGTGGATTCTCCGCAAAATGGAAAAAAAAAATAGATTCTTATGGCCGCATTTGATCTCTTTCGTTGCCATGGAAACGGGTCACTTGAAAAAAAGTAAATCCAGAAATAAACTTCAGTGGTATTGTATAATATGTATCCCAAACATGGGCTCATTTAATTGCGAGGTCATCATGAAGTACAGGACAGTCTGGTACTCTAATCTTTCAATACTGTGTTAAGCCACGTTAATATGATTATCAACACTGATAAGCATTCTTTGGATCCATCAGGCCCTAACAAAGCCCGCTGATTCTAATGATAACCTTGTATGCAATCGACACAATTCCAAACATATATTGCAAAATCATGCACAGCGTATATATTTGATGTTTTCTAAAAACTGTCGTGGGTGACAGGTTGTCTCGAAAAAATGTTAAAGTGCACCTAACCCCCAAATTTAATTGCAGCTGGAAGAAATGTTTATATTACGTGAAGTAAATTGGCGCAAAAATTTATTGATTTGTGTGACTCCTCTTTTTGTTTGTGGGGTTGAAGTCGAAAAATATTTGGCTCAAGTCCGCCTCACCATGGGAACTGGGACGAGTAGAGCTTTGACGTAGAAAGGAGAACCGACGTATGCGACTGCTTCCCGTGTTGTTTACGATTTTCAGTGTCGTGTACTCTTTTGTCAGTCGCTTGGCATTCTTTATTTCTCTCAGATCCTCTCAGAACGAATCAATTAACAGTAGGTAATGGTGATGATAATGGTTTTTATTATATAGATACTGATGAAATACCAGAATTTTTCCTTTTACTAAAAAGTCATATCTTCATCGCGCGCAGTGAAGATGCGATTTACATTTCTAGTCAGGATGAGATCGGACATCAGCATGTAAAGGCGTCTATGACTAGAACATCTAACCAAACGTATATTGCAAAATCATGCACAGCGTATTTATTTTATTTTTTCAAAAACCTGTCGTGGGTGACAGGTTGTCTCGGAAAAAATGTTAATAAAAATGTTATTAGCTCATACTAACTCAAAAAATAGCATTTAAATTATTATAATTTATGATGTGTTTATGTTCCGTTCTATAATTTTAATAAAAAAGAGATAAGACAATAAGGTGAAGTTAATACGTTTTGATGTGTGACTTTCAAGGTAAACTATTTAATCCGTGAACTAACGTATGTTAAATTAGCATTACTGTTATGTGGCGTTGTTTCACTTCAGTTCAATCTTCAGCTTGTGTGCTTTCGAGTACCAAGGTTGATGATTCATAAGTGTATGTACGATAAGAGCAGGATACAGTAAGAGTTACTAGCAGCGTGTCCTACTAATGTGTTTGAAGATGCTATCAATCAATATGACAAGCCAATGCTATCTTGCTTGTGGAGAAAAATTATCCTCAGCGAAATATTTTCTGTTACGCGACTAACCTTTTCGATATTCTGTGTGAAACTGTATAGGCATATATTTTCATCAAAGTAAGAATGTAATGTCTCGGCGATGATAATACATAATGCGTGCGCTATGAGGCAATCAAATTGGAAAGATTGTGGTAATTTACTCAGCTGGCACTAAATTCTTCAGTAAGTAAACAGTTTCATTTTAGAATTTTTTTAAAATAACTGTACCTCTAATGTAGATTATAAGTGGATAACGTACTTCAGTGATCAGTTCAACTGAGTAGAGGAAAAGAACTTACTCTGATAACTTGTAAGCACATCATGTTAAAGCCAGAACACATAGTATTTATTGTTATATTTGTACTCGAGGCTGTCGTCATCATCACAGGAAACATGTTCACCATTTTTATTTTCTGGAAACAGCGTACAAACCTGAAACGAACATACTTTCTTCTTATCAACCTTGCGGTGGCGGATTTGCTTGTCGGGATAACAGAACCCATTGTCCTAGGGACAGAAAATATTGGCATAATGAAAAGGCCGGCGCCGAGGAATGACGTACAAAGAATGAAAAATCCTTCTCCAGCAATTCAACTCTTTTTTTCGAGTGTGTCAGTAATTTTCCTTGCTCTTATATCACTGGAACGTGCACATGCCGTGCTGCGGCCACTCCATCATCGTGTAATGGGCACGCGCGTTTACAGCTGTGCCATCGTTATCGCCTGGATGACTGCGCTATGCATTGCTGGGACAAAATTGTTAGCGATGTACCACGCAGAGGTGGATAGAGCACTTGCTTCTATCATTATTCATTCCTATCTTTTCCTTTGTGTGTTGGTTATCTGTGGAAGTTTCATCAGCATTCGTAAACAATTGCGCTCTTCAACGCCTGATCTTGAGGTCCACAAGCGCAAATCAGCGGAGCAGAATTTACGGGTTTCGAGAACATTCTTCATAGTAGCCGCTGTGTCGCTTATGTTCTGGCTTCCAGCTATTATATCTTTCATTATTATGGAATTTTGCTCCAAGGAATGCGGCTTTTCGCCAACAGTGGTTTCGATTGTGACCTGTCTGCACCTGGCAAATTCCATGGTTAATCCATTCGTTTACTCCTTAAAAATGCCTATCTTTAAAAATGTTTTGAAGAAGTGCTGTGATAGATGTGTAGAAAATATCGAATCCAGACCAGTTCCTCTGAATGTTAGAAATGAAGCCATTGAATGCGCCACGCACTTGTAACATGCCTACCAAGAGAAGAAGATACTCAAACAAATGAAGTCCCAAAGTGCACTCTACTCCAGAGATTTGTAGGAAGAAGAAAAATGTTTGTCACTGCCGGGTTAATTTTTTTGTCTTTTGATATTCATTTTCAAACCATGCATATTGCCTCGATAAAGCGATATAATATAATTTGAATAATATTTGTGTTACGACGTCAGTGCAGCTAAAAAGGGTTATGGTTATCCCGTCAGCTAGCTTATACATATAATTTTTGCAGTAATGTATTTGTCAATAGTTGTTCTTTTATTCATACATATAACTCCTTTCTTAGTACAAAACTCACTTCGTTCATCTGCACAACAAAGTAAAATAAGAAAACACAGCTATAGCAATGTCATGCATCTGGTAAATGTCAACGGATATCGCATTTATTGCATAAATCCATTCAATTTAAGGCAGTTATGGTCATCCCAGGAAACATATTAACTTGTTTTTTGGACTCAAACTGAAACGCATCGTCCTCGGGATGTGAAGTTTCCTAAAGTTAAAGTGGTCGTTAGAAAACGTTCACTGAATCAATAATAATTTCATTGAATCCCAATGCCTTGGTTCTAGCACACCGTAATTTTCCCTGTCCTTATTTCTCTGGATTGTGCATTTTGCAGCCAATTACTAACACGCGCATATTTAGATTTATTTATATCGGTATTGCCTGGATGGCTGTATACGCAATGCATTGCTCGAATATATTTGCTAGGAATGCATCACTCTGAGGTGGAAAGAGTCGACAATAGGCCCTTTGCACTAACACGTTGCTGGTGAGCAAGTTACGCTCTGGGACATGAAGTCGCTTTTTTGGATGTCCCCTCGCGTAGCTTGCTCACCAGCAGGGTGTTATTTTGTACCATGTTATTGGGTTGTGCAAAGGGCCTATTTTGTCGCTTCTCGTTCGTTCTTTTTTATGTTTGTGCTTTTTATCTGTGCGAGTACTCTGTACGTGCTCGATTACACTTCCTTGAAATAGGCATCCAAAACCACTCAGTCGACGAAACAGAATTCACGACTTTCAAGAACATTCTTCTTCTTCATAGCGGCAGTGTCGCTTGTACTCTGACTACCAACTGTTTTAGTTTGCATCATAAAGGTGTTTGTCGTAACGAATGCGGATTTTCGCGCGCCTGTAGGCGTGATTTTTGTGAATAGGCCATTTCCGAGTTCTCTTTTGCCCCAGTGCCAAAACGAGTCTAAGTGCGAAAACATTCATATGTGTTTACCTGCATCTTAATTAATATTCTCATTTACGTATGAATAGTTTCGCACTTAGACTCCCTACTTTTTCAGGAGATGGCTTGAATATGTGTAAAATGGAATTTTTTTTTTTTTCAATTTTGAATCCCTTTCCATCCTCGCCTTGAGTTTAGTCAGCCTTGCAAGCCAACGGTTATCCTCCAAAATTTACCTATGATGGAAAAAACAAGAAACCGCAACTCTCTACGGATCTATCCCCAGAGGAGATAGTCGTTGGACCCTACTAAGTCGCACATGTTTTTAGCAAGTCTTCCCTAGATGTAGAGTGTAACTGAGACCCTTGAGCCTTTAAAAGCACTTCAGCAAGTCACGTGTTTCCTGCCCCAAAGGCACGGCCACGGCCTCAGATGCACAGCCTGGTGTTGCTTATAATTTCCTTGGGCAACTGTGCATGGAGCTATGTCTGTGAAATGGCAAGATTGTCATAATAATATAGAAGGAAAGTTTAAACGGCATGTACTAAAACAAGGAACACCGGAACACCCCGGAACACCAAAAATACAATAAAATGTCAACAAATTTCTGGTGTTCCGGGATTTTCCGTGTTTTGTGGTGTTCCGGTGTTCCTGGTTTTAGTAAATGCCAGTTAAAACAGCGACCAAAGGCCCTAGCATGGCTCATCACGCATGGTCTCAGGATCATTTCATTGATTTTGACAATGCTTCCATAATTGACAAAGGGAATTATCACGTTAAGAAGTTTTTGGAATCTTTGACACTATGTCGACCCCAAACGCGGACAATAACTCTAGTCCGCTCCCAGGACAATACAGCATTCGTTTTCACAAAAATTCTTAGGTTTATTTCCATAATTTTGTCCTATTGTTAGCTTTTATTATATGAAACCAAGATATTGTTCACTTGGAAAAAATTCTATATATACAAGACATTGCGAAATAAGACTTTCGTTTGAAATATTATTTATTGTCTTGACTTTATGTACCCGAAAAGTCTTCATCCAATATTTTCTGAATGAACCAAGAAAAAATATGTCATGTACATTTTAGAGAAAAATATTTATGCTTATCTCCACAGTATTCAAATTATAATGTGTGCATAAGAATAAAAAAGCATAATAGTTTTAAAAATATTGGCCACTTAATACTATATTTTAATTAATTCATTTTTTCAACTTAAGCGTTTTTCACGTAAACCTCTTTGTAGTTTCGACGTTTTGGTTTAGCAATCATCCAAAGGCAGCGCTCTTTCAGAAGTGAAAACCGATGTTGGAGATAAAGGTGCACTGCTGTTATTATTGTAGAATTAAAATGATCGTGATACTTTTTGAAAGCGGATGCATTATAATTTGGCTCGATCTCACCTATTTGGATTTTCATCACCTGTGTGTATCTTCCGCTGTCTTTCATAAAACAAATTGGAAAGTTGCGCAATTCATAAAATTAGCGGACATAAGGTGTCCTTTCTTAACGATAACACTGAAAGGCAACATATCCGCAAGTTTATCTACAACATGCCAAAAGCAACCGCTATTATTTTTATAGTCATCTTCGCACTCGAAGCCTCGTTTATCGTGATAGCAAACGGCTTCACCATTTTTGTCTTCTGGACGCACAGATTCCGTCCCAAACGGACTCCTGATCAACCTTGCCATCGCTAATCTACTAATTGGGCTAGCTGAAGCAGTTGTGCTTGTGACCCAGAAAATTCCCAACGAATTAAAAAGGCGAAGAACGCAAAGGTTTTCACCGACTTTTCACGTCTTTGCCTCGAGTACGCCAGTACTACACACAATCAGAAGACTGGTCCTGGCGCAGCCGAGGACCATAAAAAATATTGCAACGGCGTGAATGGCAGGCCGACAAGGATCGAGATGCCGGAAGAGGGGAAAAACACCCTTTCTTTCCAAAATCATCACAAACAGATGAAGGCGCCGTACGTGATATACGCGGACTTTGAGGCTTTAGTCAGAAAGATTCCAAGCTGCGAGCGCGGACCAGAGAGCAAACAAAAAAGCTACACGGAGAAGACAGAATGGCACGAAGCAAGCGGGTATGCGTACATGGTTGTGAGAAGCGACGGCGAAATAAGGCAAAAAGTTTTCAGGGGTGAAAATGCGTTCGGAACGTTTCTAAGTGACATTCTGAAGGAAGAGGAGAAAATAAGAGAGAGTTTGGCCACACCAAAGCCAGTTGTGATGGTGGCAGAAGACTGGGAAAAATTCAAAAACGCAACGGAATGCCATATTTGTAACAAAAGTTTGATAAAAGACCAATTCCTTGACTCATTGCCAGTATGGTACAATGAAACAGACATGTATTGTGACCAAAGTCACAAAAAATGTTTTTACAAAGCGCAGAAAGAATTAGATTTCATAAGACTAAAATGAATAAAAGACATAAAAGACAAAAACGACGAATGGATAGCGAAAAATCAGGAAACGTGTTTGTTCTGCGCAGAACCACTGCTTCAGAAAAACTTCAGAGACGCGGTTAAAGACCATTGTCACATCACCGGCAGGTTCCGCGGAGCAGCGCACAACGCGTGCAATTTCAAACTGCGAATAAAACCCAAAACGGTCCCAATACCTGTTGTATTTCATAATCTGAGAGGCTACGACGCGCACCACCTTATGCAAGTGAAATGCATCGCCAACAACATGGAGAAATACATCACATTTTCAGTGGGGAGTCTGCATTTCATAGACAGTTTGAACTTTCTGCTTGGAAGCCTTCATGCAGTTGTCTCCGCAACCCCTAAGGAGACGTTGAAAGTAACATCAACCATCGCAAATGGAAGCGAACTGCTTTTCAAAAAGGGGATCTACCCTTACGAGTACATGGACACATGGGAGAGATTCAGCGAGACAAGGCTGCCGGACAAAGACAAGTTTTACAGCAAGCTCACAGATGAACACATAACAGACGAGGAGTACGCGCACGCGCAGAGGGTCTGGGAGGCTTTTGAGTGCACGTCTCTCGGTGACTATCATGATCTCTACGTTAAAACGGACGTCGCTCTGCTGGCAGATGTTTTCGAGAACTTCCGAAACCTGTGCGCAGAACAGTACGGGTTGGAACCAGCACATTATCACACGTTGTCAGGCTTCTCGTGGGACGCGCTATTAAAAAAGACAGGGGTTGAACTGGAGCTATTCACAGACCTTGAAATGCATCTCTTCGTGGAAAGAGGAATGCCTGGAGAAATCTCGATGGCAGGCAAAAGGTACGCCAAGGCAAACAACCCCATGCTGCCTGCCTACAACCCCAACATGCCGAAAAAATACATCATATATCTCGACGCAAACAACCTTTACGGATGGGCAATGTGCAATCCCCTCCCGAAAAGAGATTACAAATGGAAACGCGTTATGCCCACAGAGGAGGAGACCCTCAAGAAAAAAGAGGGCGCAAGAAATTGCTGGATTCTTGAGGTTGATCTTGAATATCCCGCAGAACTGCACGAGGAGCACAACAGCTATCCACTAAAACCGGAAAAAAAAAAGGAAGTAAAAAAGGAAAAGATGTCGGGCTACCTGAAGGGTTTGATAAAAGACCTTGATATAAAAATGCCCCCAGGCAGCAAGAAGCTGCTGCTGACGCTCGAAGACCAAAACAAGTACGTGGTACATTACAGAAACCTTCAGTTTTATCTCTCCCAGGGCATGAAACTTAAACGCGTGCACAGGGTGCTGGAGTTCGAGCAAGAACGCTGTATGGAACCATACATCATGATGAACACTGAGTTCAGGAAAAACGCAAGGAGCGACTTTGAAAAGAACTTATACAAATTCATGAACAACTCGATTTTCGGCAAAACCATGGAAAACCTGCGCAAACGTGTTTACATAAAAATCGTGCGCAGCGCAGAGGAAAACAAAATAGGGAAATTGGTTGCCAGCCCCTTGTACTCAAGGTTTGCTGAATTCACAAACGACATGGCGGGGATCCACATGCATAAAAGCCGCCTGCTGCTGAACAAACCAGTATACACTGGCATGACGATCCTTGACAACAGCAAGATCCTGATGTATGACTTTTTCTACAACAATCTGAAAAAGCAATACGGTGAAAAGTGCGAGCTTTTGTACACAGACACCGACAGCCTTCTGCTAGAGATAGAAACGGACGACGTCTACAAAGACATCGAAAGAAACAAAAACCTTTATGATACGAGCGATTACCCGAAGGAGCACCCGCTTCACTCAAACGAGAACAAAAAGGTCTTGGGCAAGATGAAAGATGAATGTGCCGGAACGCCGATAGCATAGTGTGTGTGTCTCAGGTCGAAAATGTACTCGATTCTGAGGGCGGACGAAAAAAACATAAAAAAGCAAAAGGTGTAAAAAAGAGCGTTGTCAAGAAACAAATCAAGCATGAACAGTACAAGGAAACGCTTTTAGGTGCGAAACAGTTATGGCACGGAATGAACATTCTTCGAAGCGAGGGACACCAAATCTATGGCATGCACGTAAACAAGATTTCGCTGTCCGCGTTTGATTCAAAACGTTGAATAGCGGACGATGGGATCCATACAAATGCTTACGGGTTCCCAGAAGCTGAACTTGAAGAGATGGAAGATGTTGATTTGACAGAAGCTGAACTCGAAGAGATGGCAGCAGCTTTGGGAGATGTTGATTTGTCAGCATTTGGGGTTGATTGAACCCCAAGGGCTCGGACAACATCGCGTGGGTCCAAGCTGCTCAAACAGTCAATTAACAAAGGGTCGACAAAAAAGTCTTGTTTCCGTAGAAGCGTTTTTCTTTTGGCAGGAAGATATTTTTGCATATATTTGCCTTGGAAATTAAAACACCGTTGCGTCCACTCTCCAATTTTCAAAAAATACATCTATTTCTTTAAAAGCGGGTCCACTGTTCACTAGATGTCAGACGGAGGAAGAGTGGTGTTTGGAGGGACAACCAGCATCTCTTCACGCACAAATCCGCGCCCTGGTCCGTCGCGCAAATAGTAGAGAACAGGTTGATTCGGTTTGGAAAAAGATCTTTCAATGTTAAAAACTTTCAACGACCAGATTGGATCTGTGGCTCTCTTCTTTCCCCCACCTTCCAATTCTCCCGGATAGTATAGATAACGAACTTGGACAAGAGAGGGGAGGATTTTTTCACTCTTTCCAACTGGCCTTCTATAAGGTATTGATGGTTTGGAATAAACAGCTTTTTCTTTGATAGCTTCTGCGGGTTTCTTGTCGATAAGGCTTGTCTTCTCGTTGTTCAGAGCGGCGAAAACTTCAGGAAGCCTTTTCACCCACGCAGTGGACCGCTCACCCTCTGGGAGACGCATTCCCACGGCGTACTGATGTCCGAACAAGCGTTCGGCAAGGGTGCGGTTGAAACGTTCAACAATGGCCTGGTCGCGGTGAATCTCGGGGCGCCCGCGCCGGATAAAGGTTTTGTGCTTTTCCATGTCTTTTGACACGTCGCCCATGAATTCGCGCCTGGGGTCAACCTGCAGCAGTTGAGGCCATTTCAAAGGCCCGCGTTTGTAAATCTTCTGAAAGGCCCGAGCGACCTCATCAGAATTTTTCGAAGTCAAGGGTTCGGCCTCTTTAAAGCGGCTGGCCACGTCGACAACGGTCAGCGCGTATTTGAAAAGTTTGCAGCCAATAGCCACCCGGACCGTAGTATATCTTTGAGAGTTTGGCTTCCATCACTATAAAGGAGTCAAAAGAGTTTAAAGGAACCTGAAGGCTGCCCAACCCAGAGCGAGAGACCCGGCGCCAATGAAAACAAGTTCACCATTTTTCTGCTGCTCGCTTGGATGATAGAAATCAGAGAACTTGGGCTCTTTGGGAGGTGTCATCCGTTCTTCAGGGTGCGCCTGATTGTAGAGTTTGAAAGCGAAGTCAGTGTTGGTGAAGTTCTGTTTGGCCTCTGCCTTTATCTGCGCGTTTGTTGCAATACTAGTCCATATGGCGAATGCCTTTTTTGGGTTGCTGTGATGGCTGCGGAGATGCTTGCGTCACCTGTGGCGCAGGTGCCGGCGCAGTTGCCCGAAAAAGGCTCGGATGTCTTGACGCTTGACATAAGTTGTAACAAGCGTTGCGCCAATTCCAATGATAGAGATCCATTGGGTTGTGCTAAGACCATTTGAGACTTTGGAATCATCTGCAGCGGGCTCTGGTGCAGGAGCAGGTGCAGATTTTTCATTCTCGTTTGCGATTTTCTCGAGAGCTTTTCTCTGTTCTTCGTGTTTCAACCGAGTTCTTTCAGCAATCCGTTTACCAGCAGCCACTCGCTTGGGATTTCTTGCGGGCTTTGTGGCCGGAGTTTGTGAAGTTGCTTGGCTTTCCTGTGGTTCAGTGCTTGCTTTCGCGGTCGGTTGCTGCTGCTGTTCTTCAACCATTGTTACTTGGAAACAAATATATATTTAATTAAAATTTTTTTTGTGAGAAATTGCTGCATATTTCTGAGGAATTATTCAGCGGTTGGTGAGTTTTACTCAATAATTCCTTCCGATTTTGCTTCGCTTTTCCAATCAATGTGTTTTATTGTGATCAGCACCGCGTTGGCCACAGCAAGAAAACTGCCGCACTTTAAAGCCATGTTGCCGGCCAGGTTGGAGAGCTTTTTGTTGATGATGTAGTCGTTTCTGAGTTCTTTTTGATAAGCATCGATGTCATCCATGGCAACGACCATTCCGACCCCTTTCGTCACAAGAAAAATGAAGCTGTCGATCAATCTGTCAGTTGTCTTTGAGCCCACAAAGGCCTCGTATCGTTTGGTGTATTTCTCAACATCTTTGTTGCTGAGGCGCTTCACCTACTCGTGCGACAGTTGCACGCCGAGGGCTTCTTTGGATTTTCCTGTCGACACCAGCACGGCCAACTGCTCACGAAGAGCAGAAATATCAGGCTGCAATGAAGCAACTGAAGAGACATTGTCGGGCGCGCTCGTTGTCTCAGCTTCAAGCAAGTTCAAAACGTTGGTCATCGCGGGGTCTTCGAATGCGCTCGTTGATTGTGTCGCCATTTTGTATAGGTTGTAAATTTTTAATTGCGCACAAATTTTATTCCATAAGTGTGCCGAAGTGCGAACTCAAGGTAGGAAAACTTATTTTTTTTCAACCTCGAAACATATTCTTTGTACTCATCATGAGAAAGTTCGCCGGCGTAATATTCAAAAACCGCATTCAAAGTCTGAGGGCGTATAGAGAAGCACAAGCGCAGATACGTTTTCGCGTAAAGAAGCTGTGATGCTGGTCAATTTTTGGGTGAGCGCCCACACGCTGAATCCTGCGTGGCGGGCGCTGAATGCGAGATTGACCAGCGGGCCTGAGCGTTTTTTCACATCTTTTGTGGCTGCGCAGTCATCGAGGATTATGAGCGTGTTGGTGCCCTCCAAAAACAAGCAAACAATCTTCAACCAGGGTTCCACCTCATGTTGTTCACAACCAATAACATAAAAACGCGGGTCAGCCAAAGCGAAACGAAAATAAGTCTTGTTATACACGAATGTTGGGCAGAAGAGCACGATGTAGTCGAACTTGCCGTGAAAAGGACCGCAGAGCTGATCAACCACAAACCTTGATTTGCCTGAATTAGTCGGGCCCACGATGAGAGCGTTGAACGGTATGTTGTTCGGATCCATTTTCTATATTAGAATTGCACAGATTCTAATTGCTGCCCCAATATACTCATTTGCGAGTCACTGATCACGAAAACGTGGCAGTTCACATTGCCTGAGCCACTGAGATTTCGCTCGAGTGCAAGCTGGACTCCATCTTTTGCGTTTACGAGGTGCGCGCCGCTGCCGTGCATTGCGATATCCTCCATTGAGCGCAAATCGATCAGAAGCCCGAACTTGTCATCTCTCCAGAACTTTTTCAGATTCATGTGCTGTGTTTTTTTTTTGTCTTGCCAAAGAAGCGGTCAACTTCACCCCAAAAATCTTTTCCTTCGAGGCCGTTGTTGAAGAGCATGTTTGGCGTGCCATTTACCGTAACATCGACTTTCGAGAGGTCTGGGTTAATGTACTTTTCTGAATCCCTGATGCCGGCTGTGTAGGGCTCAATAAAGAGAAGAAGAACGCCTTTCAGGGATCTTCTCTGGGGGTTTACTCTGAGGTTAATCCTTGAGTCAGCGCTTTTTGAGAAGGTGACAACCTGATCCCGCATCACATGGTCGTATAAGAACTCCTTGCCAGCGTAATAAACACTGCTCGCGTCGTCTGCCAGAGACTTGCTTCTCAACATTTCGTGCTCGAGCTGGATTTTTGTCAGCTTGTATTTCAGTTTATCCGGATCAGAGCCTTTGACAACCTGCGAGGCCGGCGCAAGTTTCAGCTCCAACACGAGGTTGTGAAAGAGACCTTGGGGATAAAAGACTCCGTGGTCGGTCAGGATCTGGTGGTCCAGTCGGATACGGTATTTCGTTCCGAAAACCTTGTTAAGCGCGTTTTCCGCGTCGACGTCCGAGGTTTTCTTATCCTCAGAATTTGAGCGGACCTTGCAGAGGTCCTCAGTCTGGATGCCCTCGAGCAGCATCTCGTCACGCTCCTCCTGCGAGAGGAAAAGGTCCTCTCAGATCTTGTAGATGTCATACCCCACCGTGTCCTGCACTGTGGTTCCAGCGTACTTCACAACCAGCTTGTCGACCAGAGCACGTGTGACGTTTTGAACGAGGAAGTTGTTGGGGTGCCCTCCAGACAGGTCGATGTCGAAAAGAAGTCCGAGAGAGCCTGGCACGAGGACATCGTGCTCATTTAGCTTGGGCACGTAAACATTCCAGTCATGTCCAATACACCCGCACTGTATCGATCCGTTGAAGTCATATTCAGTTCGTTCGATTCGTACGGATCGTTTAAATGTTCTACGCTCCGTAGTAGCGTTGACGGTTCGTATATTCTATATTACATCTCAACGATCCGTAAATTTCAAACGGATCGTCATCCCTTCTTACGGAACGAATAGGGCAATCAACGGTCCGTACGTTTCGCACGGAGCGAATAGCTTTCATTTGGTCCGAAGTGCATCTCATTAAATGAGAGGCCATGTGTGTGTGTTAACGGATCGTTCAATTCGTTCGATTCGCAATTCTTGCATCTCATTAAATCAACAGAGTGTAGTCGTGCGGCTCGTAATTCTTGCTTGGAAGGGAATGCTGTATACATGTATATTCCTCGTTCTAAATGTGGAGAATACCAGCGATGAATACTGTACACGCGTATATTCCTCGTTCTAAATGTGGAAAATACCAGACATGCTTTCTAGCTGTGTTGAAGAACCCGAAACGCACGAGTGCGGTTCGTAATTCCTGCTTGGAAGGGAATACTGTAGACATGTACATTCTTAGTTATTCTAAATGTGGAAAATACCAGCCATGAATACAGTATACATGTATATTCTTCGTTCTAAATGTGGAAAATACCAGGCATGCTTTCAAGCCGCGTTGAAAAAGCAGAAACGGCAACGACTTCAGTCACTCTAACATATACTCTAAGTGCGTGTTCGCGTGCATTTCGTAATTCTTGCTCGAAAGGGCAAGCCGGCAAATGCTGTATACATGTATATTCCTCGTTCTAAAGGTGGAAAATACCAGCGATTAATACTGTATACATGTATATTCCTCGTTCTAAGTGTGGAGAATACCAGACATGCTTTCTAGCTGTGTTGAAGAACCCGAAACGCACGAGTGCGGTTCGTAATTCCTGCTTGGAAGGGAATACTGTAGACATGTACATTCTCAGTTATTCTAAATGTAGAAAATACCACATGAATACAGTATACATGTATATTCCTCGTTCTAAATGTGGAAAACACCAGGCATGCTTTCAAGCCGCGTTGAAGAAGCCGAAACGCAACAACTTCAGTCACTCTAAGTGCGTGTTTGTGTGCGTTTCGTAATTCTTGCTCGAAAGGGCAAGTCGGCAAATACTGTATACAAGTATATTCCTCGTTCTAAATGGGGAAAATACGAAGCTTTCTTTCTAGCTACGTTAAACAAGCCGGAACGCAGGAGTGCGGTTCGTAATTCCTGCTTGGAAGGGAATATTGTATACATCTGTATTCCTCGTTCTAAATGTGGAATAGAGCGTTTTCACTCACGTGACCAAAAAAATAAATCGAAAACCATTCAGTGGACAGAGTCAAGAAACTTCGACGTTATAGAATATAAATAAAGAAAACATTTCTCCAAGTTTCAGGCGTGTACGTTATTCCAAACTTCAGATATTGGTCGAAATGTATCGCACAAATTTACAGAGCCCAGTATGGAGCCGCCATATTGGTGTACCTCTGTGAACACCAACATGGCGGCTGGAAATAGTGTAAACATTTGGAGTTTACTTTGGTTATCTAGGCGACTGGTTACCTATTTTGAACAAACAAATGTTCATATAAACACTTTTCCTAATACTCAAAGTTCTGAAATGGCTAAATCTCGCGAGATAAGTATGTGTTTTTCGACATACATGATCGTAACTGTAAGTCCCACAGGATTCTTTTGGTGGATAAAGACTCGTTTTTAGGGAGAAAGGAAAATGACGCAACGACTGTTTCACAGTATACCGGTCAGTATAAAAAAAAAGGACTGTGGACTACGGACTGGGTATAAAACATGAACGGAGGTATAAAATATGGACCAGGACTGCGGACTGGGTATAAAACACGGACTGAGGTTATAATAAAGTCTTCAAGTCCTCAGCTTCTACGCTCGCATTTGAAAGATCAAATGATGATTACCGCTTTGGTTAGAACAGTTCGAGACTGTTGGCGTGTGATGTAGCGGTCGTTAAAACGTTCCGTATTGTGCATATTACTGTATAAAACAAGGCTTCTTGCTTTTTTATGATTGTTGTTTTGGTGGGAGGAATTTTGAACGGACAAGGATATCCTTAAGTGATTTTTCCTTCCTTAAATGCTACAATCGGTTAGGTTTTTAAGCTCATGATTGCAAGACCGGTTTCGGATTCCTAAGGAGGGATCCTTCGTCAGTTGCTAAAGCTTGTTTCTAAAGATCTCTGAGGCGAGCTAGTAACAAATAGCTCTGAGGCGAGCTGGTAACAAGTGCCGATGAGAGAATCAACTCCGCTTTTATAGTATCCTGCAGTCGGTAACAGGATTGATCTATTGTTTATATTACAGTAATTATGCAGATTGGCGGTTTTTACACGCTACGTAGAGTTAAATCACTCGAATTAGCTGAGTGAAAATGATTTTGCGCGTGTAGCTTGAGCTAGTTAATCAGAAATGGGCTGTTGGATAGTCTTAAATTTCCGTTAGCTTTGTTGAGCGTAGAGATTCGCCAGGGTGATAAAACTTACGCGGGCCTGAGGTTTTTAATGAACCAAAGTTATAACAAAGTCTTCAAGTCCTCAGCTTCTAAGCTCGCATTTGAAAGATCAACTTGATGGGAGGAACAATTTTATGATTACCGCTTTGGTTAGAACAGTTCGAGACTGTTGGCGTGTGATGTAGCGGTCGTTAAAACGTTCCTTATTGTGAATATTACTGTATAAAACAAGGCTTCTTGCTTTTTTATGATTGTTGTTTTGGTGGGAGGAATTTTGAACGGAAAAGGATATCCTTAAGTGATGTTTCCTTCCTAAATGCTGCAATCGGTTAGGTTTTTAAGCTCAAAATGGCAAGACCGTTTTCGGATTCCCAAGGAGGGATCCTTCGTCAGTTGCTAAACCGAGCTCTAAGTCGAGCTACTAACAAATAGCTCTAAGGCGAGCAAGTGCCGATGAGAGAATCAACTCCGTTTTTATAGTATCAATCAGTAATTACGCAGATTGGCGGTTTTTACACCCTGCGTGGAGTTAAATCACTCGAATTAGCTGAGTGAAAATGATTTTGCGAGTGTAGCTAGCGCTAGTTGGTCAGAAATGGGCTGTTGGACAGTCTTAAAATTGAGCGTAGAGATTCGCTCATCGGCACTTGTTACTAGCTCGCCTCAGAGCTCTTTAGAAACAGGCTTTAGCAACTGACGAACGGATCCCTCCTTAGGAATCCGAAACCGGTACGGGTCTTGCAATCATGAGCTTAAAAACCTATCCGATTGTAGCATTTAAGGAAGGAAAAATCACTTAAGGATATCCTTGTCCGTTCAAAATTCCTCCCGCCAAAACAACAATCATAAAAAAAGCAAGAAGCCTTGTTTTATACAGTAATATGCACAATACGGAACGTTTTAACGACCGCTACATCACACGCCAACAGTCCGGAACTGTTCTAACCAAAGCGGTAATCATAAAATTGTTCCTCCTATCAAGTTGATGTTTCAATAAGATGCAATATACATTCCGCAAACTCTACTATGGATCGAGCGTAGCAAATTAACGATCTGTACGAATCGAACAGATCGTCAAGCCGTCTGCCCCACACACTCAAGATCATCAGAAGGGTGATTTTTTCTAAGTCCCCTTAATGAGATGCAATATACGATCCGTAAACTCTACTCTACGGAGCGTAGCACATTTAACGATCCGTACGGATCGAACGGATCGTCAAGCCGTCTGCCCCACACACTCAAGATCATCAGAAGGGAGATTTTTTCTAAGTCCCCCTAATGATATGCAATATACGATCCGTAAACTCTACTCTACGGAGCGTAGCACATTTAACGATCCGTGCGGATCGAACGGATCGTCAAGCCGTCTGCCCCACACACTCAAGATCATCAGAAGGGAGATTTTTTCTAAGTCCCCCTAATAATATGCAATATACGATCCGTAAACTCTACTAAACGGAGCGTAGGACATTTAACGATCCGTACGGATCGAACGGATCGCCAAGCTGTCTGTCCCACATACTCAAGATCATCAGAAGGGAGATTTTTTCTAAGTCCCCCTAATAATATGCAATATACGATCCGTAAACTCTACTCTACGGAGCGTAGGACATTTAATGATCCGTACGGATCGAACGGATCGTCAAGCCGTCTGCCCCACACACTCAAGATCATCAGAAGGGAGATTTTTTCTAAGTCCCCCTAATGATATGCAATATACGATCCGTAAACTCTACTAAACGGAGCGTAGGACATTTAACGATCCGTACGGATCGAACGGATCGCCAAGCTGTCTGTCCCACATACTCAAGATCATCAGAAGGGAGATTTTTTCTAAGTCCCCCTAATAATATGCAATATACGATCCGTAAACTCTACTCTACGGAGCGTAGGACATTTAATGATCCGTACGGATCGAACGGATCGTCAAGCCGTCTGCCCCATACTCTCAAGATCATCAGAAGGGGGATTTTTTCTAAGTCCCCTTAATGATATGCAATATACGATCCGTAAACTCTACTCTACGGAGCGTAGGACATTTAACGATCCGTACGAATCGAACGGATCGTCAAGCCGTCTGCCCCACACACTCAAGATCATCAGAAGGGAGATTTTTTCTAAGTCCCCCTAATGATATGCAATATACGATCCGTAAACTCTACTAAACGGAGCGTAGGACATTTAATGATCCGTACGGATCGAACGGATCGTCAAGCTGTCTGCCCCACATACTCAAGATCATCAGAAGGGGGATTTTTTCTAAGTCCCCCTAATGATATGCAATATACGATCCGTAAACTCTACTAAACGGAGCGTAGCACATTTAACGATCAGTACGGATCGAACGGACTGAATATGATTTTAACGGATCGATACAGTGCGGGTGTATTGGACAACCCTCAAACATTCAAGGTCTCGGTGGGGTTGGCTTCGCTATGATCAAAGGTGATGCGATTGACCGTGCGCTCGGCTTTCATCGCGCCTAATTTTTTTTCGCTGTGCGTTGGACGAAGATTTGCTTGTACCGCCATTTGTATATTAAACAGAAAAATATTTTCTTTAAATAAACAATGGCTGGTCGTGGAGAGTTTGGACATGACAACCCTGCACTTGACCATAAACATGACAACGATGGTAATGCCGATGAACAAGAGGAATACCGTCAAAACACAACCGGTCCTTTTGTGCCGGGCACCGCTTCGACACCCTATCATGGTGGCGAAGAAATTGAAATGCAGACAAGGCTTCACGAACACAGCGGGCTGCCTGACGAATCCTATGTTGAAACGCCTTTGTTGGGTGATTTTGTGAATGTTGACAAACCAACAATTCTTGGAAGAGCAAGAGACTTTATCAAAAAGAAATTTCCAAAGGTGGACTTTGGAAAATTAGGACCAATAGGTTTTAGCAAAAAGGCTGGCAATGAAACAACAATTGTATCATTTGGTCCAAAAGGTGGTGAGACTGAAATTTTCAGAAAAGATGGTCGTGGTCTTCTCTCAAAATTCACAGAAAAGTTCAAAAAAGCCCTTGGACCAGAAGCTGATTCTCTGATTGATCAAAATAAAGGGAGCGAAAGAGAACAACGCCAGGAATTGAGAGAGGCCGAACAACAATTAAGAGATCATGAAAAAATTGCTGCAGAAAAAGAAAAAACCACACAAGAGATTCAAAATATGAGAAACAGACTTGAGCGAACTCAAGCGAGTATTGATGCAATTCAGGGTGAACACGGTTCAAATGTTGAAAATGAGGCAGAACTGCGCAGACTAAAGGTACTGAAAAAAAATCTTCAAACTGATTTCGAAAACGAAAAGAAAGAGTTTGCTTCACTCGAAAACTTGTAAAAAATAAAGCAAAAGCACAAGAAAAGGTTAATAAAATCAGAGCAGGCATTCGTGAGACAGAAAAAGCAAGAAACGCTCTTCAACAAAATCTTAACGACACGAGAACGCTTGATGAACTGTGTGAGCAAGAAACCGACCTTCAACGTCAAAATATTGAAGATCAGAAAATCATCAACGATGAGAACGCCTCACCCTCTGACAAAGAAGCCGCGGAAGAAAGAGTTGCAGAAAGAACCGAGGAGCTTGCGCGTCTGCAAACGCAGATTGAGGAAAGAGAAAGTGCGCTTCCACTTCGTGAGAGGGTTAAAGAGATCTTCAAAAAATACGGCGTGACCGCCACAGCAGCCCTTCTTGCCGCTGGTGTCACGATTGGCGCTGTCATTAGTGCCATCAACATCTCGCTGAAAGCAACCGCCAAAGGATTGGGAAACGGTTTGAAAGAGATTGGCAAAAAACTTGCTGGAATTTTCCCGGGTTAATTGGCTCGATTGTTTCTTTCCTTTTCAAAGCTGCTCGCCAGGCAATCGGTTTTCTTGCTGAGCACACCTGGCTTCTGATTTTGGCTGTGGTGGCGTTTTTGGTTGAGGGCTATATCAAAAAGCGGCGTTAACGCAATGTCAAGAATACCAATCCCGCAACGGCTACCGCAGCAACTGCAACAGCTATTTTGTTTAAGTCATGAGACTCACTGCCCGTGCCGGCCGTGGGCACTGGTTCTTCTGTTTGCACTTCTTTTGTTGCTGGAGTTTTGTCAGCAGGCTTTGGATCTTTTTTGCTTTCAGCTGTGGCTGCCCTATGAACAGGATTGGAAGGATGACTGTTTGGCGGGTTAATTTGTGATTTCCCGCCATCCATCAGCTGAAGCGCTGCCTTTTTCGTGCTTTTGTTTGCCCCGTCGTTGACCCCCAGCTTCATACCCGGTATCGCCTGTTTGAGCTGGTTGTTGTAGCCAACTGTGCTTTCTGTGTTTATTACCATCCGCGCGGGCATCAACCAGGCCCCCGGGCAAACAGCAAGGTTGAGCCTCACCTTGGCCTCATCCACCGCCAGGTGGTAGCGCTGCACGCTTTTTGCCAGGTCGGGCTACCTCACTGCGTTTTCCACTAAGACGAGGAACTCGCTCTGAGTCTCTTTTGCTCTGCCTCCAGCACCAAGGATGCTGCTGCGGACGTTTACTTGCGCGCCCAAGATGCAATACACAAAGGCTTCAATTGACTGATTGATACGTGAAAGCCCCGCCTGGGTCAAACCTGCCGTGTTTTTGGGTGCGAACCAATTGAATTGCTCTTCCGCGGCGTCGTTTCTTATGAAGCAAATTGAAATTCCTTTTTCTGACGCCCTTGGGTCCTCGTCGTCGAATTTTGCTTTTGCCGATGGATAGGTAACGTCCAAAACGAAAGGGTCGTGACAATAAATGTAAACGCTCCCCAACCCGTGGTTTGCCCCGTACGTAAACCGGAAATCAGTTGACGGGGGAACACCGAACTCTGCGCACAATCTTTTCCACGACCCAACGTCATAGTTGTTGATGGTTTGACTAAATGTTGGGTCACCCGGCAACGCGCTCATGCTTTGAATGCCTCCGAGCTGAAAGAAGATGCGCCGAACCGTAAATGGAAGATGTAGAACGCCCGCACCTGCGGCGGCAGCTTCAGCATTGTGTTGTCAAAAACTTCTCTTGAGATTCCGCAACCTGTCGTCGCGCACCACACTGCAAACTTCAGCTGTTGTTCCCAGAAAGACATATTTGACCCCCTTAGCCATTTTTTTGCGGGCTTTGCTGTTTCGAACTTCTGTTGTTCCTTTTGGAAAACCTCTCTGAACTTTGTTGTAAAATACTGATCAGGGGAGACATAAATTTTGGTTGCTTTGTTGAATATTTTCTTCAAACTTGGCGCCGCGTCATGAAATTCAACTGCTGGAACCGGCAGCGAATTTTTTTCTGTGCGTGGCGATAACTGGAAAGGGAAGCCCCCAACGTCATCCAAACCGAGCGCGCTTTTCATGTCTGCGCTCCAATATTTGCGGTCTGAACCGAAGACGCTTTGTAGACTGCCGGGTCCCTCTTTGTAAAATATTTGAGCTGTTGCTGTGTGGTCCGGTGCAAAACATATCTGTGCTTCAAATTTGCTTTTGTCTGCCCTTGGAAACCGTGCAGAAAAAGCCGCCCAGGCCTTGGCTTGTGCAAGCTTCGCATTCGCCGTGGAGATGCCGTTTGCAGCCATCGCTCTTTTTTCAAGATAGTCATACACAAAAGAATCTTGCTTGCGTGCGGTTTTCCATATGTTCATCTTTATATATTCCCTGTTATTTTTCAATTGAAAATTTGCGCGCAAAAAAATAAAATGGTTGTGCTTACTATTTCTACGTCTTCTAATCCATGGACCATCTATTTTGACAACCCGATTCCAGAGGCCTCTTTCGTAAGGCTGTTGTCTTGTTCGCTTTATAATTCGTGGCATAATTTGAAAAACGATGGGGCAATTGCAATGTCTGATCCAGATGGTAAACGCGCTGTTCCCATTACATTCCCAAGAGGGCATTACACTCTTGAAAGTATGGCTCAAAATATAGAACATGCTTTCGCTAAATTTAATGTAAAACTCCACACTCAAATCAATACACCAGCTGGTGCAATGGCAATTGACAGCTTTGGGGATAAAAAAATAACTCTTGACGACGACTTAGCCGATTTTCTTGGCATATCCCGCGTTTTGTTTTTTAGAACTTTCGTCAAACGGCTTCGAACACCGACTACTTACTTTGTCCATTGTGACTTGGTTGACCACAATCAAAATTTGGTCAATGGCAAAGCTTCAGCCCTTCTTGCAAAGTTTGACATCCGAGGGGAAGCTTTCCAAAAAGTCCACTATCAAACGGACGAACAGCCGCCCTTTCGTGACGCTTCGACAGACAAATATGTCAACAGCGTTACGCTTTCAGTCAAAGACAACGACGGAGAGCTTTTTAATTTTAACAATCAACCCCTAGAATTCGAACTGCAAATCATTTAAAAAAATATAATCTGTGTATATACCATGTCTTCAGCAAATGTGTTGCAGCCGAGTGCTCCGCCTGAAAATATTTATCCACAGCTTCCACTGGAAAGAACCGAAAATTCCCGGCTAACTGAGATCAGCAAAATTGAAAAAGAAATTGCCGATGAGGCTGAACACCGGAGGCTTGTATTGAAAAAATACAAGAAAGCTCACAAAGTTATTCACTATTCCGTGGTGTCTCTTGGCGTTACAAGTGACTTCCTTTCTTCCGGGGCCGTCGCATCTTGTGTTACTGGCGTCGGAATTGTGGTTGGAGCGCCTGTTGCTGGAATTGCCGCTCTCCTTGGGTTTGCTTCCACAGGCCTGTCTGTTGTAAACAAGAAGCTTGAAAGGAAAATTAAAAAGCACACTAAAATTCAAGCTCTGGCCCTTGCAAAGCATGACTCTATAAAAAACTCTGTCTCTCAAGCTCTTGATGATAACAATGTTTCCGACTCTGCATTCAAACTTATCTCTCGTGAAATGCAGAAATATCGTGAACTCAAAGAGAAGCTGCGGGAAAACTTCGCGGAAAAACCGTCCGATTCTCCGAATATTGAATTGATAAAAAAAAAACAGGTTCGCCAAGAGCTTCGACAAGGGCTTCGAAAAAAACTGACGGCCTCCAGCACAAATTTGAACTAAACTTTGTGTCGAAAATAAGAGCGTGATAAAAATTCCTTTACGTCATAATGACGTCAATTAAATACCTTTGCGCCATAGCAAAAACGCATACCTTTTCGCCCTAACAAAATCAAGCATTAAAAATAATTTTTGATTTTACAAAATCTTTTTCTATGTCGAAAAGGTATGCGTTTTTGCTACGGCGAAAAGGTATGCGACCATTGTTCTGCACGTGTTAATCTGTTGTTCTTTTATATAAATATTCAGCAGGCGCGTGTTATTCATAAAAGAACAACAGATTAACACGTGCAGAACATGCTTTGTTTCAATTCACTCGCGTTCTTGAACTTTCTAAAACAATCGATTCAATACCTGTCAGCGTTATATTGTGACAATCCTTATGACTTCAAGGAACGACAAGAACAGCATAAACTCAACTCGACTTTAATGTCGGCCATGAGGACCGCATCGACTCAGGGAAAACTACATTACTTGTGAGCCCGCACTCTAACTCAGCAGCATTGCAACATAATGTCACGCATATTGTCACATCTTTCCTTTCTTCAAAAAAATAAGCAACAATGGGCACGATATATTATAAACACAAACACAGTTAGAACATCTTAATATGTCATGAAACCTAAACATAGTCCTGAAAGCGTTTCGGCATACGAATAGTTCTTCCTGATCTGGTACATGTCACAGGTGTTGCCTGTAAGCTTTCAGAGGGCACAGGGAAAGAGCCTTTGGCTTGCTCTAGCGGTTCGGAGCTACTGTGAGCCTCCTCTGAGGTTGATGGCTGCATCTCTTCAGTGGGTAAGGATATGGCCTGTTCGAACTTTCGTGGTGATGATTAACTGGTCTTCACCAGGTGCCTTCGGTTTCTTCTATACACTTTGCCTTGTACATCTACTTCATAAGAACGAGGTGCAACTTGCTTTATTACAGTTGCTTTCTTCCACAATTTTTCTCTGTCAGTCGGTAATGGCCTCATACGAACGGTGTCATCTGATTGCAGGTTACCTAATTCTTTTGTCCCTTTGTTGTAATAGTGTTCTTGATACGACTTTCTTTCTTTTAATTTCTCCTCAGTACCTTCCACGATTTTGGGTTGGAGCAGTTTTCCAGCCGTCGGCAGTAGTGTCTTTGTTCGTCTCCCAAACAATCTTTGAACTGGCGAGGTTCCAATGCTTGCTGATGGCGTATTGCGCCAATCAAGAATGGCAAGATATGGGTCTTGGCCGCTTGCCTTTGCCTTGGTTAGTAGTTTTTTTTTGCTGACTTGACTGCATTTTCAATCTTCCCATTTGACTGGGGGTAATGGGGCGATGATGTTTGGTGGTCAAATTGCCAATCTGATGCAAATTCTTGGAACTCCCTTGACGAAAACTGCGACCCATTGTCACTATAAAGCGTGTCTGGTATGCCGTGGCGTGCAAACTGACTCTTGAGGGAGGTGGTGACGGTGCTCGCATTGGTGGCAGGTAGTGGATTCAGCTCAAAGTAATCTGACCAATAGTCTACGATGATGAGCCATTCTTTGTTATTGAAAGTGAAGAGGTCTACTGCTACATGCGACCAAGGGCGTTTGGGAGGATCATGAGGTATAAGAGGCTCTTTCTGCTGGTTCTTCTGGTAGCTGTTGCATGTATCGCATTTGCCAATGGAGTCCTTGATTTCAGCTGACATACCAGGCCAAAATAGCACATCACGTGCTTTTCGCAAACAACCTTCTATGCCAATGTGACTGGAGTGGACTTTCTTTACCATCAGTGGTCTAAGCGCTGCAGGGACGATCACTCGATTCCCTTTGAAAAGAATACCATCTTGAATGGTAAGTTCTTCTTTAAAGTGGAAGTAGTTCCTGATTTCTCCTGGTACTTCTTCTTTCTTATCAGGCCAACCAACCTTAATGATATGTTTCAGCTTCAGCAAAGAATCATCCTGTTCAGTTTTCTCCCGAAGATCAGCAAGACGTTCAGCTGTGATTGGCAGGAACTCGACCATGTCAATTTCTTCCATGCACTTGATTAAATATTCTTCTTGTCGTACTGCAAATACATCACAAATGTTCTTCTCTGGAACAGGTTCATTGACAAGATAGGCACGACTGAGTGTATCTGCGATTAAAAGTTCCTTTCCTGGTTTGTACACTACTTTCAAGTGGTATCTCTGTAACTGGAGCAACATTCGTTGAAGTCTCCTGGGAGCTTGAAGTAGTGGCCTTTTCAGAATGTTCTCCAAGGGCTTGTGATCTGTTTGGACAGTAATTTCCCTTCCATACACATACTGATCAAAACGGATACAACCATGAACGATACTGAGCAACTCCTTTTCTATCTGCGCGTAATTCTTCTCAGTGTTTGTTAATGCTCTTGAGCTGAAAGCTACAGGCTGACCTTCTTGCATTATTACAGCGCCGAGGCCAGACTCAGATGCATCACACTGCAACGTTACTTCTTTAGTGTTGTCGAAATACCTCAGAACAGGGTCTCTTGTGATCAGCTGCTTCACGTGGTTTAATGCAGTGTCGTGTGCATCATCCCAATGCCATTCCACATCTCTATCAAGCAGGCGTCTCAATGGTTCTGTCACATCAGAAAGGTGTGGGAGAAATTTTCCAAGGTAGGTGATCATTCCAAGCAGTCTTTGCAACGACTGTTTATCGGCTGGGGTGGGCATCTTCGAAATTGCTTTCACTTTGTTTGGATCAGGCTTCAAACCATCTGGAGATAGCAAGTGGCCAATATACGGTACTTCTTGCTTTCTTAACTGTAACTTCTTCGGATTGAGTTTGATGTTCTTCTCGCGACAACGCTCAAGGAGGGCAACTAAGTTCCTATAATGATCCTGGACTGCACTTTCATAAGTATCACCTTCACCCACGCAGAGTATATCATCTACTATGTCTTCGATACCATTGAGATTCTGGAGGCTTTCATGAATTCGACGCTGATACTCTTCGGGCGCGGTCTTTACACCAAATGGAAGGCGGAGCCAGCGAAAACGACCGAAGGGTGTGTTGAAGGTTGTAAGATACGATGAATCTGTGTCTAGTTCCACCTGCCAGAATCCGTTCTTGGCGTCTAAAACAGAGAACACTTTGGCTTTGCTCAGCCTGGTTGCCACATCTTCAATTGTTGGAAGTGGATAATGGGATCTCAGCAGAGCTTTGTTTAGGTCTTGTGGGTCTATACAGATTCTTAACTTCCCTGGCTTGTTAACTAAAACTAAGCTTGACACCCACTTGGTAGGCTCTGTCACTGGAGTGATAATGCCTTCTTTAACTAGCTTGTCTAGTTCTTCTTTCAAACGGTCTCTAAGAGCTACAGGAACTTTTCTGGGTGGGTGCACTACCGGCCTGACAGTTTCATCAACTTCCATATGATACAGCCCATCCATGCACCCTAAGCCTTCAAACACATCACTGTATTCTTTCAAAATCCATTCTTCACTAAGAACACTAGGTGAAGTTTGTAAATGGTCATTAACAGATTTTACAGTTTCAGGGCAAGTACTGTCAGACACCATCACCTTGATAAAGTTCAGTTCCTGACATGTTTGAGCGCCTAACAATGGCTTGACATTCTTATCAACAACAAAGAAATCAACATCTTTGGTTACTTCACCTGTGGTACATCTGAGAGTGCACTTTCCAAGTGGATACATAGTAGATCCATTATACATCTTTAGTGTTGCAGAAGTTTTCTTCAAATACAAATCTGTTGGATCTTCCAAAATACTTGAAAATTCCTTCAGAGGAAGGAGGTTGCAGGTTGCACCACAATCAAGTTGAAATGTCACATCTTTAGAGTTGTTTACACGCATGGTTGTAAACAATTGTTTAGGATAAGACTTTGTGTTTTCAACAGCATTGTGTGTAACAGCATCAATAGTATACTCTTCGAATGGGCATTGGTCAGAATTATCAACATAATGCAACTTCTGGTCCGCATGGGACTTCTCACTTAGCCTCTTACCCGCTAGACACTTTACTGCAAAATGATCATTTTTCCCGCATCTGTTGCACCGCTGGCCATATGCAGGGCACTTCATCCTATCTCTTACATGCCTTCTACCACAGAATTTGCAATCAATGTGCTCACCGCCGTTCGCCGGTGTCTTTCCGCCAGATTTCTCATTTGTGGTTCTTTCATTCTTGCTTCTCAACTCGTTGACTTCCTGAATATTTTGCATTTGCTTTAACTGACTTTGGGTTGCCTCAGCAGCTCTAGAAATTTCTAAAGCCTTCGCAAGAGTCAAGTCCGGGACTCGTAACAGACGTTCTCTCACGTGATTATCACTAACTCCCAGGACAATGCGATCACGGATCAACGAATCTTTCAAATCTCGAAATTCACAATTTTCAGCCACATTTCGTAAGACCGTAGCGTACTTATCAATAGACTCACCACTTTCCTGACCTCGTGAAAAGAATAGGTACCTTTCATAGATGGTGTTTTTTCCGGGGTTCGCAAAACTTCTCGAACTGTTCTAAAACTTTGTCGATTTTGACTTCGTCCCCCTCGCTGTCCCACGTAAATGTGTTGTAAACATCCAAAGCTTCATCTCCAATCACAGTCAAAATGGTGGCTACCCGGATTGCATCATCTTTATCAGCTACCCCAGTAGCTAATTCGTAGTTGCTCCACTTTTGCTTGAATCGTTTCCAATTTGGCGAAGAATTTCCTATCGAAAGTTGCAAAGGCTCCGGTGGCGGGAAAAATTGACGTTCCGCCATTACTGACAACGTGGGTCCGACTTGCGTGAAGAGCAACAAACCAGTGAATCCAGGAAAGAAATATTCCACAAGTAACAGTTAAATCCAACTATCCGCCACTTCTGACACCAGGTGACAATCCTTATGACTTCAAGGAACGACAAGAACAGCATAAACTCAACTCGACTTTAATGTCGGCCATGAGGACCGCATCGACTCAGGGAAAACTACATTACTTGTGAGCCCGCACTCTAACTCAGCAGCATTGCAACATAATGTCACGCATATTGTCACATATATTTAGACGTTTAGTAAAATTATGTAAACACGAAAACGTTCTTAAATTACACTGAAAGACACTCACAATGATCGTAATTTTTCATGCTCTTATGTTTGTTATAAACGAACTTTTTACACCAATGTGTATCATTGAAATACGTGAAATCGCCTTTGAGGTTAGTCAGGCTTTGAAGGATTGTCCGACAACAAAACGCGCTTTGTGTGAAGATGCTGCGCTTTGATTACGGCTTCACTGGACCGCGAAGTCTGCATGCATTTCTTCAACAGGGAATATTATTTGAAAAAGCTTGTTCGGGCATTTCTTCAACAGGGTGTATTTTCTGTGTCACATTCGCTCGCTTGGTGGGTCACGCGGTATTTTTTACTTGTGTTTGCATGTTTGTGACATTCGCTCGCTTGGCGGGTCACGCGATGTTTTACTTGCGTTTGCGTTTGAGCTACCAACCCGCTGCCACGTCATATTCGCTCGCTTGGCGGGTCGGGCGCTTGTTGTGTTGTGCTGTGTTTGCGCTTGGCACACATGTTTGTGATTCTGGGCACGCACAAGCTACCACAAGTAAAGAGTCCAGAAGTTGATCCAAAGCGTAAGAAACGGCGACTCATTATTGAAAGTGACAGTAGCCAAGAATCCACAACATGATTCTATTTTAAGATACGCTTTTGCTGTTATAGAATTTTTCTCTTCTTCATTGGAATTTTGACTTTTTTGAACAGAAAATATAAGTATTATTGTCTTTCTTTCTCGTTTATAACTTTATATCCGAGTTTCATAACATTCTTGTGACATGCACTTTGCGATAGGTGACCATTTTAATTGCACTATTTTGTTGTTTCGAAAATAAATTAAAAGGTTGTGTTTTATGTGGAAATTTCATCAATATCTAAAAAATAAACAGAACATTACATGGCCACTTGGGGACACGAATTTTGTCTTCTCGTGCTGAAAGTATCTCTCACTCGTTCGCTTCGCTCACTCGTGATAGATACTATACTTTCAGCACTCGAAGGTAAAATTCGTATCCCCGCGCGGCCATGTAATATCCTCTATATATAGCGCATTGTCCATAGACATGTTCAAATGAGATTTACATTTCTAGTCAGGGTGAGATCGGACATCAGCATGGGAAGGCGCCTATGACTAGAACGTCTAACCAAACGTATATTGCAAAATCATGCACAGCGTATTTATTTTATTTTTTTCAAAAAACTGTCGTGGGTGACAGGTTGTCGCGGAAAAATGTTAATAAAAATGTTATGAGCTCATACTAACTCAAAAATAGCATTTCAATTATTATAATTTATCATGTGTTTATCTTCCGTTCTATAATTTTAACAAAAAAAAAGAAAAGTAAATAAGGTGAAGTAAATACATTTTCATGTGTTACTTTGTCAAGGTAAACTATTTAATCCGTGAACTAACGTATGTTAAATTAGCATTACTGTTATGTGGCCTTGTTTCACTTCAGTTCAATCTTCAGCTTGTGTGCTTTTCGAGTACCAAGGTTGATGATGACTCATAAGTGCATGTACGATAATAGCAGGATACAGTAAGAGTGACTAGCAGCGTGTGCTACTAATGTGTTTGAAGATGCTATCAATCAATATGACAAGCCAAAGCGATCTTAATGTTAATTGAACGATGACGAATTTTAGTTTCGAACGAAGTGCTTCTGGAGAAAAATTATCCTCGGCGAAATATTTTCTGTTATGCGACTAAGCTTTTCGATATTCTGTGGGAAACTGCATAGACATATATTTTCATCAAAGTAAGAATGTAATGTCTCCGCGATGATAATACATAATGCGTGCGTTATGAGGCAATCAAAAATGAAAAGATTGTGGTAATTTACTCAGTTGGCACTAAATTCTTCAGTAAGTAAACAGTTTCATTTCATAATTTTTTGAAAATAACTGTACCTCTAATATACATTATAGGTGCATAACGTACTTCAGTGATCAGTTCAACTGAGTAGAGGAAAAGAACTTACTCTGATAACTTGTAAGCACATCATGTTAAAGCCAGAACACATAGTATTTATTGTTATATTTGCACTCGAGGCTGTCGTCATCATCACAGGAAACATGTTCACCATTTTTATTTTCTGGAAACAGCGTACGCACCTGAAACGAACATACTTTCTTCTTATCAACCTTGCGGTGGCGGATTTGCTTGTCGGGATAACAGAACCCATTGTCCTAGGGACAGAAAATATTGGCATAATGAAAAGGCCGACGCCGAGGAATGGCGTACAAAGAATGAAAAATCCTTCTCCAGCAATTCAACTCTTTTTTGCGAGTGCGTCAGTCATTTGCCTTGCTCTTATATCACTGGAACGTGCACATGCCGTGCTTCGGCCACTCCATCATCGTGTAATGGGCACGCGCGTTTACACCTGTGCCATCGTTATCGCCTGGATGACTGCGCTATGCATTGCTGGGACAAAATTGTTAGCGATGTACCACGCAGAGGTGGATAGAGCACTTGCTTCTATCATTATTCATTCCTGTCTCTTCCTTTGTGTGTTGGTTATCTGTGGAAGCTTCATCAGCATTCGTAAACAATTGCGCTCTTCAACGCCTGATCTTGAGGTCCACAAGCGCAAATCAGCGGAGCAGAATTTACGGGTTTCGAGAACATTCTTCATAGTAGCCGCTGTGTCGCTTATGTTCTGGCTTCCAGCTATTATATCTTTCATTATTATGGAATTTTGCTCCAAGGAATGCGGCTTTTCGCCAACAGTGGTTTCGATTGTGACCTGTCTGCACCTGGCAAATTCCATGGTTAATCCATTCGTTTACTCCTTAAAAATGCCTATCTTTAAAAATGTTTTGAAGAAGTGCTGTGATAGATGTGTAGAAAATATCGAATCCAGACCAGTTCCTCTGAATGTTAGAAATGAAGCCATTGAATGCGCCACGCACTTGTAACATGCCTACCAAGAGAAGAAGATACTCAAACAAATGAAGTCCCAAAGTGCACTGTATTCGAGAGATATGTAGGAAGAAGAAAAATGTTTTATCACTGCCGGGTTAATTTTTTGTCTTTTTAAAATTCATTGTCAAACCATGCACATTGCCTCGATAAAGCGATATAATATAATTTTAATAATATTTGTGTTACGACGTCAGTGCAGCTAAAAAGGATTATGGTTATTCCCTCAGCTAGCTTATATAATTATATAATTAGCTTAATAATAATTATAATTATAATTATATTATTATTATTAGCTATAATTATATAATTATATTAATTAATTAGCTTATATAATATATAATTTTTGCAGTAATGTATTTGTCAATAGTTGTTTTTTTATTCATACATATAACTCCTTTCTTAGTACAAAACTCACTTCGTCCATCTGCACAACAAAGTAAAATAAGAAAACATAGCCATGGCAATGTCATACATCTGGTAAATGTCAACGGATATCGCATTTATTGCATAAATCCATTCAATTTAACATGGTCATCCCAGGAAACATATTAACTTTTTGTTTGGACTCAAACTGAAACGCATCGTCCTCGGGATGTGAAGATTCCTAAAGTTAAAGCGGTCGTTAGAAAACGTTCACTGAATCAATACTAATTTAATTGAATCCCAATGCCTTGGTTCTAGCACACCAGAGGAGATAGTCGTTGGACCCTACTAAGTCGCACAAGTTTTTAGCAGCTCTGCCCTACATAAATGTAGATGCAGAGTGTAACTGAGACCCTTGCGCCTTTAAAAGCACTTCAGCAAGTCACGTGATTCCTGCCCCAAAGGCACGGCCACGGCCTCAGATGCACAGCCTGGTGTTGCTTATAATTTCCTTGGGCAACTGTGCATGGAGCTATGTCTGTGAAATGGCAAGATTGTCATAATAATATAGAAGGAAAGTTTAAACGGCATGTACTAAAACAAGGAACACCGGAACACCCCGGAACACCAAAAATACAATAAAATGTCAACAAATTTCTGGTGTTCCGGGATGTTCCGTGTTTTGTGGTGTTCCGGTGTTCCTGGTTTTAGTAAATGCCAGTTAAAATAGCGGCCAAAGGCCCTAGTATGGCTCAACACGCATGGTCTCAGGATCATGTCATTGTCGACCCCAAACGCGGACAATAACTCTAGTCCGCTCCCAGGACAATACAACATTCGTTTTCACAAAAATTCTTAGGTTTATTTCCATAATTTTGTCCTGTTGTTACCTTTTATGGTATATTTTACACTTTTAGCACCTCTTCCAGTTTTTACCCGTTCAGGACTGCAACGTTGGCAGTCGAAAGCTCGATGTTAAACATATTTTTAGGCCAGAGAATGTTTCACCTTTTTATCATGATTCTCCTGGCTGTGCCTCACCATTTTTTATCTTAGGACATATATTATCTCATAACTTGCTTCATTTAAAGTAACAGAACGAAATATAACATCTTATTTGCAAGTCTTTATATGAAAATACGATATTGTTCACTTGGAAAGAAGACATTGCGAAATAAGACTTTTGTTTGAAATATTATTTATTGTCTTGACTTTATGTACCCGAAAAGTCTTCATCCAAGTTTTTCTGAATGAACCAAAGAAAAATGATGTCATGTTCATTTTAGAGAAAAATTTTCATGCTTATCTCTACAGTATTCAAATTATAATGTGTACATAAGAATAAAAAAGCATAATAGTTTTAAAAATATTGGCCACTTAATACTATATTTTAATTAATTCATTTTTTCAACTTAAGCGTTTTTCACGTAAACCTCTTTGTAGTTTCGGCGTTTTGTTTTAGCAATCATCCAAAGGCAGCGCTCTTTCAGAAGTGAAAACCGATGTTGGAGATAAAGGTGCACTGCTTTTATTATTGTAGAATTAAAATGATCGTTATATTTTTTGAAAGCGGATGCATTATAATTTGGCTTGATCTCACCTATTTGGATTTTCATCACCTGTGTGTATCTTCAGCTGTCTTTCATAAAACAAATTGGAAAGTTGCGCAATTCATAAAATTAGCGGACATAAGGCGTCCTTCCTTAACGATAACACTGAAAGGCAACATATCCGCAAGTGCATTTACAACATGCCAAAAGCAACTGCTATTATTTTTATAGTCATCTTCGCACTCGAAGCCTCGTTCATCGTGATAGCAAACGCCTTCACCATTTTTGTCTTCTGGACGCACAGATTCCGTCTCAAACGGACTTGCTTTCTCCTGATCAACCTTGCCATAGCTGATCTGCTAATTGGGCTAGCTGAAGCAGTTGTGATTGTGACCCAGAAAATTCCCAACGAATTAAAAAGGCAAAGGTTTTCACCGACTTTTCACGTCTTTGCCTCGAGTACGTCAGTACTGTTTCTCACTCTTATTTCATTGGAACGCGTCTACGCCGTGTTGTGGCCACTCAGTCATCGCGTAGCAAACACTCGAGCTTACATTTACAGCACGGCCATTGTCTGGCTGGCTGGTTTGTGTTTAGCTGGGCTGCGTTCGTTGACAACGTATCACGCAAAAGTAGATACCATGTATGCCTCTATCACTACTGATGTGCTCCTTTTGATTTGCCTCTCCGTTATATGTGCGAGTTACCTGACGATCCGTTCGCGACTGCATGGTACTGCCAGTCGTACAGCACCTGAACTAATGTTCCACAACCAAAATTTAACAGAACGGAATTTGCGATTTTCAAAGACGTTCTTCATTGTAGTAGC
>OX393566.1:19699824-19724824 GCA_947652115.1 Blastomussa wellsi | reverse complement strand
CTTTGGCATAGAACAACATTCCTGAAATGTTTCGTCAATTTTGCTTCACTAGATCTCTATGAACTCAAAAGTAATGTCTTTAATATTCACATTTTTCTCATAGAAGGAACGTCTTTGATATGGGAGCATCTATATAAAAACTAGTCGATAGCATTTTTTTTAAATCTCTGGATCGAAAGTATAACATTTTATGTGCTTTCCCTGAAAATTTCAAAGGTATTGAACTATTTTAAGAGCGCGAAATAATTATAAAAATATAGGGTACCTTTGCATTTGTTACGGAAAGTTTCGTTTTCAGATTTTTTGTTGACAGCTGGTTTATTTCAGAAGTTTACCTTTTGTCTATATTCTACATATTTGTGTGCTATGGAATCAGCAAGTTTGTCATGCTTGACTTGCCGCCTTTGACTACAGCGTGGGTGATCGTGAAAATATTATTCTTAATACAATAGCAATTAATTAGCATAAGGCTGCGGTGAGGCATCGCATGCGGAAGTGTAGCAGGTCTCGTTTAAGATTGCAATTCTACTGCAGTTATTATTGTTTTAGGGGCTACGGCCATTATTCCTGAAATTCATGTCAGACCTTACGCGAGCTGCTACATCACCCATCGCAGTCTCACAGGCGTCACCACAGCCTTATGCTAATTTATATTGTATCAACAATGAAATTTTTACGATCACCCGGGCTGTGGTCAAGCATGACAAATGAAAAGGTACCCTATATTTTTATCGCCCACGCTGTAGTCAAGGGCGACAAGTCAAGCATGACAAACTTGCTTATTCCATAGCACACAAATATGTAGAATATAGACAAAAGGGAAACTCCTGAAATAAACTAGCTGGAATCAACGAACTAACAGATACACTCTCATAGAATTTTTTCAAACTTTACAGTGTTGAAGATCTACATGTATACTACAAGGGACGTTGATTCGTTTTAAAAGTTTAGGTCTCGATATCGAGATGTCGATTTTCAGAAACCATGACGTTATCGTTTTTTTGCTATGGTAGCACCGATGCCAATGAAATCTACAGTTTTGGAAACATTGTTCAATCTCTAGTAAATGTGCCAAAAATCTTGCTAGACCGACTCAAGACAGTGAAGTATTGGCTTTTTAAAGTTGGGTTGGTGTGGCTCTCAAAAACTGAGATGAGCCACCTTAAGGAGCCATCTATTTCCTTTTCACAAGTTTCAGCTGTTAATTACATGCACACTGACTAAACTTTCAGATAATGATTTCCATCCATAAAACAAAGATCTGCTTAAGCAAAAATTGCAACAAAAACAAAGCCTGGGTATCTTTAGGCATACGGGCACTGCCTGATTTGGGGGGAGGGGGGGGGGCTGTGATTTGCGAACCCGAAACAATTATACACAGTGCCCCAAATGTGTGAATGTATGAGAATGCCCAAAAATTACATTTAATATTAGACTTTCGCAATTTACATGCTTATTGAAACTTTCACTTATTATTCAATAATTATTTACTGACAAAAACTTGTAAGCGCTTGTAGGTTGCCTTTGTGGCACACAAAAAGCACAAAATGAACAATCTGTCTGAACACTTGCTTGACACAGACAATCAGGGTTGTATTGGCTAGTTTTCTTCCAACTTCTGTTCTCTGAACTGGGAGCATTTTGCTCAAAAAATGCCATCTGGAAAAGCATGTCAACTGGGGGGCCTGCAGCCCCCTTGACTCCCAGCTTGTACGCCTATGACTAGATGCACTAGTCAGTGTTTCTAAATTGGTCAAAACTTTCCGCTTTGGATAAAATGTAAATCCATGGTTTAAGTCTGAAAGATTCACCAAATGAATTTACTGGACACGAAAATTATGATCAACCATATTTTCATCAGCAAATATTTATTTTCCTTTGCAAACCTTTACAAAAAAAATTAATTCCAAACCTTTGCAAAAATAATGTTTTCTGGTTTAAAGACACAACTTGGAAAACTTCCTCAACACAGAACTAATCTATATGCATGGATTTTATGTTTAAAATAAACTGAGTCGAGTTGAAAGGTAAATAACCACACTGAAAAGATATGCCAATAAAATCACCAAATTGCCATTGTGTCACGACGTATACGGGTTTACATTGTGTACAACCAGCCTTTGCTACGACTTGTGTTCGAAAGCACCTGTGCAAACAGCAGAAGTGGTGAGAAAAAGCGGTACAATTATTCAAACAAATTTAAAAAAGAGAAAAACAAGTCGGGAACTGCTGACTTGGGAGGTTTGAAAGTACAATACTGCGCTTACCTGGTGCTGCTGAAACTGCTCAGCTGTCGATCGAAACCTGAATTTTTAGTTGAACATCCCTCTCACGTTTAGAAGAACTTAACAGCTGGCAGAATAGACGATTCTTTCCTATTTCATACGATGAAATTAATCCCGAGCCGTCGGTGTCTTTTGACACTCGCCACACGGCAGTAATGTTTACAGTATACCTTTGAGCACTATGTCGAAAAGAGGAATTAATGATGTCTTCCGCACTACAGCATCCCTTGGCGACTTGCTCTCCTTCTTCTTGTTCTTCGCCATTTATTTGGCTGTCTTATCGGCACCTTTCTTTCCCTCTTTAATACTTGATGTATTCTTTGACAGTGCTTTGTCGGCAGTTTAATTCCTGCTCTTTCTCGCTTTCTCGCCGAGGAACGACCGTGAAAAATGATTAAATCCGAGCTGAACGTGAATACAGCCGTGAACACAAGAAAAAATTTGCACTTGAGCCCGCGATCCAATGATATGCCAAGTCAAATCTGAGCCCGCGATCTAATGATATAACATACCTGGTCAGCGGTCAACTTAAAAAAAAAACACATGACCTCGATGAGTCTCAACCTGAGCCCGCGATATGGTCATGTGATACTGGTCAGCGGTTACCTTCTTTTGACAGCTGTCAATTGACCATAACATGGATTCCTTATAACAAAGTTTTAAGCTGATAAGGCTGACAAGGTGTTGATTATGGCCGCCATGTTGCGCGACTCCGTCGTCGTCGTCGTCGTTGTTGTGCGTACGCGCCCACGAGCAATACCGCTAGTCATGATAACCATGAGCAAATCAACTCATGGGTTTCGATTTCTTTCCCATATGAGTATGGGG
Source organism: Blastomussa wellsi (assembly GCA_947652115.1). Classification (NCBI taxonomy): domain Eukaryota; kingdom Metazoa; phylum Cnidaria; class Anthozoa; order Scleractinia; family Plerogyridae; genus Blastomussa; species Blastomussa wellsi. The sequence goes on along the minus strand of OX393566.1, from coordinate 19,721,711 downwards.
CTCCGCTTGGCGGCCCTTCGGGCCGCCGGAGCTCTGCTATTAGGGAGCTTAAGCAAACCACGACGGCAACGTCAACGAGAACGTCGCTAAACAAAAGATTTAATGAGCAGTACAATAGCTCGGCACGTGCGTTATAATTCTATGTACATTTCTTTGCTGTCCTCTGCAAAACAACAACGTGAAATGACCAATTTCTCAGTACTTTGGAGAACGTGAACCTCGACGGCTAAATTTTCGGTTTTCTGTTTGAAAATAAACGCCGTCCTTATATTTTCTACAAGAACTATGTTTGAAAGCGATAGATTCACCGAATACATCAAGACAATTGCGAAATTCGCGCGTAAAATATAAATTCATTTTTAAGCAGGCGTCGTCCTAGCCGTTGCCGTCGTCTTTGCTTAAGCTCCCTATTATATTTTACGCGGAGCGTGTCGAGGCGAAATAGGTCACTAACAAACTTGCTTAAGGTAAATTGGACACGTCCGGTAACATAACCCACAAATAAGAATAAGAATAAGAATTTTCGTAGAATGTCAATTCAAGTTTGTTTAGAAGTACGTGTGTATTACGCGATTGTAGTGAGTGATGATGATTTTAATCCAACTAATTTGCTGAGCAATAGAGAACTTTATATCCGAGTTACTGCGAACCTCTAACCGCGATTTTCGGTTTTCCGTTTGCGGTTCGACGTTCAAACGGAATTCGATTTAGGTTGGCGGTTGATTAAAGAACGCCATTTTGAATCAGCTACTATGAATGGCACTTGTTTTCAAGATCCATTAGGATTTAACAAATTAAGCATTTCGCACGAATTGCTTCCTCTGTTAATGGATAAAGACTTGCTGCGCAAGATTTTTGTACCATTACGTGGGATAAAAAAACAAGAATTGTACGCTAAACGCTTTCAGGTAAATGGCATATGTGAAAACCTACCTCTCCACGTTCAAAACGCACGTCGAAAACTCCAAACGTGACGTAAAGACTGGTCATGTGACCTCCAGCGGTTCGCTGTCCGCGGTAAACTCGGATCTAAAACTCTCTCAATTTACTCAGGCGATCGATCTGTGCGTCCCTTGTACTGAGCTAGAACTAGACTCACAGAAATAACCTCCCGTTGAAAGACTTACTATTTGCATAAAGAATTCCTCACAACTTAATTGCGGTAAAAATATATATATAAGGATGAGGTTGGGAAGGGTTGTCGGCAATTTCTTGAACATTTTAACCTCGTGAGCCCTTACAGACGCTAGTTGATGTGGTGTAGTTTTACAGGTAATGACCTTCACACGGCCGTCTGACCTTCACATAAACGACTAAATTGTTATAAACCTGATCGCTCTAAAGGTTTGAAGAAAAATATAATACAGTGCCTTGGCATCACTATTTCCACGGCCATTCTTCAAAGTTCGAAAATCTGGACGCACGAATGGATTATTTCCAGTATTCACAAGATCAGTATAAGCAATATAAGCAAAAGATCCTTGATATAAGGCGATATAAAGGATTCCTTATTTTGTTAAAATGCCAACAGAATTAACACACCCCTGAAATCCTGGTTTTGGCGAAGAAAGTTTTTTGCAATTTGTTTCCTTATCGCTGAGGGCCGTTTTCACTAAAACTTGGCTCCAACAAGTCGCCAAGTTTTAATGAAAACGGCTTTCAGCGATAAGGAAAGAAATTGCAAAAAACTTTCTGCGCCCCAGGATTTCAGGGGTGTGTCAAACACAAGTAAGCAAAAGCGCGTGACCCCAAGCCAAGCGGCGGATGTGAACCCTGGGAAACAATTTAGGAGAGCGCAAGCCAGACCACTTTTGCATTGCCACAAGCCAGACAAGCAGCCGCTGTTTCTGTTGTTTTCTGCAGGCTTTGTAGGCCTTGCAGCCGCTGTTTCTGCTGTTTTCTGCAGGCTTTGCAGGCCTTGCAGCCGCTGTTTCTGCTGTTGCAGACCTTGAAGCCGCTGTTTCTGCTGTTGCAGGCCTTGCAGCCGCTGTTTTCTGCAGGCTTTGCAGGCCTTGCATCCGCTGTTTCTGCTGTTTCTGCAGGCTTTGCACGCCTTGCAGCCGCTGTTTCTGCTTTCTGCTGTTGCAGGCCTTGCAGCCGCTGTTTCCTTTGTTTTCTGCTATTGCAGGCCTTGCAGCCGCTGTTTCTGCAGGATTTGCAGGCCTTGCAGCCGCTGTTTATGCGGGCTTTGCAGGTCTTGCAGCCGCTGTTTCTGATTTTTGCTGCTGTTGCAGGCCTTGCGTTCGCTGTTTCCGCTGTTTTCTGCTGTTGAAGGCCTTGCATCCGCTGTTTCTGCTGTTGCAGGCCTTGCAGCCGCTGTTTTCTGTTGTTTTCTGCTGTTGCAGGTCTTGCAGCCGTTGTTTCTGCAGGCTTTGCAGGTCTTGCAGCCGCTGTTTATGCAGGCTTTGAAGGTCTTGCAGTCGCTGTTTCCGCTGTTTTCTGCTGTTGCAGGCCTTGCATCCGCTGTTTCCGCTGTTTTCTGCTGTTGCAGGCCTTGCATCCGCTGTCTCTGCTGTTGCAGGCCTTGCAGCCGCTGTTTTCTGCTGTTTTCTGCTGTTGCAGGTCTTGCAGCCGCTGTTTCCTTTGTTTTCTGCTATTGCAGGCCTTGCAGCCGCTGTTTCTGCAGGCTTTGCAGGCCTTGCAGCCGCTGTTTATACAGGCTTTGCAGGTCTTGCAGCCGCTGTTTCCGCTTTTTGCTGCTGTTGCAGGCCTTGCATCCGCTGTTTCTGCTGTTGCAGGTCTTGCAGCCGCTTTTTTCTGCTGTTTTCTGCTGTTGCAGGTCTTGCAGCCGCGCATTTTTTCTTTTTTTTAAACAGCCAAATTTTCGACCATGCAGCCGCTCTTCTGCAGGCCTTTCAGCCTTTTCTGTTGTTGCAGACCTGGAAGCCGCTGTTCCCGCTGTTTTCTGCTGTTGCTGGTCTTGCAGCCTCGCATTTTTTCTTTTTTTAAACAGCCAAATTTTCGACCATACAGCCGCTGTTTCTGCAGGCTTTGCAGGTCTTGCAGCCTTTTCTGTTATTGCAGGTCTTGCTGCCGCTGTTTTCTGTTGTTTTCTGCTGTTGTAGGTCTTGCAGCCGCTGTTTTCTGTTGTTGCAGGCCTTGCAGCCTTTTCTGCTGTTTCTGCTGTTGCCGGTCTTGCAGCCGCGCATTTTTTCTCTTTTTAAACAGCCAAATTTTCGACCATGCAGCCGCTGTTTTCTGCAGTTACAGGCCTTGTAGCCGCTATTTTCTGTTGTTTTCTGTTGTTGCAGGCCTTGCAGCCGCTGTTTCTGTTGTTGCATTCCTTGCAACCGCTGTTTCCGCTGTTTTCTGCTGTTGCAGGTCTGCAGCCGCTGTTTTCTGCTGTTTTCTGTTGTTGTAGGAGAGGCGCATTTTTTTTCAGCCAAATTTTCGTCGGCCTTGCAGCCGCTATTTTATGTTGTTTTCTGTTTTGCAGGTCTTGCATCCGCTGTTTCTGCAGGCCTTGAAGAAACAGCGGATGCAAGACCTGCAATCCTGCATCCATTTCAGGAGAGAAGTCCCACACCTCCTTACATCCCACCGGTCGAATTTGGAAGAAAGAGTGCACCTACAAACATTTTGATAGTAAAGGTATTGTAATAGAACATTATGCCATCACCCCTTATTTCAATACTCTTTTTCAACCGAACTAAATTCGGATCTTGTGATCAAACGTTAGATTTCCAATATAAATTCATTTCGTGCGTCTAGCAAGTTGCAAACAGATAGACGATAACTAAAAATTTGCAAATAACGATTTAAATTTACACTTTATAAGGCCTGCTGTTGCAGGCCTTGCATCCGCTGTTTTCTGTTGTTGCAGGCCTTGCAGCCTTTTCTGCTGTTTCTGCTGTTGCAGGTCTTGCAGCCGCGCATTTTTTCTTTTTTTAAACAGCCAAATTTTCGACCATGCAGCCGCTGTTTTCTGCAGTTGCAGGCCTTCTAGCCGCTGTTTTCTGTTGTTTTCTGTTGTTGCAGGCCTTGCAGCCGCTGTTTCTGTTGTTGCATTCCTTGCAACCGCTGTTTCCGCTGTTTCCTGCTGTTGCAGGCCTGCAGCCGCTGTTTTCTGCTGTTTTCTGTTGTTGTAGGAGAGGCGCATGTTTTTTGCAGGCCTTGCAGCCGCTGTTTTATGTTGTTTTCTGTTTTGCAGGCCTTGCATCCGCTGTTTCTGCAGGCCTTGCAGAAACAGCGGATGCAAGACCTGCAACAGCAGAAAAGGCGGCTGCAAGGTCTGTAACAACAGAAACAGCGGATACAAGACCTGCAACAACAGAAACAGCGTGTAACCGTCGATAGCAAATACTGTTCTTGAAGATCAAAACACTCGGCTAAACAGAACTGTTTGTACCTTTAATCGCTCCGTAAATCTCTGTTTACAACGCCCTCCGTTTCCGTTGAACCTTTCCGTGAATAGGACGAGTAAAAGACCGTTGACGAACCTTGAAATACAATGTTTAACGCCGTGAAATTCTCAAACATCCGCCGAGATACAACCTTGTCTCGAACAGTGAAACATACAAGAAGTACATGTGACACTTGTCCGAGCGGAAACTGGTAACTACTTAGCAAAATACCGCTGTATGAAAAACTAATGCGACAGCATTAACATGGCTCCTCTTAAAATGTCTGTCATTTTAAACAAAACAATCACTTATCCTATCCTTATCTTAACATCGTTCAGTGTCTGTTTTAACATTAGTTCCTCAAATCACATTGAGTTCTCGCAACCTTGCTTCCTCGTCGGGGATTCCCGGTCTCTCTTCAGTTGACTCTAACAACAGGACAAGTTTGTTAATAGGTCTATCCAGTAGGGATCCCTTTGAAGTTCGGACAGTCACTGATCTGACCTGACCTTGGTCATCCGGACACGTAATGAGTACTTTGGCCAAAGACCACTGGTTTCTGCTAGTGTTGCTGTCTTTCAGCAATACAACATCACCTTCAGTGAAGTTTCTGCGTTGGCGTATCCACTTGTTCCTCACTTGTAGGCTCTGCAAGTACTCCTTGCTCCATCTTATCCAAAATTCATTTGCTATGTGTTGTACACGTCTCCAGCGCTGCTTACAATAGACATCTTCCCTTTGAAATTTTCCTGGAGGCGGCAAAATGAGCTTTGTTTTGCCAGTGAGAATTGTGTTTGGTGTAAGCGGTAGTGGAGAAAGAGGATCGCTCAAGGTGTCCACCGTTAGGGGTCTACTGTTCACAACCGCTTCCGTTTCGCACATTAGGGTTCTCAACGCTTCATCATCCAAACTGTGACCGTGTTCTCTCATTAGCGCTGCCATAATGTTTCTCACAGATCTGATTTGTCTTTCCCATACTCCTCCAAAATTGCTTGCTGTGGCAGGATTCCTAACCCAGTCGATGTCATTCTTTAGTAGCTCTGCCTTAATGTGATCATCATCCATTTCTTGGAGCGCCTTCTTCAATTCATTGTGAGCTCCTACAAAGTTAGTTCCTTGGTCACTGCGCAATTCTCTTATGGGCCCTCTTCGACTGATGAACCTCCGTAACGCTTGCAGGAATGAATCCGTCTCTAAGGAGTGTGCTACTTCGATGTGTATGGAACGACTAGCCATACATGTGAACAAGGCTCCATACCTTTTCACTTCTTTCCTACCTTCCTTCACATACCACGGTCCAAAATAGTCAACAGCACTATAGGTAAACGGTGGGGCAGGCTCAACGCGTGACTTTGGAAGGTTAGCCATTTTCTGCTCTCCTGCACCTCCACGAAGATAGCGACATGTGACACATTTTGAGATGAAATGCTGGACAGCTGCATTTCCGTTTATAATCCGGTAACCGTTTGTGCGTAACTCATTTAAAGTGACACCTCGCCCACTGTGTTGCGCCTTCTCATGAACATGACGTATAATCAGCTTGGTAACGTGGGCGGCTTTTGGCAAGATGACAGGGTTTTTAAGACTTTCTGACAAGTTAGCTTCCAACTCTCAGAACTCCGTTGAAATCCAAGAATGGATCCAGTGTATGTAGACTGCTGGTTTTCTTCATAGCAACCTTCTTCTGTTTATCACTCTGTCTACTTTCATTCTTTTCGTCAGCGTGGAGCTCCTTTAATGCTTTAATTTCCTTCTCAAAAGCGTCAGCTTGCACTAGCTTGATGACTTCAATTTCTGCTTGCTCCAAATCGTTCACCATAACCGATGCGAGAACAGGGCAACTTGTACCATCACTACTCCGACCACTGTTGGGTGTACTCTGAGAGGTTTCTTTCACTGGAGATCTGCTTATTGCCTTGGTTACGCTTGTCTTCAGCTGCTGTTTGTACTTCATACATAAAGCAATTGCCGTTTTCAGCCTTTGCCAACTGGAGAATCTTTCTAACCTGCTCAGCATGTCCTTCTTCTCTTCCGCAACAGTAGCGTTTACAGTGATCTTCTTCACTTCTGGACTGTTAGGGTCAAGCTCCTTCTCGTATGAACCTTGCTCCGGCCAATGGTTTTCACTTTTCCATAAGAAATCTGGGCCTTTGATCCATCGTGAGTTCTGAAGGAAATATCTTGCATTCAGACCTCGTGAACCTTCATCTGCTGGGTTGGATGCAGACTCTACATATCGCCACTGCGACGGCGAAGTGTAATCTCTTATCAGCTGTACTCTATTCGCTACATAAACATGAAATCGTCGGGACTCGTTGTTGATGAACCCGAGAACCACTCTACTGTCCGTCCAATAAAACTCTTCTATTCTCTCGTAATCCAACTCGTTCTTCAGTACGTCGGCTACTCTTACTGAAACAGCAGCAGCTGCGAGTTCTAGCCTTGGAATGCTTACTGTTTTCCTTGGTGCAACGCTTGCTTTGCCCATAACAAAAGAGCAATGTACATGATTGTTGTCATCGACTAAACGTAGATATGAGCATTGCCCGTATCCAGTTCCTGAGGCATCCGACATATTGTGCAATTGTGCTGAAACAATCTTGCCAAAGTCTGGTGGCTTAAAACACCTTGAAATGCTGAGTGTTTCTAAGAGGGGCAGTTGACTTCTCCATTTCTCCCAACGGGAAAGGATATCACCTTCGACGGGCTCATCCCAACTGCTGCCATGACAAATTTCTTGCAATATCTGCTTTCCGACAAGGATGACAGGTGCTATGAAACCCAAAGGATCATAGACTGAACTGATCGTTGACAAAATTCCTCTTCGCGTGCAAGGCTGATCTTTCATCTCTATCCGAAATTTGAAAGTATTCGATTCGATGCACCAGTGTACGCCCAACGCTCTTTCTATGGGAAGCTTGTCTTGACCTAAGTCCAGACCTTTAATTTCTTTCGCTCTATCTTCAGGCAATACTGACATAATCACTCTTCGACTATTGCTGACAAACTTGGTGAGGTTGAATCCTCCCTTTGCACACATGTTCTTAACATCATGGATAACCTGTATTGCATCTTCTTCTATCGGCAATGATTTCAACAAATCGTCAACATAGAAGTTCTTCTTAACCGTTTCTGCTGCTTTCACGCCAAACTCGTTTTCACCATCCTCTGCAGTACGTTTGAGTGCAAAGTTTGAACAGCCAGGTGAAGATCCACCTCCAAATAGGTGAACTGTCATACAGTATTCTTCCGGTTCCTTTGTTAAGTCTCCACTGGGCCACCAAAGGAAACGAAGGAAATCCTGATCCGCTTTCTTTACCTTTACTTGGTAGAACATCTTCTCGATATCTGCCATAAAGGCCACTCTTTCTTCCCTGAATCTTGTTAACACACCAGTTAGTTTGCTAGTCAAATCAGGACCTTGAAGAAGATGATCATTCAATGATTCACCCTGGTAACGAGCTGAACAGTCAAACACCACGCGAATGCTGCTTGGCTTTCTTGGGTGGTATATTCCGTGATGAGGTAGGTACCACACTTTTCCTTTCTGCGTTGCTAAGTTCTCAGAGTCAATCTTACGAGCATAACCCTTGTCTATTATGCCAGTCATAAAATCCACATAATCAGCACGGTATGTGTCATTTGCTTCAAGTTTCTTCTTTAAACCAATGAGTCGCTGAGCTGCTTGAGGGCGATTATTCGGAAGCTGGACATCTTGTTCTTTGAATGGGAGTGGCATCTCACAGTGTAAGTCTTCACGGTGATGAATTCCTTCCTTAGCCTTCCTTAGAAATTCACGATCTTCTTGAGACATAGCCGTTCCATTTTCCCTTTCAGAAAAGTCCAGTTCGAACATTCGTTCAACAACTCGAGGCGTTAACTGTTCCTTAACGCCTCTCTCAGCTACAATGTACCCACTAGCTTCATCAATGGCACTAGGTTTGTGGATCTGAATTCTGTGACATTGCACTACACTGTTGCTTTCTCTTTCAATTGGACCATTAATGTGCCATCCTAATAGTGAACGAACAGCATACGGGTCGTTCTGTTTACCATGAATAACATCTCTTGGCCGTACTGCACTAGGACAGTTAAGTCCAATCAGAAGCCCGATCTCTACATCTTCCATGTATGGTGGTATGTCCTTGGCGACTCTCTGTAAATGTGGCCATTTACTAGCTGTTTCCGGTCTTGGAATTTCATCTCGGTCTGCTGGAATGTGTTGCCTAACATAGGCTCTGGGTATGTCTAGATGTACATCATTTTCACTGAAGTGAGCTACGACCAATCCTTCGACTACCTTTGTTTCAATCTCTTGCGTGCCATGCATGGTGGTTAACAGTAACTTGGTCTCAGTACCTTTGATGCCAAGCCTTTCCAACGACTCTTCTTTAATAAAGGTTCCACCACTCGCATTATCGAGGAGGGCATAAACTCTGATTTTGTGTTCAGGATTGTCCTTATGGTACAACCAAATAGGAACTATGCCCATGCTGATAGGAACATCACCAGCCTCTGTTACATTACAAATGGTGTTACAAGCATTAATTACTTGGCCATCATCCTTCCTCTCATTAACCTCCGTCCCTTTACTTTCACCAATCTCAACTTCGGTTCTCGATCCTTCTTGCTTCCAGTTGTGATCATGAAGGGATGTTGGATGTTTCTTACTACATGTCTTACAGGATTTTCTACTCTTGCAGAGCTTTGCGATGTGCTCAGAGCTGTAACATCCAAAACATAAACCTTTCTCTTTAACAAAGTTCCTTCGTTCTGTCAATGGCTTCTTGAGAAACTCAGAACATTCATCTAAATCATGTGCTTTGGAACACAAGGCACAGCTGCGGGAACGAGGGTTTCTTGTGCTTCCATCTGGTTTTGACACATTTGTTCCAAAGTTTGAACCTTTGTCTCTCCTGAATCTTCGATCTCCTGGTCTGCGGTGTTTTACATCTCCATCCTTTGTTCTCGCCACCGTTTCTTCAGAGTAGACTGGATCTGTAGCCAAATCGGCTTGTTCAGACACAAACTGACAGAAATCATTGAAACTGGCCATCCGCTCTGAGGCATTTCTGATTTTACTAACTCTTTCAGTCCACTTACTGCGAAGGTGTCTTGGCAACTTCTCCCACAATTGACGAAGAACATTAGCAGTGTTCAAGTCATTCATGTAAGCCATGCCTGACATAGCATTTCTCGTCTGCTCAAGAACAATAGAAAACTCCTGTAATCCCGTACCATCATTTGGTTTCACCAAAGGCCAATTCGATATTTTGGAGATGTACGCACTTGCAATTTTGTAAGGGTCTCCAAAATGCTTCTTCAGCAGTCGTCTAGCTTCTTGGTAAGAATCTTTACCTTTCATTTGCAAACAGCCCTTGATCAGTTCCTTTGCTTTGCCACTGGTATACTGATCCAGATAATACAACCGCTCCATAGAATTCTCAACCTTTGATTCTATGAGAGTCTCAAAAGCTGTTACAAAAGCTGGGTATTGCATGACATCTCCGTAGAATGTGGGCGGCTTGTGAGATGGTAACTCACTCCTAGCTTGCTGTGTGACAATCATCTGTGACAGTTCAGTTTGTTTCCTTTGAACGCTTAGAAATTCTTGATATGTACTTTCATTGATGACAGAACTTGAATCTCTTCTAGAGAAGTGTGGACTTTCTTGTGGGTCGAACACATGCTTAGGTACAACAGGTGCTTCAGGCTCTTCTCTATTTTTAAACAGATTTCCAGGAATAAAGGGTTGAGCACTAGGATTCATGCCAGAAGTTGTGAATGCAGGACTACTTGAGGTAGGTGTAATCGAGGGTGTAACCATGGGAACCGTACCAACTGAATTTACAACAGCTGATCCTTGCTGTTTCCCAGAGATAACATTAGTTGCAGATGCAACAGGCAATGTAACTTGACTACTGGAAATGTCTTGAGAAGAGATGGGTGTTGAGGTGCTTTGTACCTTCACCTTTTCTAGATAATTATTCATATCATCAATGTTTTGTTCCCTTTCAAACTGTTCATATACCTTTTCTTCTACTTTAGCTTGTGCAATTTCCTGTCTAAGCTCAAGCTCTTCAGTTGCCATTCTAAGTGCTTGCTTCTCTTTTAAAAATGCTGCCTTAACTTCCAAGGCGGCAGCCTTAGCCTTAGTTTCCATTAACTTTGTCTTTGAAGAACATGTTGAAGTGGCAGAATGCTTAGAACGACCAGACAATCGTGATCTTACTGAGCTAATCTCATCATCGTGTTGCTTCTTTGCTTGATTTGAGAATTCAATAATACTTTGCTTAAAGATAAACACATCTTTATCATGAATACCAAACCATTCATGAGCCTCTTTAATCTCATGTTCATCTGTCAAAGCATTTACATAACGCTCGTGTGCTTCACTAGTTCAACATTCTTCAAACTGGATAACAATGGTCGAATTTTGTTCATTTGTTTAGTTAAATTCGACAAGGCATTTCTTCGATTATCCTTAAATCTTTGAACTTCAAATTCCCTACCCTTTCCAGTGAGAATCTTTTTTCGAGTGTCAGCAGCGGCTGCCACGTTTTCCTCGACTTCGGTATCTTCCATGGTGTTCAGCGGTGATATCACACGTGGTGAACGTTCCGGTGACGTTTCGAGCAACTCCAACCTTTCGAGGTCCTTTTCCATTCCAAATTCGTCCAGAACATCATCCCTCCGTCGATCGTCGTCGAATGCAACACTCTTTCGTTGTAATTCGCCATCCATAACCAATGTTTACCATTCATAAGGTTGTACTGTAACCGTCGATAGCAAATACTGTTCTTGAAGATCAAAACACTCGGCTAAACAGAACTGTTTGTACCTTTAATCGCTCCGTAAATCTCTGTTTACAACGCCCTCCGTTTCCGTTGAACCTTTCCGTGAATAGGACGAGTAAAAGACCGTTGACGAACCTTGAAATACAATGTTTAACGCCGTGAAATTCTCAAACATCCGCCGAGATACAACCTTGTCTCGAACAGTGAAACATACAAGAAGTACATGTGACACTTGTCCGAGCGGAAACTGGTAACTACTTAGCAAAATACCGCTGTATGAAAAACTAATGCGACAGCATTAACACAGCGGATACAAGACCTGCAACAACAGAAACAGCGGCTACAAGGCCTGCAAAGCCTGCAGGAAACAACAGAAACAGCGGCTGCTTGTCTGGCTTTTGGCAATACAAAAGTGGTCTGGCTTGTGGCAAGAAAAAAGTTGCCGAAATTTGGTTGCGGGGAAAAAATGCGGTCTCCTAAATTGTTTCCCAGGGTTCACATCCGCCGCTTGGCTTGGGGTCACGCGCTTTTGTTTACTTGTGTTTGACACACCCCTGAAATCCTGGGGCGCAGAAAGTTTTTTGCAATTTCTTTCCTTATCGACTTGGAGCCAAGTTTTAGTGAAAACGGCCTTCAGCGATAAGGAAACAAATTGCAAAAAATTTTCTGCGCCAAAACCAGGATTTCAGGGGTGTGTGCCGGTTAAACCGGGAAATAAAAAATTAAATCAAAGAATATTTAATGGTAGGAAAAATGCCTAAAGCATTGGTTTAGTAGGAATAGTTTTGTTCGACATTTTTTATTCATAAATTCCATAGCATGTTTTGATAAGAAGAAAAAAAATATATATATTTTGATTGCATTTCAGGAGAGAAGTCCCACCGGTCGAATTTGGAAGAAAGAGTGCACCTACAAACATTTTGATAGTAAAGGTATTGTAATAGAGCATTATGCCATCACCCCTTATTTCAATACTCTTTTTTCAACCGAACTAAATTCGGATCTGTGATCAAACATTAGATTTCCAATATAAATTCATTTCGTGCGTCTCGCAAGTTGCAAACAGATAGAATGATAAATAAAGATTTGCAAATAACGATTTAAATTTACACTTTATAAGCGACGAAATCGAAAATAGAACGAGAAGTACACACCGCGCCTAAAGCAATAAAAGAAATAAACTAAAATAGAATTAAAACATTTACCTTCAGCTGGTGCTGTCTTAATCACTAGAACAAGACTTGAAAATACCTCAACGTACAGAAACGCCTGATGAGTTGGCAGAAAACATGATTTTTTTTTTAAACTTCCCGCTTTTATTTTTTTTTTCGTGTCTTGACAATCTGTCGAGATGTGTAAATAAAAAAAAAAATGAAGGAAAAATAAAAGTAGCCTGGCCTTCAAGATACCCAAGAGAGTGAGATTAGAGTGACCAACCACGCCCGATAAAACATGTTTGATAGTTATAAGTAAATTATTGTAAAGCATTCTCAATGTTTGTTCCAAATTAACCTAAGAATTATTTTATTTCAGGCCAAACTACGTTCCTCTCGTTTCAAGTAAGGAGGCAAAGCGAAAGAAATGACCAACACGAAGTGACGGCTGATAAAAGAAACGTCTTTTAATTCCGAAGAACCTGATTTTCGATTTTCGAAATACACTCCACTTTGATTAATAAGATTATGTAAACATTTGTTCCCTTTAAAAAAAATTGCAAAAGTTGTCTGACAAATTGCAGTAAAGTTAATAAATGAGAAGTCCACTTCATGTATTTTGCTGTGCTGTTCAGGCATTTTGCATTCTGTATAATGATCCTCATTGGAAAGGAATGTTTAAAAAAACGAAGTAAATTATATCCCCTTACACAAGCAACCGTGCATTAAAAAACATCAAATTGTCTCAGGCGAAAATGTGGGAAGCTTATGTAAAACGAACACAAAAAAGAGCGGAGGTAAACAATATTACCAATTACCAGCCGGTAAATTTGCCTTGAAAGTGGATGATTTCAAAATACTGCAGCGGTCGCTTTCAAGTGAACTATGCGCGAGGCTGCACTGGTACACGTTCAGCGCGCGCGTGACACAAAGTTCATTTCCACGTCATGCAATTCATTTGTTACGTTATGTGCGTAACAATATTGAAAAATAACACGACTAAGCATGGCTGGCTTTGTTCGCAGAGCTTCTCTTTGTGCACAGATGCTGTTTTATCATGCCAGAATTAACATACTACAGGAGACAAGTCAGTGGGTTCAAAGTCGTATCCGGCGAAAAGCTAAAGTCCAAAAACTCACAAAGAAGTTTTCAGTGGCAGATGACGATTTCTTCAACATTGGTACGTCAGTTGTTGAAGAAGAATTTGGTGCAATTGATCCATGCGACAAGGGCAAAGAGGGAAAATTTACTTGCTACACAGGAGGACGTGTTGGGCTATCATGTTTTAAAAAAGGAAATATAAGGCAAAAGAGGTTTAGGAGGAACAAGGTAATGCCGAGCGAGAAACACACGTGGAATGAAAACAACAAAGATAAAGGTAAAAGGGAAAGACACTCACACACAGTAAGTTGCTTTGGATCACGTTCAACGAAAGGTTCGAATGTTAAAAGCGACTTCCAAAAACCTCTTTCGAAAAAGAAAACTGCTCAAAAGCTAAATGAGTCTTCTCAGAGAATGGGCTTTAATTGAAAACTTCTTTCGAGAAGGTCATGCATAGCTTTAAAATACACCGAACGGACTAAAAGCTGACAAGCGCTTGCCACCAACATGGCTGGTGATGAACGAAACGAAATTCCTTCATCCAATCTGAGCTCTTAAGCGCGGTTTTTACCAGCGATGGAGTTGGTGCCGGAGTCATAAGCGGAGTTGTAAGAACGCTTACGACCTAGTGAAAACCGAAAAGCGGAGTTATAAGCAGAGTCATAACTCATAAGCACGTCGGAAGAATCAGGAAGTTTCCATTTTTTCCGATTCCGTGGCTTACGATCTTGTGAAAACTAGCTTGTCAGAGTCGGAATCGTAAGCAGAAGCGGAAGGACTAATCAATTGCAAACAAGCAATTTGATTGTTTTATTCTTTTGCCTCTGCTTACGACTCCGACGCACAGTTCTCACAAGATCATAAGCGACGGAGTCATAAGAGGAACCGGAATTCTGCTTACGATTCCGAAGATTTGATTTTCTCTAGATCACTTGCGCTTACGACTCCATTTATGACTCGAAATCCTAGTTCGTCGTTAGCGAAATCCAGGCTTTCGTAGATAAAGACCAAAACCGGAAACCGCGCATGAAAAGCCTCTGGCAACCAGGGTAACAATGGACTACAATTCACTCAAAATAACGGCCGCAGGTCGATGTACTATTGAAGGCACTACCGTTTGTGGGAAGTGAAAACAAAATGGACATCTTGCAAGGCAGGAAAGAAAAAAAAAAAAATGGTGAAGAGATTTAAGGTCTATACCTAGAGTATATTGAGTGACCATTTTGATCGGGTTGGACAGTTGAGATATGGGACTCCACGTCATGTCACAATTTATACCGAACTCCTCCAAACAGAACATACCCAGTCTCATATCTTTAATTCTTTAGAAAAACAACCCACTTCAGTGAGTAAAAAAAAGTCAACGTAAATCATCGAACTATCTTATTCTATCCGTTTCATTTAGACGTTGGACTTATTTTCACCCCAATTAAAAGTAATAATTTGAATTGGTTAATAAAAATGTACGTATTTAGAGTAGCAAAGTAACGTATGAAGATAATATGTTTGCATTTGCATTTGATATTTTAAGATAAGTACTTCACGATGGATTATTTTGCTTCTACTTTTTCCTTGGAAATTTTGATATTAAAATAATGGCAAGCACTTTTCGCCGCTCAGAAGTAATTATACAAATGCAAGTGTTTAAGTTTAAGTAAGAATCAAATTAAATAATTATAACATTTAAAGAATCATGAATCTGTCGTGCAGTGAATGTATTATGTGAAAACAGTCTTAGTCGGCATTTGTATGAGGATTATGCGCCGCCATCCTGCGCTAGTTTGAAGCGTGTTTATGATTTACAAAGGTGTCATTGATTTAGCGTTACCACTCTTGGAAGGACTTAGAAGTTTGAAGCATGGATTTGGTATTTCATTTCACCTTCCAAGTGACTTTATCTCCTTTGTATAACAACAACAGCAACAATTTGTACCCCTGGATAAAATTAAATTGACAAAACTAGGAAGTATAAAATAAGATGAGCACATAGCTGCCCGAAATAACCACAATCGGCTAATGAGAAACTGAGCAGTCATCCTTCGTGTTTCCATCAGTAATTTTTAGAAAGGTCAGGTACATAGGACTTAAATAAACACATACAACACACACACAGAGACAAAAACTAAGTTAACCAAGTTAAAAATTTAGCGAAAATAAGCTGGAAGACAAAGTATATAAACAGAGGAACTGTAATTTACAGTGGTATAGATAGTTCAGTTAATAGCTTGCAATAATGTTTGATTTGAATTTATTTTTAAATTGTTTAAAGTGACAGTAGCTTAATGTTGTCGGATATAGCATTCCAGGTCTTAGCACCTTGATATCTAATATTAAAGATTTCATAGTAAGTCATTCTAGAGGAAAGTCTTGTGTTGATTTTTTTTTTATGAAGTGAAATAACATCAAAATTAGTAGGAAGAAGTTGTAAGTTAAAAATTAGTAGGAAGAAGTTGTAAGTTGAAAATTAGTAGGAAGAAGTTGTAAGTTGAAAATTAGTAGGAAGAAGTTGTAAGTTTAAAATTAGTAGGAAGAAGTTGTATAGTCATATATATATATAGTTACCCGCGATGTGGTTACCTCCCAAAATCTAAGTTGTAGTTATACAGCTCTCTATTTAACAAATAGGTTTCACCTTGCCGTGCATCTGTTCAGTAATATATCACTGATGACGTCACAGGATATCTGTCAAGTACAGATGACAGATAATGAAGGGTTCATGACCATACGACCATATATGGTCAACGTGACCATATATGGTTTTTGTGACAATTTGTTGCATAATAACCATTCATTGCATTATCGGATGATTCAGGTGTAATCACAGGCGGCCCATACGATACGAATTGTCCTGTGCCTCTCCGTGGTTGATAGCAATTTTGTGAAGATGACGCGGTCGCCAAGCTGACAGTTTGAATTTGGTGGACCAGATAACTGAATGCGGATTCAACGAAAGAAGAATTTGAAACCTAGAGTCCGTAAAGTAGTGCTTCTCGAAAGGTTAGGATAAACCCTGAAACCCAAACAAAGCATATAGGAAGGAAAATTGTTGACGGCCTCCGTGAAGCAGTTTTGGCGAGATGAGGCCATTTTTGTGGAATGTTTGGAGCTTCTAGTGTGGACCGTTGGCGGACTAAGTTGCCAGCCTTTAGCTTCGCTTTACTCGTGGGCAAAACTCAGAAAGTGAAACACGCCTAAATGGTTTTAAATCGACTCCAGAAACACAGAGACATCAAAGTGACGCATTCTTTTCCACAGGTAGAATTTAGGGCAATTTTCGAACTTTTCTCATATATTCTCTTACATAATGTCACGTAAATCACATACAACGTATGGGCCGCATGTGGTATAATTCGTTCGTTCATTTTCTTTTTCTGAAAAGAAGGGCCATTGTTAGTTACAAAAGATCAAATATTTTACCGCGTAAAGATTACTTTACTTAAGATTGCACTGTGGGATTTGTAGTAACCGATATCAATGTAATTACACGGTGGCGCAAGATATGAATTTTGCTTTCAAAGTAAAATTCATGTCTTGAAGCCGCCGTGTAATTCACCTTTTATCACAGATAACAGCCACAACCCATGATCTTCCAAATACCGGCTGGGTTCCCTAACGAACTGAGCTGAGCTACGGATAATTCTTGGTGAGCTAAGAAATATACTAGGTTGAAGATGAAATGAAATGACGATGTGTGTTTGAGTCTAGCGTTATACAGGAACTCGTATCGTATTAGTACCGGCTAGCAATATTGGTGGGGCCGCTAGTGTCCACGATGCTAACGCGAGTAAAAAAAAATGAGCATTGACAAATCATATAACACTTTTAACAACCATCATCAGCCCGGCACACATGTTACTGTAGCTATTACCTCGACGGCTGTCCAAAGCTCCGGTGTGTGTTACGTCCAAGGTTTTCCTCTCCATATATGGAGGGGAACACAGTGTGGAGAGGAACACAGTGGAATCGCTTTCAAACGGCCTCAAGCGCCCAAAACACAAAGGTAATGCACAATAGAGGAGAGGTAAGCCGGTTTTATTAAATTTCTTTCCCTTATTGTGAACTGCTTTATACGATCATTAAATACCCATAGAAAATATTATATTTGTGTTGTTACGCAATATTGTGGTAACTAGACAACAACCAGTCACACGTTTACGGCTTGCCCAACATAAAAATTTTGTGTTCTTAATTTTTATAATTCATTATTCCTCTTGCTGCCTCATTGGCATTAAGGTATGGGAAAGTCCTCCCTGTCGAGAAAACGACAGAGAGAAGCACGAAGTGCCAGAGAGACAACAAAAGGGAGGGTGGGGTGAGTTGTATTGCCCGTGACTTGTGTATCGCGAGGGATGATTAATATTTAATGGGGTTTAAATAGTAATAGGTCGCTTTTTCAAAGAAAAATCACTTTTAATAACATAACTGCAGAAGAGTTTAACCTGTGGGGGTTGGTAAAACCCGTAGCGGAGCCGTCACGAAACCGTCACGTGTATATTCACGTGGTCATCACGGATAAGTATGCACTCTGCCTTTACAGAATTTACAAAGATATAGAGGCCTTTCTTTTAGCGGAGCTTCGGCGGCCCGAAGGGCCGCAGAGCGGAGCCCCATACCTATAGAAATAGGACAGCCAAGCACGCATACAAAGTACAAACAGGAGAACCATGCCTTTCATTTCTCATGGTCAAAATGACCAGTGGCACGACTCGCGGGCGCGTGAAAGTACGTACGTACGAGCGACGTCGCCCCGATATGGCGGCCATAGTCCAGAGAGTTCGACCTGGTTAACATTTTAAAAGGTTACCATAAGCTCACATCCTAGCCATGTTATGGTCAATTGACAGCTGTCAAAAGAAGGTATCAGCTGACCAGTATTACATGTCGATATCGCGGGCTCAGGTAGGGACTCATCGAGGTCATGTGTTTTTTTAAGTTGATCGCTGACCAGGTATGTTATATTATTGGATCGCGGTCTCAGATACGACTGGCATTTCATTGGATCGCGGGCTCAAGTCCAAATTTTTTTCCTTTGTTCACGTTCAGCTTGGATTTAATCATTTTTCACGGTCGTTCCTCGGCGGAATTTCTGCAATTTGAGCTGATTTTTAATAGTGGAGCTCCATCACGAAAAAAGATAACGGAAAGTAACAAAGATCAACGAGTTTTAGTAAGAAAGGACCCGACAAAACAGGCAAAGAAGTAGGGAGAAAGTACAGCGAGACTGAGCAGGAATTCAACTGTCGTCAAAGCACTGTCAAAGAATACATAAAGTAAGAGGAAAGAAAGGTGCCGATAAAACAGCCAAATAAATGGCGAACAACAGGAGGAAGGAGAGCAAGTCGACCAAGGGATGCTGTACATGTAGTGCGGAAGACATCATTTGCTAAATTAGACATGTAGTGCTCAAACGTACTGTAAACATTTCCGCCATGTGGTGAGTGTCAAAACATTATAACGATACCGGCGGCCCGGGGCTTAAGTTCATCGTATGGAATAGGAAAGAGTCGCCTCTTCTGCTAGCTTTGAAGTTCTTCTAAACGTGAGAGGGATGTTCAACGAAAAATTCAGGTTTCGATCGACAGCTGAGCAGCACAAGGTAAGCGCAGTACACTTTCAAACCTCCCAAGTCAGCAGTTCCCGACATGTTTTTATCTTTTTTAAATTTGTTTTGATAATTGAACCGCTTTTGCTCACCGCTTCTGCTGTTTGCACGGTGCTTTCGAACACAAGTCGTAAAAAGGCTGGTTGTACACAATAAAAACCCGTATACGTCGTGACACAATGGCAATTTGATGATTTTATTGACAGTATATCTTTTCAGTGTGGTTTAATATGTACCTTTCAACTCGACTCACTTTATTTTAAACATAAATTCCATAGATGTAGATTAGTTCTGTTTTGCGGAAGTTTTCCCAGTTGTGTCTTTGAACCAGGAAAACATTATTTTTGCAAAGGTTTGCAAAGGAAAGTAAAGATTTGCTGACGAAAATATGGTGATCATAATTCTCGTGTCCAGTAAATTTAAATTTGGTGAATCCTTCAGACTTGAACCATGGATTTAAATTTTCTCCAAAGCGGAAAGTTTTGACCAATTTAGAAACACTGAATAGTGCGTCTAGTCACAGGCGGTCAAGGAGGCCATTTTTGGGCAAAATGCTCCAGGTTCAGAGAACAGAAGTTGGAAGAGAACTAGCCAATACAACCCTGATTGTCTGTGTCAAGCAAGTGTTCAGACAGATTTTTCATTTTTGTGCGTTTTTTGTGCCACAACGGCAACCTACAAGCGCTGACAAATTTTTGTCAGCAAATAATTTTGAATAGTAAGTGAAAGTTTCAATAAGCGTGCAAATTGCGGAAGTCTGGTTTTTAGTGTCATTTTTGGGCGTTTTCATACCGATTTGAAACTCGGACATTTGGGGCACTGTGTATAATTAATTCGGGTTCACAAATCACAGCCCACCCCCCCCCCCTCCCCCCTCCAAGTCAGGCAGTGCCCGTATGTCTAAGGATACCCCACACTTTGTTTTTGTTGCATTTTTGGAAACATGTTTTAAGCAGGTCTTTGTTTTGTGGATTGAAATCGTTATCTGAAAGTTTAGTCAGTGTACATGTAATAAATTAACAGCTGAAAAGTCGTCTCGTTCTATCAACAAACCAAAAAAATACTGTAACTGCTTAAATTTGTGAAAATCAAATAGATGGCTCCTTAATCAACAACAATGGAAATTATAGATTGTTTGGATTTTTTGCCAAAGTTGGTCAATTTGATTAGTGTTAGATTTTTATGTTATTTTATTTTCTTTCTTTAATTTATTCCATCTTGTCATGAAAGGTCTTTGGAGAAATATTTTGAGAAGGGTCATTTTATGATATGTTAAATACCTGTCTTGTTGCAACTTGGTATATCAGGGCTTCCAGCAACATGAGCTGCTCAATAATACGGGAAATTACTTCAATAATAAAACGTTTTATGCGGACTCTCTCTAATTGGACTGTGGACATTAAACCTCAGTCCCAGAGAGAAAATTCATAAGCCTTTTTATTTCCGCCTCAGCAGTAAAAACGGGGCTTCTGACCTGTAGGGTGCCGCAAAAATGGAAATTCTGCGGCATTTTCAAGGGAATTATGCGACAAGAAAGGTATATTACCCTGGAAAAGACTAGTTCTATTTTTTTATTATTTAATTGGCAGACAGCCGCAAGACCTCCGTTGGGTGAATTGGAAAAGTCTGGACACAGCTTTTTATCCCTCGTGAAGCATTTTTTATTCTTCCAAATTCCACTAAAAATGTGCTTACCAATTTGCAGTTGAAATCTGTAATCACAATGTTTACAATGTGGTCACTGAAGAAACTTATCAATTACCAGTTCATGCAATTATTATTCCTGAATTTTTTCTCAGATCCACTCCTTGACCACCAAAATCAGTGTAATAACAATAATAATTATTATTATTGTGTTACACAGGTGTTTACTTTTCATCTGTTTGGATGGGACATACATGTAAATCAAATGAGCAGCTGGTATCTTCCGTGCACTCCCATTGGCTATTATAGCTGAAACATAGTCCTGATTGTATTTGATAGCCACGTGAGTAACTATTTGGTGATGGATGTCCACTTGAGTGGTTATGGCTAAAACTTATTCACCTCAACATAATATTATAATTGTTTTTGCAGGTCCTGCAGTTGGCCAAATGGTATCAGACAGAAACCAACACATACCATGAAGTGAAACATAAAATAAATTTGAAATCCATTTTATCCCTCTTTACTTTGTATTGCCTTCAAGTTACTGAGTTATCTTAATTTCAGCCCACACCTTTTGACAGCTTATAGTGGAAAGTTCAGTGTGTAGTTTTGCGGGATAATTTCTGTCACATTTTGGTTTCGTTGATCTCTAAGTTAATTCAAAGTACTGTGTGACTGGAAATATGACTATCATTCAATTCATTCTCCCTCCTTTTCATTGGCCCAGACCCTACCATGTGACTTACAAATAACTGCCTATGAATAATGGTATGCTCAGGCGCATTAGCATCCAACAGTGATTTTGCTACAAATAAGAATCTGCTCATGCGTGGTTGTATTCGATTCCAAGAAAAAATGTCGGCTTGTTTTCCAGACGTGTGGGAGACCTTGTATTGTCTAGTGTTGTATCTTATTGTCACATATTTTTTCAATGTGACCGCTGACCAAGTAGTGGTTTTTAAATAGATCGAGGGCTCAAGCTGTACCCTTTTCAGTCTGCTGCATAGTTTATAGTATATAGTTTATAGTATGTTTTCATCCTCAACAGAATTCTGTCATTGGAATAGAAGGTTCAACTATGGAATCTCTCATAGTAGTTGCATAAAAAGGCAGTAACTTCATTGACAGCAATTTTTGTGAGGGTGTTTTCACAAATTATTTTGAAAGAACCTTGCCACCAAAGAAATAATAATGGAGCTCCGCTTTTAGGCTTGGCTAAATCTATATATTTCGCAAGGTTTTA
>OX393566.1:19609824-19697324 GCA_947652115.1 Blastomussa wellsi | reverse complement strand
TTTAACGGATAAGCGCGAGGGTACCGTGACGGTTACAATTAGGCTATTATATGGTACATGCGGGTTGTCCTTTCATTTGTTTATTTTTTAAGTGAATAACCATGAGATATGAAGATTCAAGTTATTTTATTGACAAATTGGATTAAATGCAGCAATTATGCTTGAGTAAACAAAACAAATTTATACTAAAATAATGGGAAGCCTACCTACATTTACCACATATACTTATAGCAAAGCCAAATTGTACAGTTGTCATATTTCATGCCTACGATGTCATGTTTAACAATGCAAAAATACTGCATAGTTAATATCATGTTGATGTGATCATATCAGCATTAAGAAATAAAATGTTTGTTTTCCTTAAACCTTCTTTTGTTTTTCATTTCCTTGGCAACTTCTACTTATTTCCTTGCGTAACCACTTGTTCTTATTTTGTTTTTGCCTAATTAATTCTATAGCACTTGTAAAATATCTTTAGAATAGGAGAATGAGCGTTCTCTGACATATGATCTCACAATGTCTGAATGTAAGGTTTACATTCAGCCTCTGACACAATGAGGTCATAGTCGGCCAGTAAATCACTGTCTTTAGATGATTTTAGAATTATGTCAACAATGTCAGTTTTGTGAAACTCTGCATTTATAATGCATTGTCTGAAATAATTTTCAGTCTTGAAAAAAAAAACTGTGCTGGCAAAGTAACTGATCAAAGTCCCCGTCTGTTTAAACTTGATACCAGCTTTTGCGAGGACCCTGTTTTCAATTTTTGTTTCGCTCTTTAAAGTTCGCCGGCTTTCATAACCAGTCTAGCTTCTACTAAATACGTCCAGCTATAATTGGAAATCAGTATTTTGGAAATCAGTATTTGTGGGAAAGATAGTTATACATTTTCTAAAACGGTTTGATTGGGTTAGTTCTCGATTTTCATAAGATGAAACTTTGAGATTTTTCAGTAATTGTATAGTAATTTATTCTTATTTTATGCTGATTTTGAATACTTTTATATTGTGAATAATTATTTTTTACATTGTGGCTGAAAAGCCCCTATGGGGGACTCCTCAAAAAACATATGTGTGTATGTATCTCAGAAATTTTGAGCTAACAATCTAATAGCTAGTTGATATTAGCATGAGTTTCAACTAAATAGGGGAAGTATCACGCTATTTTAAGTAATACATCAAAAATCCTAGGGACGCTTTTTGAAAGATTATCGTAATGAATAGATCTCGCTGTTTGTAGACCTTTTTGCAGGCGAATGGCCAAGATCGAGATTGATGCAAATTTGAAAATTTCGGGAGACGTTTTCAAGTTTTCCGATTGCATCAGTAATAACACATTTTGTCTCGTCTTTCTCTTTTGAATTCACTTGATGTTATAAAATTAGCGATTTAGAAACGATCTGAGTATTGAGGAGGCGTTAGAAATTTAAATTTGGCTAATTCTGACCCAAAAATTGCCGCAAACTCCGTTATACTTCCCTTTAAGTTGTTTTCTAACTATTTATGATATTTTCTAAATCTTTTTCCATGCCCGTTATACAATGGCCAACACATGCTATACGAAACAGGAGTTATGTCTTATCAGGATCCTCTGCTGATTCCAACATTTCGAGTCTTTTTTCGTGAACCAAAACCTAAAAAAAAGAGTTGAGTAAGATCTTCATAAGCATTAATTGATCATGAATTATAACAAACACGAATCTGTAACTCTAAAACAAGACGCATGAATAATTTTTTTTGCGTGATGTAAAACAAGTCGGAAATGATAAGAGCAACGCCTTGGTATAAAGGCTTCAGGCCTCAACCTTTGTGGCCCATTTCGTTTGGATATCCGACTAAAACACATAATTCGCATGTGCAGATTTAATTAACCTAAAGAGGCATGACAAACCGAGGATCGATAACATCGGTTAGTAATAACTGCCTGGACATTTTGTGGCATGTTAATTACTTATTGATCACCAGCTATGTTTAAGGACTAATCAAAAGATGTTTTGGTCCATAAGGCTGATAGTTTCTAAACTGGCAATGCCCCAACTGCCCCATCAAGGAAACCTTTACATGTAAAATAAACTTTCAATATATTTATTTGCTTCATTCCATCGCCTGCCAAGCTATCTACATGGGTAAAAGCTGGCATACTCTCAGCGAATGCTTTGGCGAGCACCTCCGAAGTATTGCAAAAACAATTGCCCAGTTTCCCTGTCGCAGAACTTCTTAAAAACAACTGTCAATCTTTGAATGATGCGAAATTTTGTGGACTTCCAGAGAGAAAGGCCTGACTGATTTTCAAATTGGGATCCAATCAGACGGGTTCAAATTCGAACCAATCGATGTCGATGAACACCAACCGACACAATTTTACTGATGAAGGGCTAAGAAAGACAGGATCTGGAATTATTTGAAACAGTTTGACACTACTGACTAAACTTTTTCTTTTAACTGAATCAATTGATTACACATTGATTACTCATTGATGTTATTGAAGTTATTTCACGCTATCGATTAGTTGTGGCTGGACATGATTTTTCTGCCTCATTTACCAAATGTGACAGCGGAATAAATGAACGACAAAGAAGAAACCACAAGCAAAAAAATAGAAGCTGTGAGTTTTCGTAATCTGCACCAATTACAGCGCTTAATGTTAAATGTTTGCATCATGCAATGCGTGAATAATGTGCTTACAATTTTTCAAACCTCTCTCCTAATTTTGACCAGGAACCATTATTCCAGCAATCGGACGCGGATATGCCTCTGTTTGTGTCCCTCGATGATTTCCATTTGGACCTTGTTTGGTATCTTGACTATCATGCCCCTCCACTGTACTATCGTTACCTTGTTCGTTACCTTGTTCACTTGCTTCAAGGAGGATATCAATAGCCCCACCGTCTTTTGCAGCAGCGAGAAGAGATGGAACGGAAAATTCCCCTGTGTCCAGCTGGCTCTTAATGACATTCGTTTGGGCTAAACCAGTAACATCTCCCTGCAAGTCATTTAACGGAAGAAGCAGAGCCAAACAGCAGGAAAATGACCACTGTGGATTTTTTCGCCATTCATTTAGATATTGATATAGATTTACAGCATACTGAACTGTAAGGAAACAATATTATGAGTTAGACAGAACTAAATGCATTAGTTTACACTGTAAAGTGGAAACATCTCAATTTCTGATAAGTTTGCTGATAAAAAAAATCAAAAGTATTTTTTCATAACTTCAGCATCAGTTTAATTAAGTACTTAATTATATAGCTACACCAAAATCCATTATTGTCAACAGATACATTTTTTATTAATTTTTGCCAGCTGTCCAAATTTAAAATAAATTGGACAGTTTTTGCTCAAACTGTCCAATTTAAGAAAAATCTGGATACCTTCCATAAACAATTCAATTATCAAGAAACTTAATTTCGAGGGTGAAACATTTGCCATGTTCATACATTTTTGGATGCTATATATATAACAGGACTACATGCCAGTCCAATTTGAAAATAACTGGATTCAAAAAATCCCTGGAACTGCCAAATTGGACTCGGCCTACGGCCTTGTCCAATTTGGCAGTCCTCGGAATTTTTCTCATCCAATTATTTTCAAATTTGAGAGCATTTAAGCCTATTACATATACAAGTTTACCTCCGTATCAGTCATGGTCTCTTTCTAATAGAATAATTATCTTTTTCCCTTTCGTTCACATGCCAAACGCAATTCATGAACTACTAACTACTACTACTACTACTACTACTACTACTACTACTGCTACTACTGCTACTACTGCTACTACTACTACTACTACTACTACTACTACTACTACTACTACTACTACTACTACTACTACTACTACTACTACTACTACTACTACTACTACTACTACTACTACTACTACTACTACTACTACTACTACTACTACTACTACTACTACTACTACTACTACTACTACTACTACTACTACTACTACTACTACTACTACTACTACTACTACTACTACTACTACTACTACTACTACTACTACTACTACTACTACTACTACTACTACTACTACTACTACTACTACTACTACTACTACTACTACTACTACTACTACTACTACTACTACTACTACTACTACTACTACTACTACTACTACTACTACTACTACTACTACTACTACTACTACTACTACTACTACTACTACTACTACTACTACTACTACTACTACTACTACTACTACTTCTACTACTACTACTACTACTACTACTACTACTACTACTACTACTACTACTACTACTACTACTACTACTACTACTACTACTACTACTTCTACTACTACTTCTACTACTACTACTACTACTACTACTACTACTACTACTACTACTACTACTACTACTACTACTACTACTACTACTACTACTACTACTACTACTACTACTACTACTACTACTACTACTACTACTACTACTACTACTACTACTACTACTACTACTACTACTACTACTACTACTACTACTACTACTACTACTACTACTACTACTACTACTACTACTACTACTACTACTACTACTACTACTACTACTACTACTACTACTACTACTACTACTACTACTACTACTACTACTACTACTTCTACTACTACTACTACTACTACTACTACTACTACTACTACTACTACTACTACTACTACTACTACTACTACTACTACTACTACTACTACTACTACTACTACTACTACTACTACTACTACTACTACTACTACTACTACTACTACTACTACTACTACTACTACTACTACTACTACTACTACTACTACTACTACTACTACTACTACTACTACTACTACTACTACTACTACTACTACTACTACTACTACTACTACTACTACTACTACTACTACTACTACTACTACTACTACTACTACTACTACTACTACTACTACTACTACTACGACTACGACTACGACTACCACTACCACTACCACTACCACTACCACTACCACTACCACTGCTACCACTGCTACCACTACTTCTACAGGTAGTACTACAGAAATTCAAAACTAACTATGGAAAGAATTGCGAGGATTTCTTGACGTACCATTTCCAACAGTAGAGACCTTTAGCATTGCGGTTTTTCGCTTCCCACGGCAAACCGCAAACCGTAGTTGACGTTTGACGTTTACGATAATTTTTAATGGCTAAAATTACCTGAAAGTAGTAATTTTCTAGAAAAAAAGCTGACTTTGTCTTTACTTGCTTATAAAATCAGGACGCATCAATTTTACTACTGTTGCAGTCATCAACTCGTGTAAACAGTAGCAAGTAAGTGTATAACCTCAGAAGCGCCATTTTTGTCTTTTATCCAATTACGTCAATAAAAAAACATCCAAAACACGTAAACATTCAGCCACGGAATGCTATATGGCTAAAATCTTACATCCAAGGATCATAACGTTTAATACCTGCTTAAGAAGCTGAAATCATATTTCACTTACCACTAGAAGGGGTTCCTGCAGTGGAAACGTCAGCCGCAAACGGCCAATGTGACCGCAGACCGTAGGTCACGTGTTATTTTGAGATTTGCCGTTCGAAGGTTAATAGAAAAAGAAACGTAATACTAAAAATCTCTAATAATTGAAAAATAAATACGAGGATTACCATTTTGTTTGCTTTTACTGGTGTTTAGATGTTTGGCCGGTTTTTACTTGACGCAATAACAAAACTGATTATGAGCCAAAACGAGAATTATGCCGTTTCAATTACCCTGGCCAGATGTGGTTGCCGTTCGTACGGCTGGTATTTTTTAAAGGTAGCTTTAATACTTTTAAAAGCATCATAGCGCTTTGATTATCGACTTGGAATCGATAATAGGCGACCTCTAGCCGATTAGGCTTAATCCTAAAAAGCTTCAATTATTGATGTTATATTGATTTGGAAAGCTTGGGCCTACCAATGAGCTTAATAAGTACTAAGAGTAGTATCTTACCGCCAATAAGGACGATGACCAAGGTATTTGCTAGAATTACCAATATCTTGAGCACCACTCCATCCACGAAAATGTCGCTTGAGCTTGATATGTTCTCTGCAGGAATTTTACTGACAGCACCAATACCCAAGTTGACAACAGTAACGGCAAGGGACACCGTCATTAATCTGTTTTCGGTCACGTCTTCCATGGGTCTGATCCAGGCGAAAAGCATTCCATACATTCCGGCCATAACCCATGCTAACCCGATGTAGGACCTGCTCTCTTGGCCCACAAGAATAAGACCAGAAGTGAGGATTATTTTCCGCGACATTTCAACCAATTCCCAATACCAGGAACCTGGTTTATAGTTTTGAAATAAAAATCGCAATCCTGTGTTGATTTCCAAGGCAGAGCCTTGAGGCTGACACGTGGCTCGTGTTGCAAATATAGCCCTTCGTTGTCTCCAAAGAGCAACGAAGGCAGTGGCCGGGAGAACCACGAGATAGGCACAGGAAACGTATGCCACGACAATCTTCTCGTTGTATGCTGAATGATCACACTGTATGCTGTAGTCTGCTTTCAAGTACTTGTTACAGAACTCGTCTTTCTCATCTCGGCAAATTCTTTGGCAAGAAAATGGCAGAACATTGGCGGTATTGGAGCACGTGCTTAGATACGTCACGTAAAGAAAGAAAAATACATGTCTATAAACGAGCTGTTTTGACTGAGAAATTTCTCGTGACTTTGTGTCGTCGTCCATGCTTTCAGTTCTATAAATGGCCAACTTTCGTAACCTGTAAGCGGCCGCAGAAAAGAACACGACGGTAGCGTTTATTGCCATCATCGCAAACAATTTTCCAAAGGCATCATCGGGTAAGCTTGGAGAAAGGCAGTGAGCGGTAACTATATTGAGTACATTCAGTTGGATTGTTTCCGAATACTTGCCAACGGATTTCAGGGAGTCTGGCCACTTTATGTATGCGAACGCTTCCAGTATACCATAGGTGACTTGATAAAATCCAATAACGATCTTAAGTTTCGAAAAAAGCATGTCTATTCCAGAAAACTTTTTGTCTTTCTTGTTCTTCCTTTGACTCGTCCACACTGAAACAATCACGATTATCAATATAATGACTGCAATAATTGACAACTGTGCCACCATCAACGTCTTAGATGGACATTTTTTGCATATTTGTAACTGCTTAACGTATCCTGAGCTGCAGACTCCACAGAGAGGACCTCTGTAACCATTCTCACACCGGGAATTTAAGCCACCTTTGCACGATCCTTCTATTGGGCACCTATGTGACTTTGGCAGTGGATAAGGATATTGTACGCTAAAATTATCCAATGCCGGTGACGATGTCAACAAATTTGCGAGGAAACTCGTGTAACGATTTTTCTGGGTATTGTTCCTCCATTTCCACCAATGTCCAGACCTCAATGTAGCATAATCATCTTTGCATTCCAGTCCATCTCGACATTTGTGACATAATTTAAACAGATGAGTTCTATAGAATCCATTCAAGCATTTACAAGCACGGTATCCAGCGAAAAAATCTGTCTCTGTTCCTGTAAATTAGAGGCATAAAAATTCTACCTTACAGGCTAATCGGAATTTAATGACTGTTTTAATCACAAAATATAGTTTGCTTCTCATTTAAAGGTCATTGTTGGATTTATACTGGTGGAAGTAGAAAGGAAAGTGAAATTTGTTACAGTCATTTTGTTAGTACAGGTGGCTGCAGTTTGGGGCCATGGGATTTGCTTTAATTAAAAAAAAAGGGAAAATGTATTAATCCAGGACTAAAATATATATATGACTCAAACTTCAAACAGACTTTGAATTGCGTTTACTTTTCAGCTTTCAAACAAACTTAAATGACGTCTCTAAGCTGCACTGTAACTGCCAAGCAAAGCATGGATTTCTTCATGAGACTTTGATTTTCTCTACCTCTTTTACCGAAATGTAGCGAAATGTAAAACCGTGTTGTCTGCAGCAAAACGCGAGGTATTTTTGTATCTGCACTCGCCAATTCTCCGCTCTCAAACAACTTTTGGATAATTTCGGCCGTGAAAGGATTCTTGTGGATTGTTCCAGCAATTTTACCGGTGCTGGCATGGTGCTTAAGGTAAGAATTCAAAGCTTTATTTGCTTCGTTAAACTGAATTCCGTCACAAATTAAGAATTTCTTGTTGAGTGGAGGTGAGCGTAGATAACGATCCAAGGCCGTCCTGATTGACAACAAACTTGTTTTCTTGTAATGGCTTCAGTCTTGCTTTCTTGCCGACAAAAAAAAACTTCGAAAGATATTTGTTCATTCCGTGGATATCCATGCACTCAAATTCTGTTTTGAATTCGGTTTGTTGTACAAACCATTCTGTGAAAGGTAAATTAAGAGTTACGATTGTAATTTACCTGTTGATTATTTCAGCTCCAACTGTCGATACTGTTGGTTTATGTACAGTTTCAAAATAAACTAATAAGTTCAAAGAGGCTGACTTACGTTTAAAAATTTTAACACCATACTTGGTTGCATACTGCGTTGACTTAGAAACTGCACTAGCATTAAGTTCCGCAATTTCTTCATCGGAAACATTTGCAAACCGGCTGCTGGCAGCCATTTTGTTTTTGCTTTATATAAACCGCCTGGAGCGGTTTATATAGCGTCATATAAGGAACCGCTCGACCGATCAGATTGCTCGAAACTCTTTGTTCAGCTCTGAAATTATAAGAGAGATTTATTGTAAGAGAGATTTATCGCCGTGAGGGCGAATTTGTAACCGGTTCTCTGGAGTGCAAATACCACGTTTTGGGTGTTATTTGTACTCTACGAAACAAAGTTGGATAATAACAACAGTTATTCAATTCGCCAAGTTACTAGTTACCGCCCTTTTTACCTTCAGGACAAGCTTTGCAATCTTGCGATCGCGTTCCTGGAGCTTTATCATATGCAACAAAAGAGCCGTTTGGGCATTTCATACAGCTTTCGGCCACATAGCCGAACATGTCAGAGAAAAAGCCTCCTGAGAAAGGAAACAGCATAATTTAGTGTAGCACTCTTTGTTGCAAAATAATTAAGACACAACCTTGTATACTACAGAGTTGCAAGGGGACTTACTGAAAAAAAATATTCCTAGTATATGAGCGTGTGCTGGGAATGATGAGGGGCGGAAGAACGTGTACTGGAAAGAATAAAGTTAGCATGCATAAGGAGAATAAATGTGTGTGCCCAATTGGTGGAAGGGGTATGATCACTTTCTCGACATTGCTGCTTACCATATATAGCAGCAGTATAACTTTAAAAGCACCTTTAATTTTAGCTCGGTGAACCCCAGTTTTATTGTCGAATTTTGATTAGCATGTCATGGTACAACTTTTTGAAAGTTAAAAAATGGGATAAGAGCGGTTTCAGTACCAACTTTACTTAATCAACATTCTGCACTTAAAGCTAGGGTGTCACGATTCCATAGTAACCGGTAATGTCAAGAAAAGAATCATTGCCGTTCACCAATATTTGGGCATTTCATTGATGCAAACATGAACTGATAAATAGTGTTAGTAAGGACACATCCAATTTTAGGAGCAGGAATGTGCCGGAAACTCAGTCACAAACCACCTCAAATTTAATTTCAGTCTAACAATTTTTTTCAAAGACGTGGTAAGGGTATTTTAGTGGACTGATTAATATTGCCACTCACAGCTTGTCTTGGTGGCCTCTTATGAAATGGAGAAAGAAGAGGCAACGCTAAAGGAGTTTCCTTCCCCTCGTCTGCAAAACTGCTATTAACTTACTTAGGTAAAATTTCACAAAGAAATTATGATGTTATACTTTAACACTGAAATCACCTCTTAAATTATATCTATGTTAAACGTCTTTATTAGATATCAAAGTGCCAGTTGATGCCCGAGCTTACTAAAAGAACGTCTATAACCCCTCCAGTAACACTGCTTAGGTAAATGCAAATTGCAAATGAAGGCACAACATACCAGGGGGGCACTGAGTACATCCATGCTGTCCATTTGAGGAAGAATTGGAAAAGGTTCCCAACGGGCATGGTTTAAGAAGTATATTGTCAGTATCATTGGTTGGAAATTGTCTATAGCCTGAGGCCAATAAAGCGTAAGTTGTTGCTTCCACGCTTTCTGAGCTTATTATTGTCTTTAGCTTGACAGCTTCTTCTTCAGAACCAAGAGAATTCCTTGGAAAAATGAATGATGGATGTCAAGGCTTCGATTTATACATCATAGCGGAGCTCTGGCGTCCCGAAGGGCCGCCAAGCGGAACCCCATACTCATATGGGAAAGAAAACGAAACCCATGAGTTGATTTTCTCGTGGTTATCATGACTAGCGGTATTGCTCGTGGGCGCGTACGCACGACGACGGAGTCGCGCAACATGGCGGCCATAAAGAGCCATGCCTTGTCAACACCTTGTCAGCCTTATCAGCTTACATCTTTGTTATAGGGCATCCATGTTATGGTCAATTAACAGCTGTCAAATCGATGTATCCGCCGACCAGTATCACATGACCAGATCGCGGGCTCAGGTTAAAACTCATCGAGGTAACCTGTTTTTTCAAGTTGACCGGCATTGCTTTCTTCATTGATCGCGGGCTCAGGTCCGAATTTTTTCTTTTGGTAGCATTTTGTATGGTCATTCTTAGCAGAAATTCTCTAATTCGAGTTGACGTTTTTAATTATTATTTATTTCAGAGAAATTATTAAGAAGCAAAAATACGGAGCTCCGCTTTTAGGCTTGGCTAAATCTATATATTAGCAGTGATAAGAATGATGATGATGATGACGACGACGACGACGATGATGATGATGATGAGGGTAAAATTGAAATCAATCGATAAATTTTGAAAGAAAGTTTTACAGGGCACTTAGAAATGGCCAGTAGACATTTAAAACTTAAAGGGGCTATGCAAAACCGAAAAAAAATAGGGGAGGTGGGTTCGCTGCTGACAAGAGTTCAACGAGTCGTCCGTCGACCGAAATCGGGAGGACCATATTTGCTTCTTAAGATAAAATAAAACTTTGATAATGATGATGGTGGTGATGTTGATGATGATGATGATGATGATGGTGGTGATGATGTTGATGATGATGATGATGATGATCGTGTCAACGACAATGACAATAATAATGATAATGATAAAACTCCTACTTGTGAATATCCCTAGCAAATAACTTTTGTTTCCCTCTACCTGTCTACCCGTGGAAACCGTGCACGCGATTTCAGGCATATTATTCCATGTATGTTGTACAAAGCGAGGGACATAGCTGTGTCTCTATTGTTATGTACTTACAGATATATTATGGTGCCTGCAGTGCCGTATTGTAATGTCCCAGCAGCTCTATTTTTGATAAGTCTGACAACAGAATAGGTAAATTTAGCATTGCTTCCTTCCAGCTTGGTTTACGAGATTTATTATGTACATATCACTCCAGCATGCATCAAACATAGTAAACCTTACATTCGAACATTATGAAGGCGGACGTTTGCAAAGGATTCTAGGCTTAACATCTTTAGCTTTGTCCGCAGCAAATATCTGTTATAAATTAAAAGTAGTATTAATTAATTTTGAGATAAGATTTAGATAAACATTTTAGAATGAAGGTTAAGGTAAAGTCTACATTCGAGCCTGTAAGTGGCTCATCAGGTCGGCGCAGATATATGAAGCGACTATATATAGGAGTATTTCTATTCCGCACTGGACGAGATGCTATTGCATCGTAAAGTTACCCCAAGCATTGAATTCGCCGGTACCCTTTTATACACCTGGTCGGGGAGAGACACAACGAGAGCAAAGTGTCTAGCACAAGAACGCAACGCAATGTCCCCGCCAGGGCTAGAACCCAGACCGTGCGATAAGGAGTCGAGCGCACTAACCATGAGGCACCGCGCCTCCCATTTTAGAATGAGAGCTAGTAAAATTAAAAATGTTTCGCCGTCTTCATTGCAGCATTATCAGATTCAAAATATCAGCGTCAGTCAAATAAAAATATGAGAATATAAAAATATTTATTTATTAAAATCAGGACCATAATTTTGATGGCATCGAATATTTCAATTAGCGTTTGAACAACCTTCCCTTGGTCTGATCGATGTGAAAATTACACCAGTTGTTGGGAAAAGATTGAAGGTTAATTGAGTGGTTTTGTAAGGTAATCAATATTTCCATGGAAACGAAAAAAAGAAAAAAGATCTGATAATCGGTAAAGCATGTATTGTACAAACCAGATCTGTTATAGAACTCAGAGACTCAACGGATAGTACAGAATACAATGGGTCTGACAATCAATAATATGCGTTGAAACACCAGTATGTTACTTTTAGCAGTTTCTTTACAACGGTAACGCGATACTTCTGTTTGTTTTTAACATGATCTTTTGTTTTTTAAAAGTGTTGTAATATGATACTGTTTTTTTTGGTACAAACACCACGACTATAATGCAACATAGATGGTACCTGCTTTTTGAGTGGTTTTATAAGGGGATCTATATTTCCAACTAAGATGTATGGCAATGTTATTCCAAAGATTCATTAGCATTGATACACTTGAACACTTTTATATTTGTCGATGTAGATGGAGCTCGAGCCCACAGAAAAGTTGCGTTACAAAATCCTGATATAAAAAAAAATTGTGCTAAATTATTCTGATCCATGTTTGCAACATTCTTCCGTGATCAATACATTTCGCTACCCTACATGAATGTGAATTGTCGGAATATTTTTTAGACAAATAAGTAAAATATAATGTATTGTATGTTTTCTATTTAAGTACCCTGGTGCAAATTGGCGGTTTTGGTATTTTGGTTTGAAACATGAAACTCAAAGGGGTTGTTATAGCAGAAGTTAGAAGAATTGAGAAACTTCTAAAGACTATAAAAGAATGCAAGCACACATAGATCAGAATAATTTGGCATATTTTTTTCATACCGAGATTTTGTAACGCAACTTTTTCTTGGGTTTGAGCGCCTACTTCACGGACAAATTTAAAAGTGTTCCGGTTTATCAATGCTACTGAAACTTTGGAATAAATTGCTAATTATCAGGCATGTATGTTTAACGTTTAAAACGTCTATCGAGCTGTTTAAAATTTTTTTGAAAAAGCGTGCAAATTTATTATGGAAGTGATGTTGAGAAAAAGTCTCCTTCTCGAGATCGAGAAAACACAAGCCAACACAACTTCAAAATATAACCTCGAGGCAAATTTTGATGTCTTGGAGTAATTTCACTAAAATTGTGTTCTTCTTTCAGTCCATTTAATGTTTATTAAAAAAAGCATGGCGTGAAATGTTTTCGCGATTTATTCTAAATCAAATACACATAGTTATTTTTATTATTTCGTATTCCCTTTGCCATAGGTCGAGATTCAGAAATTGGCATCCTTTTTAAGTGTAGAATTCACTATTGTGATGGTTTGGTTAGGGTTTTCTCCTAAGCCGCTAACCGCTAAGGTGTAAACTTTAATAGCCAATTAAATAATTCATATCAATTAATAAATCAATACAATAACTCATATCAATTAATTTATTATCCAGCGTTGGTAAAAATTTCGCTATATGCTAGACCTTTTGAACTGAAAGTTTTGGTGTAAAGACGTAATGATCAATAATTCACCAAGTTATCGAAGTCGAGACATGAATAAGAAATTGAAAGAAATTCAAGTTAAAACAAAGGAAATAAGAACGGTGACCACGGTTTGAAAATATGATCTTAATTAGCATAATTTTTTACCATTTGATATTTATTTCTTCGTTTTCCCCACACTTTTAACACTTTCACACTTTATTATTTTTAAATTAATGCTACAACAAAGGGCATGCCTGCAACGAGCAATAGTTTTAGTTTCAATCGAGAAGACATCAAACGCTTGAGAGATTGTTTCGTCGCATTTCAAACATGTCAAAAATACCACGCTGTGCGTTGCATTTTCAAGTCTCGGTGTTTGGAAGAGCGTTGAAACACTGTCTCTCGTGTTTGGAATTTTACTTATTCGACTGACCCAGTAGTGTATTCTACTTTCAGTGGTACTTAACTTACATGTGACCATGCACTGAAGAACGTTCACCATCTAATTGAAATGCCTCTGAATGCATTCTCGTAATAGGATTATCCGATAGTATTCTGATGGGTAATTCAGAATAAAACGTTAAAAGTGACAGAAAACGTTTATTTAGCTATTGCCGTTGTTTGGCAAATAATTGGGACCCTGATTTAACCCTATTCAAACCGGGGGTGAAGTGGGGGAGGGGTTGGGGCTGGTATGAAGGTGATTACTTCCGGGAACGTGACGTTACCATGGCAAACATTTATGACAAGCTTGTTTGCCAAATTTGTATTTTACGTTCTTATTATTGAAAGTTGACTTAAAAGGGTCATAGTCACCTGATGCAATTATCCGTTTGTAAAAAAAAAAAATATATTGCTGGTTTTCACTGTCATGACATAAAAAATACAATCGACTCCTGATATAACTACTGACTCGAAGACCCACGCACTGACTCGAACCAACTTGCAACGATTTCCATTCGATCACGTTCATACATTTACTGTAATCTAAACTAGACCTCGGTAACTGGAACAAATTTTCATTTCCGTTCAGCTCAAAACTCGAACCACGTTTTACAAGACGCGACAAATGAAGAAAAGTAAAGCACTGAAGATCAAAACATTGAATATATTTTGAAGCAAGGGATCGCTTGTATTTTTCAAGTTAGTCCAGTTCAGGGTCATTTACTTTTCATCCTCATTTCATCACGCTTTTCCGCTTAATTCTTTCTTTAAAATGTCAGTCAATTTTTGGTGTCCCTTGAATAGTAGTGTGTATGCCACTTGCATACTTTAACCCCATATCCGGGGTTACATGCGGTTAACTCCCTTGCCAGTCACCACCACAGTGGGAGTTTCAAAAAACACGTGCGCGCGTCGGGATAAAACGGAAGCATATAATTTGCTTCTTTTATCATGCAAAATCCTTGCTCGAATTTGATTTAAAAACCTTTCGTATTTTTAATTTATTCTTGATCTTATCCGGACGCGCGCGAGTGTGTTTTGAAACTCGGAACTGGCTTATTCGTACGTGCGTAAATTAGCGGCCATTTTGGAATAAAGTATATATAAACCCATTTTTATTTGGCGTTCTTCTCGGTGTCGCTATTGCCTAGTTCTGGAATCTAATACAGCGTTTAGCTCCTGGAGAAGCTCTGGGGAACAAACTTCTTGGCACACGTGATATCCTTTGCTAAAGAAACCCAAAGAGGCAGTGTCTTCAGATGTTTGTTTGGAATCCGTAATTACGTAAGAAACACGAAGTTGCACCTCTGCCTCACAGCATAAAATTTGGAAATTGTGTAATCAAACCGAATGTTCCATTCATAGACGATATTACGACGCGAATGACAGACCGCGCGTGGTTGACTTAACCCATGGTAGACCATTTAGTTGAACGTGTTTCTTTTTCGTTCTTTTATAAGCTCTGTATTACAATGAAAATGTGTAACAAATACAAGAGATTAATGAATAAAAACTTGAGACGGCCCATATTCTCGATAACTGTAGATTTTTCAAGCTCTACGTGCACAAAATTCCCGGGGTGCTCCCATATATGGACTATATAGGTATGTGCCGGGGTGTGGTTTTCGAGGTTCTCGTTCCTCAAATAGGGAATCATTTTGCTTCTTTTGGCATTCTTTAAGGTGTCATCCTTAGATAGGGTAACCCAAATTATATAATTTGGCTATTTTGCAAATTGCAGTGCGTAAATAACACGCTAAACGAAATAGTAAAAAATTTACGGAACGACACAAATTGACCCGTTTACACGTTTCTTAGTTTCTGTATTTTTCCTTAAAAAGGGTGTCAGTCTTAGGGTTTGGTCCATAAATAGGGTATCAAATTACGTTTACTTTATCCTCAACCAAGGTACACACCTCAAAACTTAAGGGAGTTCCCCCGGGAAAAACGTGTTCTTAATTTCGCACAAGGTGAACAATTCGAGATTCTTGTTTGCTTGTTTCCAGTTATTGCTTAAATTGTGAAACAACATCTTGCAGTGCGCTTTCAATGAGATTCAATATTAGAGATTGGAAATGTGGGAAAAAGAAGTCTTTCAAACGTAAGATAACCACCAAATCTATGGAGGAGAAATAAAATATCGAGAATGGTGTAGCTAAGAAGGATGTGGCGACAAATTATTGCATTCCTTTAAACACTTTGTCCAGATGGGTGAAATGTAAGGAGAACATCTCAGCTGCCTTCGAGAATGGGAAAGTCCAAAGACACGGAAGCTCGAAGTGGCAGGTTTAGATGCTTTGGACAAAGCCATATGCAAGTGTTTATGAATGCACGAGAGCGAGATGCATGTCCCTGTCAGTGCAACCTGCAAAGAAGGCGGCTTTTGTGGGGGGAATGCTTCAAAAACAGCGATCACGAAAGACAGGCCGCCATTTTGAACGCGCGAGCACACTGGGGAGAGGAAAAAATAAAGAGAGGGGCGGGGAGAAGGGTGGAGGATGCAAATTCCCGTCTACCCGTAAACTGGGGTCAAGTGGATTGTCCGCCACAGAAGGACGGAAAATTCTGATTGGTTGTTACTAAAATTTGTCAATCAATCTGTCAGCATCGGATACCATTTCTGACTCTTTCTTGAAAGATTGACCTGTGAACGATTGTATCGAAGCGGCACTTGACAGCTTTCTTGATAGCAACAGTGAATTAAAAGAAAGTAATCGAAGGATCATCCTCAAAGAAGAGCAGCTATTAGCAGTGAAAGATTTGATGAATGGGAAGGATGTTCTAGCGATTCTTCCGACTGGTTTCGGAAAGAGTATGATATTCACTGTGTTCTGGCTTGTAAGACGCGAGTGGTTGAATCGTGCGGTAAAGAATATGAATGGTACAACCAGCGTTTTGGTAATAATTTTCACCGTTGAAAGCCTGATCGATCAGATTATGGAATTGCGTTCAATGAATTGCACTGCCGAGGAGCTAAAAAGCAGTAACATTTCCGAAATCGTAGTGACACCACCGCAGTTTATCTACTGCACTGCCGAACAGATACTCGCGGTAATAAATTTCTTGACGTCCTTAAAGACAACAATAGCAAACTGTATCAAAGGCTAGCAGCAGTGGTTGCGGACGAGTCTCACACTGTAGAAACGTGTACAGGAAAAAGGTGATTTTCAAACTCTTCACTGTTTATTCCGAGAAAAATCCTTCCAGCTTTTAAAACCGGGGGCTTCATTTCGTGATAACAATTGCTGCTTCGCCGCATGAGCGTTTCTCACTTTTCTGCCGCATGGGTTTACAAACACGATCGGATAAACGGTCTGACTTTTCAAAAAAATACCACTGACGTTACGTGAGTTTGTTTTTCATTCACGCTTGATAGCGCGTGACAAACGACCTTTGATCGCTCGCTGACAGATCGCTGACTGGAGGTGCGTCTTTAGAAGCACGTTTCCGGGCAGGCGGTTATTCGGTCTTTCGTGATCGCTGTTTTCGAAAAATTCCACCCACAAAGCAGGCCACTGTCAGTGGTACCTTGCTTAAAGAGAAGCAGTTCAATTTGCAGCAGAGCATCAGATTTAAAATTCTAAGGGTTTTGACAGCTGGCTCGATCGCTGGAAAACAAGAATTGCTGGGAAGCAATGTCATCCACCTCTGAAATGATCATGACCGCCTCGTGGGACCATTATCTCCAACTACAAGCTTGAAGATACTTTTAACACTGACGAAATTTGCTTGACGAAATTTGCTTGTTTTATCAAGCTCTTCCCGATAAGGCACAGCAAAACATTAGGCTTGCTGGTATGGCTGATGCAAATGCGGTTGGAGAGAAGTTGCTAGTCGAGAGAAGGTTTTGGAAAAGATATAATTGGTTGGGAAACAAATAGTTATCCTTCTCGCACTGTAGGTATACTGTTGTGCACTATGTATACTAAAATGCTCACAGGGATGAATTGAATTAACAAGAAAGTGACAATAAAATAGCATTGTCCGTTAATACTCACATAGTAGAACTATCCTGGTGAAAAAAGGCTCTGTATGGAATAATCTGCAGTCGGTTCGCGCTTAAAATCCTAAAATAACAATAATAAAA
The DNA here is from genome assembly GCA_947652115.1 of Blastomussa wellsi. NCBI lineage: Eukaryota > Metazoa > Cnidaria > Anthozoa > Scleractinia > Plerogyridae > Blastomussa > Blastomussa wellsi. The sequence goes on along the minus strand of OX393566.1, from coordinate 19,679,278 downwards.
AGAAAACGTTTTATTACTGGCTGAGCAAATAGTTTTTGACAAATTCTGAACTCTTAATTTATTTCATAATTCGACCAGAAAGTTGGAAGTAATTTCAAAGCATTTTATGCCATGGTTTGGTTCACAAAGTCAGGGCTATGTTATCGAAACGCTTTTTATTCTGGACGCTGAGCTGAAATTAGCGCTTACAAGCGAGATAAATTTCACTCTTGATGAAATTCGCCATGTAATCAGGCAGTTACTCTTACATTGAACGAAAATTCAAAATCATGCTTTTCTTAAATGAAAACACTCAGTGAGAAATAATTGACTTAATTAATAAATTTAGGCACGACTGAACGCGGAGCCCCAATTATTTTGCTGTTTCTTGTGATAATACTCACATTTAAAATTGTATGATTAACAATTATTCAACGAAGTTTAGGTGAATAGTAAGAGAAGGGACACAGATCACGGAAAAGGCTTTAGTGATGAAACTTTTAGATGCTTATCAAGTGCCGTCAGAATTGCGGTAAGTAATTTATTGTTTAAAAATAAAAATAATTGCATTCGACAGAACGCCTTCCTAATGTTGTCAAAATCGAGATTTTTGGGCGATTTATGTATCACACCAATTTGGCCACCCCGAAAAATTCTTCAGGGGCGAATGACGTCATTTCCGTCGACCATGTGCTTCGTAGCTGTGCTTCGTTTCTAACGGAGTCGAGTTTCACGTTCTTGTTTCGCGTCTTGGTAGATTGTTGAGTTCTTGACTGCGTTGTATACGTTGTTGTCGAGTCCCTTCAAGTGTTTTTCGATTTTGTCTAACTTTTTTCGCAGTTGAATTGATTTATTTGGGCTATCACCGGCAAAGATGATTGAAGCTACTTATCAGAACATCAGAAGCCTGCCTACTGCTGGTGTGTTTTCTAGGAAACAGATGCTGCAATTCGCCCAAGCAACCCACTGATCTCATTATAAAACTCGGCTGCTTTTCATTGGAGATTCAACTTCTGTCCGCGTAGTGTTGTGACGCTCTATTGTTCAAATCAGCCTTATTGTTATCCAAGAAGAACCTTGTAGCGAGGATTGTACAACTCCTGGTGCGAATATATAACAGCAGATTTCGATCGGTGCCGTGACAATGTTTGTAATCGTGAATTTTATGTTTGCATTTTAGCTTGCATGTGCGTTTGCTGCGTTAAATTGTTTACATTTGTTGGGCGACAAAGAAATGATATTTGTCATACACAGTCTGCGGTTTTCAAAACACTGATTGCAACTTTGTTATTTGTGAATAGCGGTGTCACGCAATGCAAAAACCTCCAAATATTGTATTTGCATGAATAAATCGGAAAAATCATGTTCATCAACCACAGTTATGTTAAGAGTTTCATAATGATTTTTAAAATGTTGATTTCAGTATTAAAGAAAGCTTGAATTTCTGGAAACCAAATCGAAATGAAGCCAAGTGAATCGAAATCGTTGAACGCACTCCTAATCTTTGATTACTACTAGTAATAATAATAATTACCCCCTAATTTAATTCGTGGAGGCAAATAGGCCTTCTGGATGCACTTGTTTAACTCTCCTCTCTTCAATTGAATTGAAATTCGTCTTGCTTTCGGAACATGCTGTTAAAGGAGCTATGTCATGATATTTTGAGCTATGTCTTGGATAACCTAAATTACCCTTAAAATTTAGGAAACCTAAAAATAATACTTTACTGAGGAAGAAAAAACACCAATGGAGTGATACTAACCCAAAAAGGAACAAGGATGGCTAAGGTGGAAAAGGTTTAAATGGATTGGAAACGGCGATTTTGGAGGTGAATAGTACTAGCTAATGACCTTCGACCAAGCAGAGCGCGAGAAAAGCACTATTCACTTGTATGGTATATACTAGCTGAAGTTAACTGATAAGACTTACCTATGCCAATTTTACGCGGATTTAGCGTGCGTACATAAACAAAATGGTGAGGAATTTCGGCGTACAAATCGACACTTTCTAGCTATCAAAGGTACCGTGGAACGATTAGCACTGTTATAGGCTTAAATTGGGTAAGATTGGCCCATCATCTTTGTTATTGTATATTTTGAAACAGTGCTTCGAAGAGAACATTTAGGTTGGTCAAGTTTTACTTTTGAGGAATCGCCTTAAGCATAACAATAATTAAAGCACGTCTAATCAGTATATATGGACCAACGTCAAGAGTACATACAGACAAGAAAGTTTATTATAGGCCGCAAAGGTCTCGTTCGAAATGAAGTTTATCATGTTATTCTGCAAAGCCCTAAAAATTGGTAAATGATAAGAAAAGCATATTAAATAATTCATATAATTAAGAACTTCGGGTGTAGATGAAAGTGAGAAGTGATCATCGCAGTGAATTTCCAGTTTTTTTAAACAATTGGAATAAAGACGCCTGAAAGAAAGAATATCACGGAAAAATATGAACTCAACAAACTGAACTCGCTCCCAATGTGAGGCGTCATAGCTGAGGTCACGGGTTCGAATCCCGTTGAAGCCCTGATTTTTTCAGGCTTGTTTTTTCCAATTGCTTAAACTGGAAATTCACTGCGATGATCATTTTTCACTTTGAAATTATGTAATACCTGGTAATTTGCTTTAAACAATCCTAATTTAATTATATAAGTTATTAAGATATCCCTTTTTAACTCATTAATAGTGCATCAAGTTAAAACAAAGAAACAAATAACTGTTACAGAGAGGAAGATATCCGGTCTTAATAAGTACAGTATGTTGCCCTATTTCCGGACACTTTTTGCATAAACCGTAATATCTTACCTCAAAACAACGCAAACAGGCTGAAATTCAGCCAAACGTTAGCTTCTATTTCTGGAAAGTAGGTCGCCTGAAGCTCTTTCGATTCTTTGTAATTTTGGAAAGAGTTCGTCGAGTTGGATGCCCTATTTCCAGACGACCGTTACGAGATAAATACTCCGATTTTCTTGGGAACATTCTTCTCAATCGTGGCAAAATATATCTTATAATAGTTGAATAAAAAGAAACATTCATTTAAAAGATTACTTTTTGTCCGAAATTGAAAACTTTTTCTTTCGATTATTTAGCGAAGAAGTCAGCTATGTTTTGAAACCACTCAAGCCGACATATTTGATTTATATCACGGCAAGACTGGCGACTGATTTATTAGATACTGGACTGGACTTGGAAAACAACACGCAAGTATTTTTCTCCAAATAATCATTTCAGGTGAGTTGAAATTACGGAAGGGACTTGTCTTTCAACAAGTCTTCGATAAGATTGCATTTAAAACAGAAACTAGTTTGCTATCGCTAGGTGTCCGGAAATAGGAACACCTCACCAAAAATGCAAATTAACTCTTTTGTGATCAAGTTCAAAGATACGGAACTGAAAACAGAAAATTCTTATATGCTGACAAACCTAGTCCTCTAAGCTTTACTTATGTCCATTAAGAAAAAACAAATTTAACCTACCTCGACTGAAAACTTGAATGTTCTCGCCTAAACGAAGTATGGCTTAGCCACGAAAGTATCAAACGAAAGCTGACTAGTCGATAAGTCTTCGGAACATATCGATCGGATTTGTTTTATTGTTTCAACGAAATACGAATTGTTAAGTGGAAGTGTCCGGAAATAAGGGTGTCCGAGAAATAGGGCAACATACTGTAGTTGAACGATTTTATTGTCCCTATAGAACAACTGTCCTCTATTTTTCAATAAAAAATGTTCTTCCATTTCCGGATATTTAGATTTTATGCATTTATCTTCAAGCAATCACCAGGTATCAACTTTTGATTTCATCCGATAACTCCAAGTCAGTTCCACGAAGCCAATTACATCACAGGCAGCGCACTCCGTTAATTAGAAACGAGAAATTGTCCGCTCGTCCAATCAGGATCAAGTAATTTTGCCCTATGCAATTACCAACGTTAATAAGAATTTCCTTAGCTTACGTCCAAAACATTTCGCGCCGCCGCGCGTCGTGTTATCAGTACTCTTCTTGGTGATATCCCGATGAAACATGTCTCTATTACACCATGTATAATGCAAGGAAATTCATTGGCGAATCAGATGAAAAAGCTCATTTCCTCTCGATATTTTAAGTCGCTTAAAATGTAAATCGTACATCAATCGAGTTACAGGTAATATTACTTTAACGGTCCGCGAAAATTACGAATGATTTTATGTAAATATAAACCTACTTAGTTAGATACATACAGTAGATCTAAGGTTTTGGGAAAAATATCTTTTGGCAAATGTTTAATTCTGTTGTTTGAAAGATATCTGTAGGCAAAAAAGTCTTCAGTTAGTATTTTGGGCTTCAGTGGCGCGCTACCCTAATTACTGTCGAGTTTAAATCGCTTGTTAACATTTACGGGAAGAGTAAACTACCGTTTTAATTTAAGACCGTATTCAAGATTGACGTCCGTCAATATCGAAGGAAACTATAAAACTGTGGCATGTACAAAAATTTGTTTTTACTCATGTGAAGGCCGAGCCGAGAGATATGAAGCTATATTTTTGAAATAAGCAAAATCACAAATAATAAAACTGAACAAGAAATACAATCGACGACAGCGTCGACAAGAGGATCATAAGAACGTCGCTGCACAAAGTATGCTTGTAACAGAACGATAGTTCTTCCCGTCAAAACGTAACAAAAACGTGAAAAGCCATGAGGACTAAAATTTTAGTTTTCTTATTTGAAAACACATTTTGTGCTAAGGTTACGATCGCATGCGATAGATGACCATGAGCCAGTGGGTTCACAGATCCGCATCATCTGGCGAATAATTTTAATGGTGAGTTTCAGGAAGGTGGAGCTATGGAGTGGCAAGTAGGCAGAAAATGCCTTATCGCAACTGATTGGTGGTAGACTGGGCGTCTTCCAAAAGTTCCCTCTGTATGGACGCCATCACAGTTCAACAAAAATCCAAGCAGCATTGAAATAAAAATAAAAAATAAATATGTGACAAATTAATTTTTTGGATTGGTTTTGAGCGTTTTTAAAGTTCTAAAAATGAAAACCAATATATGGAATTCTTGATTTGTTTCTCGTACTACTATTTCAGTTTCGTTAAACAAATAACATCTGCAATGTCCTAAACAAATTATCTAGTGATCGGAATATCAGTTGTCAACAGGACTGTGAGCACTTTAGAAAGACCTTGCCAAATCAAAAAGTAGCAGACGTACTGAAAAATACCACCCCTTCATTCTGAGGTTGAGATTAAATCAACCTGTATGTACAAATGTCCTTAAAAATCTTAAAATTGCTAATAATCTTAAAACGTACAGCGATTTTAAAGCTGGAAGAGAGGAGAATACATCCATTCTCAGGTCTTGAATTTTGTTTGAAGCTAAGTTCCTGCAAAAGAAAGCAAATTAATCAAAGAATGGTTTATGATAAAATACAAAACCCATTCTGATAATTTGTTATGGTATAAGACATATGAGTATTCAAACCCGGCTGGGGAATAACGAAGACTATAGGCTGCAAGAATGGAAACTTCTGTGAAAGAAATTGTGTTTACGTATTTTACACCGCGAAAACATGAAGTGTAAGAGTTAAACATCAGGAAGTTTTGTCTGATTTTGGGTAACAGTCAATAAGTAAAGTTCTGTCAGTCCGAATAAAAAATCGGATGTTTATCTGCTTTACATACAAAAGCAAGCATTTTAATACTAAACGTTTTATTTAAATGCTAAAGAAGAGCTTGTGACCTTGAGCGAAACTGAAACCTAAATCTGTATACGTGACTTGAAATATTGTCAACCAGCAAGCCGTTAAAATTATTATCGACATTTCGGCCTCGAATTTCATTTCAAATGTAAAAACATGGAGAAACACAAAATCGGAAAAAGTCTGAGTCCCAGATGGGATTTAAACCCACGACCCTCCGTGACCTAGTCGGATGCTCTAACCACTGAACAACTGGAGACTCTATGGTGACCAAGGGTCGAATGCGGGTCTTGACTGGAACTGCATCGCGCGGTTACTCAGTCGAATGATGACATGCACCCAGCCAGAAAGCTCTTAACTGCATCGCGCAGTCACATTAAAGCATATCGAGGACGCGACCAACCAACCTCCAAGAGAGCAATGAAAGAAATGAATCGATATTGAAATGGCATCAACAGAAACTCGGAAAAAATCCGAGTCCCAGATGGGATTTGAACCCACGACCCTCCGTGATCTAGTCGGATGCTCTAACCACTGAACTACTGGAAACTTTATGGTGACCAAGGGTCGAATGCGGGTCTTGATTGGAACTGCATCGCGCGGTTACTCAGTCGAATGATGACATGCACCCAGCCAGAAAGCTCTTAACTGCATCGCGCAGTCACATTTAAGCATATCGAGGACGCGACCAACCAACCTCCAAGAGAGCAATGAAAGAAATGAATCGATATTGAAATGGCATCAACAGAAACTCGGAAAAAATCCGAGTCCCAGATGGGATTTGAACCCACGACCCTCCGTGAGCTAGTCGGATGCTCTAACTACTGAGCTACTGGAGAGTCTATGGTGAGCAAGGGTCAATTTGTGGGTCTTGATTGGAACCGCATCACGTGGCTACACAGCCAAGTAATACTGAACTGTTCGGCTGGTAATCGAGCCTAAAACACAAGTCTAATTGATATTTTCGTGTACGTAACATGTTACCCAGAAACAGTGCCGATGTCACGCATTGTGAAAAATCTGAAATTTAAACTGTTCTATTTTCAAAACAAAGTCCGTCTACCGAGCTGAAAAAAGGCCAGCGGATATTTTAGTTTTTTTCTGACGACACGTGGAAACCAAGAATACAAAAGAAAACAACACGATATCAAATGTAAATAAACGGAGAAACACAAACTCGGAAGAAAATGAAGCTAGGATTTTTTCCGAGTTTGTGTTCTCCATGCATTTACATTTGGTATCATGTTGTTTCTATAGTATACTCACTTTGGAGGGTGGTTGGTCGCATCTAGATATACCTTAATTGATTTAAATGATTAAAATGATTTTAATACTGCAACTTCATCGTACGACTGTGAATCGGCCACCTTTCGTTACGAACCTCATGACCATGTTATAACCGGTGTACTTCTTATTGTTAAGAACAGAAGACTTAGACTCGAGAACGGATCGATATACAGAGAGCAGAAGAATATATAAATTTAGCCAAGCCTAAAAGCGGAGCTCCGTGTTTTTTCTGGTTCTTGAAGAGCCTGACCCACCAACTTTGCATCACGCGCCTCTATTATTGTTATTGTTATCACAAAAAGTGATTGTACAAAAAATAACAAACTCCAAAGAAAGAAAAATCAGCGAGGAGTATATTTTCGTAAAGATGTCACCTGCTTGAAGCATTCAACGTCGCTGGTAACAGATAAAATATGTCGGTCGCTTTTTCGGAGGCCCCCAAAATGGCGGTTTGACTCGCGATGCATAATGGGTGGGTCATATTCTTTAATGATTTCTGAAATTGCGTGCTGAAATTGCGTTCATTAAAAGTACTAGCGTGGGCAACTACTCAAGAAAAATTCAACAGCTGAAATAAATAAGAGTAATTAAAAACGCCAACTCAAGACAGTGATGTCAAGGCGTCACTGCGCCTTTATTGGCTGATCTTTTTCTCCACACTTTCGAGTACGACTTCATGCTCAAAACTATGAAACAAGACATGTCAAAGGCCTTCAAACTCAGCAATACCTTTCGCTATATCGACGATTTATTCAGCGTCAAGGATGAGAATTTTGGGATTGTATCCACGAAATTTACCCGTCAGAACTGGAACTTGAAAAAACTCTACGCCACTACGTTATGTTTATTGTAGCCAGCGGTTGTTTACGCTGCGCACGCGCGTTGGCATCTTGTCTGTTCCATGTGCTCGCCAAGCGAACGTGTTGTCGTTTATTAAACCTTCGAGTAAACGCAGTGTTTCCTCTTTATTGGCGTGGTGGCAGCGGTTAACTCACGCCTCGGATTCCCTAAAACAAGTGTGGATTTTGGATACTGCGACCCGTACTCCATAAAAAGGTGACAACGGCGTAATTTCACGCGAGCGATCTACGATCTTTCCAACATGGCCGCCTCGCCTCGAGCCCCAAAACAATGGCAACTAACAAAAATAGAGACGATAACTTCGTACGAAAGTTGGCGACAGAACCTGATATACATCCTTTCACTGGACAAGAACTTCGTCCCCTTCCTTGATGCAACTTGGCAGAAACAAACCGCCGCCAATCCTCGTAGGGGCCTTACCAACGATGGCACTACGGTCCCTGAAGCTCAGCGACTCACTGCAGCCCAAAAGAGCGCCCACCTGGACCTACTACTCGGCCAAATAGCTAACTTCTGCCCTGTGATCTCAAGGAATTCCATCGTTAAGCACTCTACGTCGCTGAATGACATATGGCAGAAAATTCGCCAACACTATGGTTTTCAGTCCACCGGAGCACACTTTCTTGACTTGGCTAGCATAAGCCTACAGCCAGACGAAAGACCAGAGGACCTGTTCCAGCGCCTTATGGCTTTCTTTGAGGATAACCTCCTTTCTGTTCATGGCGGCTTAACACACCATGGAGATCAGGTCACTGCCGATGAAGACCTCTCCCCCACTCTCGAGAACACCGTAGTTGTCCTCTGGCTCAAGCTCATTCACCCAGGATTACCTCTTTTGGTGAAACAAAAGTATGGTTCAGAATTACGCAACAAGACCCTGGCTTCATTGAAGCCTGAAATTTCTCAAGCTCTCACATCTCTCCTGGATGAATTACGTAGCATTGAAGATACGAAAACCATGCGTGTTGGCAGTTCCACACCAAGGCGCCACCCTAATAGTAGTCATGTCCAATCTCGACAACGCCCCTTCCTGTCTTGCGTCCTTTGCAAAACTGCCGGTCGCCCACACACCACACACAACCTTTCAGATTGTCGTTATCTGCCTGACCGTGACCGTCGACCATGGGCTCGGTCACGCATGGTTATGGATGACCCTGAAGACCTCGGCGCTGATGAATGTGAGCCCTTAGATAAGAGCATTGACCTTGTAGTCCCACAAGCCCAGGGTGAAGAGCCAACAGCCCTTCGTGTCAGCATAGTCCAATCACCTGTCCTTAACACATTCTACCACGAACACCCTGTGCGGCTGACCCTCGACACCGGTGCAACTTCCAATATGGTCCGTGCCTCCTCCGCCAAGCTTTATGGTTTTCCCATCACACCAGCCTCCCAAATGGCTCGTCAGGCCGATGGTGTTACCCCAATGGATGTCATTGGCGAAGTCCACTGCTCCCTAACCCGTGGTCAGTGGACATTTGAATTAGATGCCCTTGTCGTTCGTCAGCTAGAGGGTCGATATCCTGGCCGGTAACCCCTTCATGGTTCGCAACGACATTGGTGTTCGTCCTGCCAAACGCCAGATTGAGATAGGTGGCACCGAGATCATCCACTACAGCTCACCATCCAGGCATACCCGTCAACCTAATGTGCGGCGTACACAAGCCTTCCTGCTACGCAACCCCTGCCGTACAGTTATTCTGCCAGGGGAGTATGTCCAGTTCAGTACGCCTTCGGACACTGACTCTGACATCTTGTGGGCCCTTGAGCCCCGGCTAGACTGCCCTTCTAACATTCCTCGTAAACCAGAAGACGCTTGGCCTCCACCACAGCAAATTCAAGCTGTAGATCATGCTGTACGTGTCTCCAACACAACTGACTCCCCCATTCTCCTGAAGAGTGGTGAGCAGCTCTGCCAGGTTCGGCACATCCTACCTGTTGAAGCCTCCGCCTCCCCTACACCTACCATCACACTCACTGCTACCTCTCCTCCTCCAACCACCTGCAAGCCTTTCTCACCCAGTGTGATCCTTGATCCTGATGGATGCCTAGATCAGGACACTCGTGACAAGTTCATTGCCCTCAATCAGGAGTTTGATGATGTGTTCAACCCCTCCATCTCGAAGTACAATGGAGCGAGCGGCAAAATTGAGGCTGTTGTCAACATTGGCCCCACCCTCCCTCCTCAACGCAAAGGCAGGCTTCCGCAGTACAACAGGAACACCCTTGAGGAATTACAAGACAAGTTTGATGAGCTTGAATCTGCTGGCGTCTTTGCAAAACCCGAGTAAGTCAATGTCCATGTGGAGTACCTGAACACCTCTTTTCTAGTGAAGAAGCCCAACGGTGGTAGCAGGCTCGTGACATCCTTCGGAGAAGTTGCCCAGTACAGCAAGCCTCAACCCTCCTTAATGCCCAATGTTGATGGTGTGCTGCGTGAAATCGGGAAATGGAAGTACCTGGTTATCACCGATTTGCTGAAGTCTTTCTATCAGATTCCCCTGGCCCATTCCTCTATGAAGTACTGTGGTGTTGCGACACCATTTAAAGGCATCCGTGTTTACACTCGTTCAGCCATGGGGATGCCAGGGTCAGAAACTTGCCTTGAAGAGCTGATGTCCCGAGTTCTGGGGGACCTCATCCAAGAGGGCTGTGTTGCCAAAATTGCTGACGACCTGTATGTCGGGGGAAACAGCCCCATTGAAGTCCTTGACAATTGGAGAAGAGTTCTTGCCCTACTTCAAAAGAACAACCTTCGCTTGTCCGCAGCCAAAACTATCATCTGTCCATCAAAGGCTATCGTACTAGGCTGGGTGTGGTCTAATGGCACCCTACAAGCCAGCCCTCACAAATTGGCCGCACTTTCCTCAGTCGAGCCTCCTTCAACCGTCCAAGGCCTCCGCTCCTTCGTCGGGGCTTACAAGGTTCTCAGCCGTGTGCTTCCAAGATTCGCAGAGCTCCTTGATCCCCTGGACCAAGCCACTGCTGGGAAAGAGTCCCGAGAAAAGGTTGTATGGTGCGATGAATTACTGCTGGCCTTTAAAACCGCCCAACGTGCATTGGCAGACAACCGGACCATCACCATCCCCCAGCCACAAGATGCCTTATGGATAGTGACTGACGGCGCCATCAAGAATAGAGGCATTGCAGCCACACTGTACGTCCACCGAAATGGGAAGCTGCTCTTGGCTGGATTCTTCAGCGCCAAGCTTCGTAAGCATCAAGTGACTTGGTTGCCCTGTGAAATTGAAGCCCTAGCTATCGGTGCAGCTATAAGACATTTTGCCCCCTATATCATTCAATCCTCACACACAACCGAGGTACTCACTGACAGCAGACCTTGCGTTCAAGCTTATGAAAAGCTGAGAAGAGGAGAATTCTCCGCCAGCTCCAGAGTCACCACCTTCCTGTCCACAGTCAGCCGCTATTCCGTCCACGTCCGTCATATTGCCGGAGTGGAGAACCTACCCTCCGATTATGCAAGCCGACACCCAAAGGAATGTTTGGACTCTAGTTGCCAAATTTGCAAATTTATCGTCGAACTCGAAGATTCTGTTGTTCGCAGCCTCTCTGTAAGTGACGTACTACAAGGCTCTGTCAAGATGCCCTTCACTGGCCGTGCTACTTGGCAGGCTACCCAGATAGAGTGCTCTCACCTCCGGAGGACACATTCTCACCTTAGCCAAGGCACCCGACCCTCTAAGAAGGCCACTCATATTATCGATGTGAAACGCTACCTTAAGGATGTGGTAATCGCTGCTGATGGCCTTCTCGTTGTGCGAGATCATCAGCCCTTCCAACCCCCTCGTGAGCGCCTGGTTGTTCCTCGCTCCGTTTTAGGTGGCCTATTAACTGCTCTTCACATCCGTTTTTGTCACCCTTCAAAGTACCAAACAAAGCGTCTCTTCAGCCGATACTTCTTCGCACTAGATGTTGACAGAGCCATTGACCTTGTATCTTCCTCCTGTCACATCTGTGAGTCTGTGAAATCGATCCCTCAACACTTCCAGCCCCAGTCAAGCGAGCAACCTCCCCCGTCGATTGGCGTTTCCTTCGCTGCTGATGTTGCCCGCCGTCACCGACAATTGATCCTAGTACTAAGAGAGACAGTCTCCTCATACACTTTGACCACCCTTATCAAGAGCCAGAAACATGAGGATCTCCGCAACGCCATCATAGTCCTGTGTTCCCAGCTGCGTTCCTTACACGACGGCGGTGCGACAGTCCGCGTTGATCCTGCCCCTGGTTTCTGTGCACTAGCCACCGACCCAATCCTCACCTCCCATGGAATTACCTTGGAGATCGGCAGGGTCAAGAATCCAAGCAAGAAACCCGTTGCAGAACGTGCCATAGAGGAGCTCGGTTTGGAGCTTCTGAACTTGTCCCCAGAGGGAGGCCCGGTGCCTGATGTCACTCTGGCACTAGCAACTGCAAATGCAAACTCCCGCATCCGGCGAGATGGCCTCTCGGCGCGGGAAGTCTGGACTCAACGCGACCAGCTAACTGGAGAACAGCTACCCGTAGTTGACAGACAACTCATCCTTAGTCAGAATTACTCCCGCCTGCAGAATCACACACCCAGTGCAAAGTCTAAGGCTCGTGGACGTACCAACCTACCCCCAGTTGCCGTCGCCGTTGGCGACTTAGTCTTCTTGAAAGGTGACAGAGACAAATTGAAAGCCCGTGAGAAATACCTCGTGGTCAGCGTTCGCGAGGATCTTTCTTGTGAGCTACGGAAGTTCACCACCTCCCAGTTTCGCAGCAAGATCTACTCGGTGCCTATGTCTGAATGCTATCCAGTGGCCCCGACAGTTTTGGCTCAGTCCCCGCAGGGCCCCATTCGTGGCCTTCATAAGCCCTCCTCCCTTGACTCTGATGATGACGCCGACCCTGTCATTCTACAACCAAGACTCTCCACTGTCCCTGCACCTTCACTATCAGAAACTCGGCCTCCAGCCCCTGACCAACACACGGTTTCACAACCTGTACATGACAGTGTCCCTGTTCAGGAACTTCCTCCAGTACCTGCAGCTATTGTCCCACCACCTTGCACCCCAGACTCCTCTCCAGGCTGCTCGGTTCTTTCAGATGCTCCACCTGAATCTGCTGCTGTAGTTCCCCCCAGACGGTCTGGCCGCCAACGAAGCGCCCCGTTTTGGCAAACTCAGGACTGGGACTTAAAGTAGTGAACCAGGAATGTTTGTACTTTACCTTAACGTATTTACTTCATTTTACTCGCTACTCTTCGAAGAGCAAATCTAAGGGACCAGACAGAGACTGCACCCGTTGTGCTTATTTCAGTTTTACATTGTAGTTCATGTTTAGTGTTTAGAAGGACAAATCTAAGGGACCAGAGACGGCACCCGTCGTGCTTAATGATTTTAGTTTTAGTTCAGCTTTAGTGTTGTCTCAGTTCTTCCTTTGCATGTTCCTTTATTAAGTCGTCTATTTCACATGTACATTCAGTTTACTCCTGTGCCTGTATACTAGGGAGACAACTAGGAGGCAACCACGCCACTACGTTATGTTTATTGTAGCCAGCGGTTGTTTACGCTGCGCACGCGCGTTGGCATCTTGTCTGTTCCATGTGCTCGCCAAGCGAACGTGTTGTCGTTTATTAAACCTTCGAGTAAACGCAGTGTTTCCTCTTTATTGGCGCTACCGTGGCTTCAAATGAACGAAAATCGACACGAAAATCATTCAGGGAAATGAAAACGCACCTTTTCGTTTAAGTGTCTACGACAAGTATTTTCGCATGTGGTGCGTGTGTTTAGTTTATTTAGTTAACGTGTATGCTTAGTTCGCAAGTTAACGGTTTAACGTATTTTTGTTTTCCTTATTACTTTTTCTTGTCAGTAACTGTGCTCACATCGTGGGTGGCTCCACCTTAAATGTCCTGCAATTGGTAAATGATTTAATGGCGCCGAAACCAGTTGAGGAATTACAAGCATTTTAGGCATCCCACTGATGAACGGTTAACGCAATTAGATATTTTTTTACAGTAGCCAACATTGAGATTGTGGTCTGTCCCCTTTGAACATGTTAATCCTCCGCATTCTTTTAGTTGGCGTATACGCTGTACGATGCAATCTTTCACAAGCGTAGAATTCCTGAAGTCCTAATAGTCCAACAATGAAAACCTACTCTAAACAAACAGATCCGATATGCTGTGCCTTTTAAGCATGGTTTTGTCCATGCGTTTCAATGTTAAGATGGTTTAGCCATCTACATTTTGACTTTGCGAGACAAGAATTCGATACTTTGCCTGTTTTCTCCCTGAAACACGTGATGTGGCAGCGCGTGATTTGGGGGGCGGGCAAGTTCAAATTACGGAACTTGATAAAGCATGGGCTTTGTTGCATTTTATTTGAGCTGGCTTTCTAGCTGGTTTCATTTAGAATTGCTACACCGTGCTGACGAGTTCCAATAAGAACGAAACAGCTGTCCACAGTTGCAGCCTTGCTTCATGGGTTTCTGTCGGGTTGTTGTCTCGCAAAGTCAACTTTTTCACGTAATACCAGCCTTGCAGTTATGTTTGTGTCCAAACAAACAAATTTATTGGAACATGGCGAAACTCTTCCCATCGTGAACTACCTGATAGACCTAAATACACGAGGACAGTCAAAACACCGAAAACGTTGGGTCTTTTTACTATTTAAAGATTGTTTAGCCTTGTAAATATTTGTCATCTTATTAGTTATATACTTACAGAGCTGTTAAATGCTCCATACAACAAAACAGCCCATGTGGCAAGTATTGTATTTCGTTGTTAGAAAGATGTCTGTAAATAGAAAAGCTAGTAGTTTCGTATTCGATCATAATACTGGTGCACGCTTCGTATAGGGTTTGAAATTATTTAACCATGTCTTAAAAAACAAATAACGGCTGAGATATTTTCTCGATCAACTTTGTATTTTCATGCGAAGCCATGCTTTGAACATGAAACACTGATCAACTTTATATTTAGATACAAACCCACCCTTCGTGCATGAAGTAAAAGGTAATAAAGGTGGGCCAGTGCTTTTTCACTGGTTCCAAACAACAAGAAGCGGATGAAACACGAGGCCGAAGGGCGAGAGCTTTTATTGTTTTGAGGTGTAAGTTTATAACCCGTGGTGAAGTACGATAGCTTATATCCACCCTTGTGGATCCTCTCTTGTGGATCCTATCTTGCCATCCGCTAAGTTGACTTCATCAGTCGTGTATCATTATCTTGATCCTTAGTTTGATTTCTAACGGAGTTACAGGATTCCCCTACCTTGTGATTTTGAAGAAAAACGATGATCACTTATTGCAGTTGGAATAAATGCAAATTGAAATTGCTTAAATTACGTAATTGTTTTCAAAAGCTTAAAAGGGACCGCGGGTGCAGTTGAGGCGAGCGAGAGTTTAAACGGGCGAAAAAATCGGAGATAAAAAAAGAAAAGAACGGCGCAAGAGCTCCTGGGGACACACTCTTACCGGACCAGTTTCAAACGGCTGGAGTCGTTCTGGCGTCTGATTGGTGCCACAAATACTTTGTGTTCTTGTACCTAATCAGAGGGCAGCAAGAAGGGAGTCATGTTGTGTGATGTTACACGGAGTGTACACAAAGGCCTTTTGCTCGCCATGTTTGCCGGGCCGTTCACCATGGATTTGCTCGAGGAGAAAGGTTCCAATCACAGCAAAAAATGTAGGGGAAATCTCTCGGCATATCCGCCAGAGGCTCACCGAAAATACGCTGGACCTTTTGCAGGTATCGTAACAGAACCGTATTTATACATTCACTTGTGTCGATTTGGACGAAATATTTTTTGTCCTACATTTTTTTGCAACTCTGTTTGCTGTGATTGAAACTTTGCCAGCGCATCGTGGGTGATTTTTTTTTCGCACGGACAAGGCAGGTATGTCGTATCTCGAGCAACCGAAAGCTCCGCAAATGCGTGCAGTAGGAATAGTTGTTCTATGCGCCAAAATCAAAACTCTGGAAACGCTGGTTGTCTAGCGCGCTTGGACTCTTTTCGAGTTCAGTTTTCACGTTGAATTGTATTAATCTGGAAGGAAGTGCCGATAACCGTTGTCGAATCTAGATCCCTTTAGTTTTTGTTAACAAAAAGAGAATTCGGTCATGAAAGATTAAGTTTGCAAAGATATGTGAGGTCACTTGGTTTCAAAGCCAGCGCGTTTTTTGGAGAGAGCGCAGAACGCAGAACTCGACGAGGAAATCAAAGAAGGAACCGCTAAACTTGACTCCTATATGGAAGTCCGGAGTCGCTTGTTGGTGATGAAAATTTCAGACCTACAGTGTATCCAGACAAAATGCGACTGCAGTGGTGTGTGATGAAGCACTTACTGTTGTCCACTAGTGAGCTTTTTTGTTTTGTTGTTGCTAGCTCTATCCAAACTACACTGGGCTAAAAAAGCAGATTTTTGAAAATTCTATATTATATGAATACCGTACACTGCTGCGTATAAGCCGTTATGGTTTATACAACTTTGTAAGGGCTTTATAAATGAGGGCTTATAAACGGACGGGCTTATAACCGAAATAGAAAAACTTCTTTCGAACAAACTATAGCTGTGTTTATGAAAGTGCATTTACTGGTTTTTAATTAAGCGCCTTCTAAATGTCATAATAAATCGAATTAATATAACTCAAAATAAGAAAAGCTAGTGTGCAGCTAATGTCAGTGAAGGGGGTTTTATAATCCTTTGTACTTTTTTTTTACAGGAGATGGGTCTATAACCGGGGAGGGATCTTATAAGTGGGGGAGCTTACAAGCGTCAGCTTTTTAAATAAGTCTTTTTATATCTATGCCAGTGCAATGATTGGAAGTTCATTTATGAAAAGCTAAATACATGTATAGGAAAATAATTAACAATTATTGGACGAGGTTGAGTAGTGAGATTTGTCAGTGGCGAGCAGATCAATTATTTGCCGAAGCCGAAAAATAATTAATCTGCGATACACTGACAAATCACGATATTTTGCGAAAACCGAGTTCACTAATTGTTTTATCATTTGATAACTTAATTTGTTTTAGTTTTTCTCAATTAATTACCTTCGGGAACTTTCAACCGCTTGCTCTCTTGATGAAGTAATACAAACAAAACCATAACTTCACATTCGATTAGAATGCTAGCTAGTCTTTACCCATTCCCCCTTCTATCAGGGAATGCCGAAAGGTATGGTGGCTTTGGTCTAACTGGCATTGATTTACACATGTACAAAGGGGATGCGATGGCCTCTCTAAATGTTGATGCGAGAGGCTGTCTGCTCATCTGCTAGTCTCGATATCAAACGCGAAACGGGATGTCTCCACTTCGAAACATTGTGGACAGGAATGACTTACGTCTCCACATTGTTTACGTTCTGTAGCGACAAATGTTCACCACTTCCTTCCGGATTAATGATATATTCAACGTGAGCGTTGCCGGAGTTTTGATTTTTGCGCACAGAACTTCGTACTGTATGCCTTCGCGGAGCTAACGGTTGCTCGATAAAACTGTCCGGTCCGTGCGACAAATTAATAACCCACGACGCGCTGGCAAAGTTTCAATCACAGCAAGCAGGGATGCAAAATTGCAGGGCAAAATATATTTCTTTCAAAGAAAGTGCATCGGTACATCAGTGAATATATAAAACTCGCGATATTTTTAAATTCGATACTGTTGCGATACCTGCAAAAGGTCCAGCGTATTTTTCGGTGAGCCTCTTGTGGATATGCCGAGCGATTTCCCCTAAGTCTTATGCTGTGATTGGAACCTTTCTCCTCGAGCAAATCCACGGCGAACGGCAAGGACAAACATGTCGAGCAACTGGCATTTGTGTATATTACTCTGTGTAAAAACACACAACATGACTTCCATTCTTGCCGCCCTCTGATTGGGCAGAAAAACACAAAGAATTTGTCCCACCAATCAGAAGCCAGAATGACCCAAACCGTTTTAAACTGTTACGGTAAGAGTGTGTCTCCAGGGGCTTCTGCGCCGTTCTTTACTTTTTTATCTCCGATTTTTTTCGCCCGTCGCCCATCTGACTGCCCCTGGGTCTCCAAGGATGCTGATATATTGGAGGACATTTAATGCCCAAGGCTGAAAGATTAAACAGTTTTCTGAAAAGAAGCTACGAGGGCAACTGTCAAATTTTGAGGACAATCATTCAACCGAGGGCATTAATCCAAAATATTCCAATAAGCCAAGAAGAGGCATCATTATTGTTCAGTATACTCTCAGATAAATATATTTCCAGAACTCACAATAAATACAGATTGATTGAACTGCGCATTTCTTTCCCAAGAATGGGTTAATTATAAAGTTGGAGCTGAAAAGGTGGCTTTGTTCGTTTTTTCGCAGTCATTTTCAAATCACGCGCCGGCGTATATTGTCTGATACCCGCCGTCCGTTTTCTACCACTTGATGTGGTAAAAAGTTCGGAATTAATATTACTGGCCATACGGTCTCTAGCTCTTGCTCCAGGAACTGTTTATGTCAGTCTTTTTTTGTTGAAGATTGAGCATTACAGCTTTTTTACTTACAGAGTAAAAACATGTCGTTGGTTTTGGAATAGCTTAGCAGGAAGATGTTGAATACTGTTTGAAGAGAGCTTCCTAGAAGACAAACAATAAATGATCACTACACTTATAGTGAAAAGTGAGGTATTTAAGACATCATGAGAGCACACGTAGCCCCAAAATAACATTTTGATATAAATGGCTGCCTTTAATGCCACAGGCGACCCATGCGTTGTATGCGATTTACGTGACATTATGTAAGAGAATATACAAGAAAAGTTCGAAAATTGCCCTAAATTCTACGTGTGGAAAAGAATGAAAATAAAAATGACTTACCTTGTGTTACCTTCTGCGGTTTGCCTAAATGTCTTTAAACAACAAAAGGAAATAAAAGGTAAGTGATTTTTATTTTCATTCTTTTCCACACCTACAATTTAGGGCAATTTTCGATCTTTTCTCGTATATTTTCTTACATAATGTCACGTGAATCACATACGACGCATGGGCCACCTGTGGTAATGCAAGCACAATATTTGCCTATAAATGGCGGCCTGCAAAAATACGAGTTTGTATGGGTTTTACATGCTGAGCTTTGAAAACATAAATTATAGAGAAATTAGACACTGTGGGGTTTATAGTTGTTTCGAAGTGTTTTCAAGGAATTTAGAGCTATTTGAACGCCTATTTACTGAAACGCGTTTATCGTCCATAACAAAGTGACAAGGTAGGAGTGTTCAGATGCTTTCGCACTGGACAAGTGTTGAAATTGGCTCGAACATCACCTGCTTACTTCATATCGATAGCAGACGTCTGAGTTGTTGCAAATTTATGGATAGCTGAGAAATCATAATAATGATAACCTGTTTTATAATTTATTTTAACAGTTTGGTTAAACTTACAAATAGTACAAATATCGAAGAGTGGAAAATGCATCCTGGTGAAGGTTTCGAATAAAGTTATTATCCAAAATTCTGTAAATAAATAAATATATAAATAAAATGCGTACTTTTAGCAGCTAGTAGGTTATAAATAACAGTAAAATTCCAGTCTGTCATTAAAGGGACGCTGTCAGGACTGATATATCATATTTTAATAAGTATGGCCTGTAGCTTGCCTGTAATCGTACTTTATTGTCTTGCAATAGAAGGAGAAAAATGTTAAAAGTGGCGAAAGGAAGGAAATACAACTAAGAAGAAAAATATTAAAAGATTCAAAATTTGGCCAGAATTTTAGCTTTGATTTCTGGACATCCTGTCCAATTTTGATGAATTAATGAATACCTCTTCTATCTTGTTCTGTGGAATCTTTTATGTCAAATTTATTCGTGTATTTGGTGGCATTTGGCACAATAATATGGAAATTAGAACATACAAATTTCGATAATCAGGGTAGACAGTGCCCCTTTAATTGATCATCAGCTGCGTCTTAAAAGTTTTAAGATATCCGTTGATCCACAAAGCGATAAAGAAAAGCTAAAACCTAGAAGGGAAAATACATTACGAAGTGGTATTTTAACTTTATTTATGTTATAGAAAACTGGACTTGGTAGTCTTGTAGCAAATTGGATTGTTTTGTAATTCTTACAGCCGGTGAAGATCTTTAATCGTGGCAAACACTCCGGCAGATAAAACTGAAATGTTGTTTCCAGATATTAGTCTTTGAAAAGGAAATATTATGTATTAATGAGCGCGTCCTGGATATGCGAGCTTTTATTTTATTTATTTATAGATTTTTTTATCATGTTGCAGCCACATACATGGAAATAACAAAATAGAAAGGCAACTTAACAACACAGGGATAACCAGAATTCTACTGACATAACGTTACTTGTTTACACTATGCATGATATATTGCAAACGTTTCTAACAAAGTTCTATTGCTAAAATACTGAATGATTAGGATATATAGCGACAGTATGCAGATTTAAAGAAGAACAAACCATTTGCGATAACATTTAGAAAGCGCCTCTTTTGGCAGTGGCGAGGTCTTTAAGAAGTTAAAGTTTTGATTGAATAGACAGAAGAAAACTATTACGTGAAATAATAAATGAAATACAGAAAAAAATATGATATGGAACGATTTACCAAAATCTATCAAGAAATAAAAAAAATATCCCCTTATTAAGAAAAGAAATTACAATTCATTCCGTTCTCCATTAGTATAAGGTATTAAAAATCCCTACTGTAATCTTATACATGTACATCATGGCCACAAGGGTTTGCTGAGAGCGTCTTGTCTGAACACAAACAATATTGTGAACAAGCTTCAATAAATTAAAAAAAAAAACATCAACGGGCCTGTTGCTATATAATACACAACAAAAACTCTGACGGAAATAAAACAATAAATTAAGACGAATTATTATCAACTGTGGTATTTGAAATCTTCACATTACCAGACAAGATCTTTCAACCCCCACTTGTTGTTATTTAAATTATTGCTACTACCTTATACTAAGGAATTGTGCTAAATAACAAGCAGAACTCAGTTTAATTTTCTGCAGAAACCTGTCAAATAAGTGAGTAAAATAAATTATCAATTTTTTATGTGCAAGATCGGAGAGGGAGAGGGATAGGAAAACCATTTGTAAATTAAAGGACTTGGCCGTGCAGCAGGTTTATAAAATTACTGCTATAACTGCTAGCTCCGAGTTTCATGCTTCTTTCAAAGCCACCAGAAATCACGAGCAGGCAGAAACCGCCAAAGAAACAAGCTAAAACATATTTCGACATTACGAAAAATTGTAATCTGTGTTTATGGGAAAAAATAATTCATTATTTGTAAGCCTCAACAATAGAAACGGTCTTACATCATCGAACCATAGACGTTCTGAAAGTGAGAGATGATCATCAAAGTGAATTTCCAATATACGCAATTGAAATTAAAGAAGCCATTGCGATACCGGTGCAATGCTCAACCAACTGAGCTATGACCTCGCGTTTTTAATAAAACAATTATTCCACTCGCGCTTGTTGGATATGTGATGATTATAGCCAACTCTGCGCTACGCGCCACGTTGGCTATCTACCATCTCATATCCAACGCGCGCTCGTGGAATAATTATTAAATAACCAGCTGCTGTTGACCAAATTTGTAATGAATTTTGTCATATTCAACCGATGACATCCAACGTGCATCCCGCTGCAGATTATTGAACCATTGACGTCAAAATGACGTCAAAAGTGCAGCCCGCTGCAGATTATTGAACCCTTTACCGAGAAAACCTGGGTACGAGGTTGTGTTATGTTTGGTGAGCAGAGAACCAAAGAGCAAAATGGCTGCGAGTAGGTTTACAAGTCTGAGCTAAGAAAATATTACCTAGTTAATAGTTAAGTTAATATCGGCTTTCGTAGGATATGAAGAATTCTGCAGATCTCGGAGGGTGTTGTCCACCTCGACCTTCGGCCTCAGTGGATAACAACCTCCTCGACCTGAAGAATTCTTCAGATCCTACTCAGCCTCATTCAATAATTGCAAATTATTTGCAAACCATCGAAGCATAAGCTGTTAATAGGCATCGCGCGCATGCGCATATTCTATGACTGCACAGTGCACCATGACTGTAACATTATATATCTTCATTTTACACCCCTGATTTGAAACGGTGACAGGTAGAATCTTGTTCAAATTGAAGAATTGTTGCTGGCATTTTCTATGTTCTTTGCTTAGCTCACAGTACTTACAGTTCTTCTAGTTCTGTAGGGTTTCTGAACACTGCGCTATGCAAAGATGCAATAGCATTAGCAGACAAATCACTGTAAATGAGAAATAAAAAAGTTGAAATGGCATCACCATAAAACAATTCAGTTTCTTGAATATGAAAGAAGGGAAAACCGTCCTAGTTTTGGACAAAAAAAGCTGCGTTTCACGCATGGAGGAAGGACTAGTAAAAAGTTTCAGACATCATGAATTTGGTATGGGAAAATTATCAAGGGCAACATACCATGCAAAGAGTGCCAAATAATCACGGTCACTTCCGAAAAAAATCCAAATCGCATAAATTTCGTCTTTTGGCTCTAGCCACGTTCTTCTAAGTCAAAATAGATAGAGGAGATACTACACGACCGCGCGGAAATACGACATTTCTCTTAGAGTGCACGCAGTGAACGAGTGAAATATTTTTCAACATGAGAAGAGAAATGTCGTATCTCCAAGCGACCATGTAATGATCTATCTATTATATAAACACCAATTAAATACCAAACCATTTCACTTCAATATTTTTTTAGTTTAAGTAGAACGTGTCACAACTTGAAGGAGTAAATGGCCTTAAAGCGTGAACGAAATACAAATTTGCTTTTACGACAATGTCATAAAGGCTAAAATAATGGCCCTTTGAATTTCGAAAAAAGCCAGTCAGTTGTCAGTTGTAAGCAATAATATTTTGACCATTTCTAGACGTCAAAGACTAATAGTTTCTCTCGTCCAGTGTATTAAAGACAAAGAGCGAGAACAACGTTCGAAGCGAAAAGTTAAGGAGCTAGCAAATCATAGCAAAAAAGCACTTTAAAAGATGTAATAGCAAATATTAGAAACAAATTAAGCGTATACGTTTCTCAAAGTCAATTATTAGCTGAGTTACTGTTCAACTCACTGTTCACATGTCCATGATTAATTTTCCTGGCTTCTTTCACTGCCTGACTCAATGCACATCTATCGGCGAAACTTTTTCTTCCCGGGGCTGCCCATTGTACTTTGTGGCGAGGCCATATTGTTCTTGAAGACCCCTCCTGTAATTCTGTTGCCATGAAACATCGTTTGCAGCTGGTTTTTGATTTACCGACGAGCTCGTTGCAATTGAGTTTACCGTAAATTGATAGCGGTGTGAAGGTGGTGCGTAGCCTGCGTGTAGCCGTCTCCTGTTTCCTAAAGCGGAAAGTTACGTCTGCGAAACGGCGTCGTTAATCGTGTTCCAGTATCCTGCTGTTTATCCAGAATCTGGGGACCGCCCTCTCATTGGTTGCTTTGACAGTAGACATTGTTAGAATCAACCCTGATTGGCTGTCATCGTAAAATACTCAACATAATTATGCGATGTGTTTTCATTGACATGCTGGAGGAAAACATTAACCGTAACTCACGAGTGATTTTGTGCAGTTTATTTCGCTTGTTGTGAATCACAACTACAGAAGTCTGGTCCAAGGTAGAGGAGAATTTCAAAGGGACAAAGTCCGCTCTGTACAGTTTGCTCAAGATCCCTGTGTATCAAGCAATCGATGCGTTCGAAAGCTACGGAAGTGACCCGCGGAGATTATTATGAAACCTCGAAGACGAAATCTTACATGAAAGCGGTTATAAATCTTTCAAGGCTGAGCTGCTAGTGAATAAGAAGTTCCAAACACTTGGAATAAACAGTGTGGATTCCTCGAAGGGCGAGTACTATTGGATGAATCGCTTTCGTGATCGTGTACTAAAAGTTACTAAAGGAGTTGACAGGCTGCCGTATATAACTATTGCGGTTCCTGACATTTGTCTCAGATTAAACTCGTTTTCGAGCTATTTCGCTTTGTTTTTTTTTTTTTGAATGCTTGTTATATTCTGTATAATTAGGGGAACTTCAACTCAAACAGTCCCGTCCGACTCGGTAATTTAGCAAATATTTAGCTGAGGTCACAGGTGTTCACCATTTCTTTAACCCTGTGATTTTATTTTGACACTTGGCAGATCATTAGCTGTAATTTGCCATATGTTTTGCTACTTACTGTCTTTGCTAGTACTGTTTTTCTGTTTTATTTCTATTGCTTAAGCTCTCTAAATTGATTCTATTTGATTGAGCGAAATTCTTGAATTAAAGCTATAATTTATGCTAAATTAAATCTCGAACGGCAGGATGTCGCAGACGTCACTTTTTCGCTCTAGGAAATAGGAGACGGCTGCACGCAGGCTAGGCGGTGCGGCGACCGGAAAGTGAAACGCTCCTCGTTGCCCCGAGCTTGCAAAAAATCTGAAATGTCACGACTCGTTTACGCCGTGCTTGAGAGAATTTGAAATGCTTTCCATTTACCGCTCTCTTAGGCCGCTGTAATTTTTTTTATCGACTGGAGGTTTTTGTGGCCAGTTATCCGTGTTATTTGATTTTATGAGACATCATTATGTTGCAACTTTTGCACGAGTGTTTTTTCCCGGCGTGGTTAGATTTTCGGGGAATTCAATATTTCCCCCGCTTCGCGCAAGTCTTTTAGGATACTGTCAAATTTATATACTCCGAATCATAAGTTGGACTTTAAACCAAGTATAGTCATTCTGCTGGCCCTGAGCAGAAGATTTGAAGTGGTTGACCATCAGATAAAATGGAGCGTCTGGTTCTAACATGGACTGAGAGATTTTATCTTTGTACAGTTTATAAACATATACTGGATTACGCTCGGCTGGAATCTCTTTGTTTTCATACATTCTCGGTTTCACGGGCCTGACATTCCGTGGGTCGTCGCCCTGTCTGCTCTTTGTTTGTCTCTCTAAATGAACGAGATATTCTTTGCCCTTACTAATGCTATTAGTCTCCAAAACAACGTCGCCCCAGCGCAAGTTTCATTGTTCTGTGCAACTCTGAGACCGATGTGATTAATATTCTCCAGCCAAACTGTGTTCAGCAGCAACTTGTTCCCAAGAATTTTTTCAAAGATAATATCCATTTCCCCATACGAAAGAGCAGTGGTTGCATTCGGTTTATTCCCTCGGTAATCTTCTTTTCAGTTCTTTTTGCTTTGTTTTCAATGCGTTTCTCAATCTCGTAAATTCGGGATCGTTAAATAGCCTTTTCCCATATTCGCACCTTGTAAGATAACGGTCAACGCTTCATAAGATTCCTCTGAGTAAAGACGGCTCGTATTGTTCACCTCTCTTCGTGATAGCAGTGCAATTATGAACTCACTGAGGAATACGCTCAACTCCTTAGGTGGGATTTCGTCTAATTATCTGTCTTCTCTGCGAACCTCGAGCTCGCGAAGATATTTAGAACAGTGTTGAGGTCATACATAGTCTTTTCCTTCGTAATTTCGTTCTTTTGTTGAGCAATAAACCTGTCAACATCATCCTTGGACACTTCAAGAAATCTGCACTTAGAATTTTCTTCGATTTATCATGTGACCATAGCAACGCTGATCTTTTCACGTGTGAAGATAACATGTTTTCACGTGTGAAGATATCAGAAGCTCGATTGGTACTTCATTGGTATTTATATAATCAATATAAATAATACATATCGAATTGGTCTATTAATACCAATAGACCAATTTCGATATTTTAAAATTCAGCCTAAAACAATACACCTCAGCACGAGGTTCCGGGGTATAAATTATAGAGTTTGTGGGATTTATTCCCCGGAGCATAAACAGTACCACTACTGTTGACTTTGCACCAAATCAAATTCACTTCAAATGAAATAATTCGATTGCATAAGTTGGAAATAATTGATTTTTACCCAATATTTAATTATTTCTCGAACGTGTGAATTTGGTTATTATTATCACTGTTGTCTGCGTGATAGAGTTAATAGAATTATTTTTTCTTACTTATTTGATGTTTATGCACTTACAGCCAAATTAATTTTTTCAGGTTGTTAAACACTCCTTCAGGAAGAAATGCAATAGCGTTGGATGACATATTACTGAGGAGATAATTGATAACATAATGGAGTGGTTAATTTTTGACTGGCAAAGAAAGGCTATGAAATGTTAAAACACGTACGGAAATCGTAAATCGTACGAAAACTTGGGATTATTACATTTTAAACGGTCTATATCATCATGTTTAATAAGGAAGGGCTATTACTGTAAAACATTTTACACTTTAGGAAATGACTCATTTGGGGCATGTACTAAAATCAGGAACACCGGAACACCAGAAAACATGGAACACCTGAAAACCGGAACACCCCGGAACATCCCGGAACACCAGAAATACCAGAAAATGCCAATAAATTTTTTGGTGTTCCGGTGTTTCGTATTTTGTGGTGTTCCGGTGTTCGGTGTTCCTGGTTTTAGTGCGTGCGCTCATTTGGCTCATTTCTGCCAACTGTAATGCTGCAATTATGGGCTTATATAATACCAAAAAACAAAAGCAACAAAATGTATCAGAAAATCGTCCCCTTAACCAAATTTAGCGTACAGGAGTTTCTTAGCTAGAGTTTCACGTTCTGGCTATGGAATGATGACCTCCGCATCTAAGACATTCTATGTCGTTGATGAAGAGGACATCTAAACTTGAAGGAGAAATCCTATTAGGAGCAAACATTCAGCTAAATATTTAAAAAATGTTGCAAAAAATATGTAAAGTATCTATTCAGGCTGCTCGCTATAAAGAGCATCCATAATTCGCCGGTATACCCATACAACATTTACGCTTGGGAGTAAAGGGAAATGATAGTTTTAGAGCAATTGTGAGCGATTATAGAGTGAATTTAAATTCTACTAATAACAAAAACAACGAGAACGATAGCGATAGCGATGGTGATAGCTATTGCGTCAGCAACGGCGACATCGATGGCCACAGCCATCACCAATAAAGGCTCCTGGATAAAATCTCGTTTCAGGCTTACAGAAATCTCAGTTTGGTAAGGTAGTTGAAGACCCCTTCTGGCAGGGATTTTATGGCGTTAGAAGACAAAATCCTATGAAAAAAACGAGTAATATAGTGCCATTAATTATAGGAGCAAAGGCAACAGGTTCGCGGATTAAAGCTTTCATTCGGCTTATTATTATTTTTTGGTCGCAATGTAGGCATACAGTGAATTGCTGAATTATTACTAGTTTTAACTTACATACTATCTAGACTGGTCAAGGAGTTAAAAACGCTGTTTGGTAGAGATGTAATGGCGTTTCTTGACAAATCCCTGTCAAAACGAGAGCAAAAGTATCAGATCCGTATGTGAAAGCAGTAATTTTTGATTTCCCTTTACAAACACATACCTTATTGAATATGAAAGCAGGTTTCACTTACAGCTCTTGAAGACTGGTTAGGTTGTTAAACACGCTGTTTGGTAAATTTTTAATGTTGTTTCTATACAAATATCTGTTATAAATGTAATCGAGACAAAAGGTGAGAGCAATACAAAATAATTAGACGGTGAGCTTGTTGAAGCCTTCAAGGTTGGACTGGCCTTCTTGACCATACAATGGGCTCAGAGTTCAATTTTGCGTGATTTTTTTTACGATGACCGCCAAACAGGTAACAGTCTTTCATTGGTTTGCTATCTCAAGGCCATTCTTTTTCTAGGATTATGACAGGATTTTTTAATTGTTAACGGTCAGTAGCATTACGCGCACATGCTAGTATACTCACGCTAAATCTAAATCGAGCGTGTCAACCTGGACGTTTCCTCTGCATATCACGTTGGATTGGATGAATTCCGGCCTCGTTCCGCCTGAAGCGGTTAATGAGAGTGTTGATCTCAAGAGTGTTACGAGAGCCTCGTGCGATCTGTTCGTCCTTAACCTCAAGCATGGAGCGAGAGCGTTGACATTGGTCTTTAGAGCATGGGGCGGGGGTTGTAAATTTTTAAGGTTTTTACACTTTTTAAGATTATCCTTGAGCACCATAATCGTAATAAAGTGACGTATTTTATCGCTGCTTTTATTTACATAAAGAAAAGCTTCTTATTTTCGTGCTCGTGCATAATTTCACACGGTTCTACCCTCATAGGCAAATATTTAAGCTCTGCTAAGCAGAAACAGTTTTCACTTAGGGCTCCAAAATATTTTATTACCCAAAGAGCCAATACTTATTAGTGACACATAATTATTGCAGATAGAATTATTGCAGATAGAATGGGAGTGAGAAGAAAATTTCTCACTGTTTACAGAATGTTTCTTTTTATATTGTTTTTTAACGTGATTTACAGTGGCTAAACATAAAATGAAATACTGCTAAGAGTGTTAAATGCGCTGTATGGTAAAAATCGAATGGCAAGATGAGAATGGGGTGAGATGGGATTGTTTCCAAAAGTAACAGGTCCATCGAAGAAAACAGTGGGTTTTTAAATTTCCAAACTCACTAGTTATTTCCTGAAAAGCAGTTTTTACTTACAGCCTTTGAAGACTGGTTAGGGTGTCAAACACACTGTTTGGTAAAACTTTGATATCGTTTCTAAACAAATACCTGTTATAAGAGTAAATGATGAGGCAGATGGTGTGAGAAATCCGATTTAATTTGGAATAATATGGAATGGTATGGGAACAACGGTGATGTTAAGGTTGAGCTAAAGTTTGATGAAGATTATAATTAGATGGGTAGCTTCATTACGTGAGGTACAATGGCTTGGCATAAAATTACGTCTAATTATCTGGAGCGATGCAGTGCACTTATATTAAGAAGCATCAGGGGGCATTATCATTCGTTAAAGATTAAATTTGTTATTCGTTTTAAGGATTGAGCTCTGAGACCCAACAATCAACAAATTACTTTTCCTGAAATTAGCTTTAATAATTCCCCTTAGCAAACCTATTATTTAGAGAGTGTTTGATTTACTTACAGCCAATACAGATTAGTGAGGTCTTTAAACACTTCTGTGGGTAGGGAAGTTATGGCATTGGAAGATAAATCCCTTTATAAATTAAAGTGAGAAAAACTTCTTTATAAATTAAATTATTTTAAATTATTGTGAACACCCGGGCACTAATTTCGAAATAACTGTTTGGAAAACCGCATGGCGTCGCCAAATTAGCCATTTTCTAAACGAACATGGTACTGAGTGCAAACATTTAAATCGATTGAAACGAAACATTTAACCTAGCACGTTAAAGATCATCCAAAATAATGTGAAATTACCAAATTTCAGCGTTATTGGCTTAAACGAAAATATAAAGTACACTTTTGAAAAGTTGAAATTTAAGAGAGGTTTGTATGGAATGGAGGGACGCC
Organism: Blastomussa wellsi; assembly: GCA_947652115.1. Classification (NCBI taxonomy): domain Eukaryota; kingdom Metazoa; phylum Cnidaria; class Anthozoa; order Scleractinia; family Plerogyridae; genus Blastomussa; species Blastomussa wellsi. Next base: position 19,650,116 of record OX393566.1, on the reverse strand, counting down.
TGTCACTAAATTTGACAATGTGATGAATAAATTTCGTGGTCGATTACAGGAGGTACCACAACGAGCTCACGTCTATTTGCTTTTTACCATTACAAAACAAAGCTAAAATGAATACACGAAGACTTGCTTTCACGATTCAAGTAAAACGGTGCGAGCAAAACGGATCCGAAACTTACAGAACCACAAACTTAAAATTACATAAAGTAACTCAAAAGCCAAGCTGTAGAAACAGAATTTTAACAACTAACCTTTATTACAGTCGGAAATACTCGAAAACCAGATGAATTAATACAAAGTTCTGTCCACTCGCGGCGCACGACAAAAAATAAACGATCCCATTCAACGAGTATGAAGGCAAACTTTGGAGTTTTCTTTTCGCAGATTAATTCAATCACGATCCATATACATCTTGAAAACGAATTTGATAATTTCTCTTTTAAAGGAGTCCCTTTGGATGCAATTTCTTGCTTATTTCTGAGAACTAACAGCACCAAATCTGGAAACAGTTTGAGCGATTGAAGCTGTTTTTGAAAGTTTTCAACGCGCGTGCAACCTGGAACCCAGGCTTTCGCTCTTTTGTGTTTCGATGAATATTTAGACCGCGAACGTTAGCCAATGAGCGCGCGAGAATTTCTGCATTTATGGTAAAATTTCGCATTGCCCATATTTACCCCCGAAATTTTGCATAAATTTTGCTTCCCAATTCTCCTGGGTATTACAGTCGTCCCAAGAGAATCTTATGCAAAATTTATTTTGGGGGGTAAACGAGGTGTATTATGGGCAAAGCGAAAATGGTCAATTTATTAAAATACTTACAATACAATACTTGTTAATAACAAAATGTAGGACCGAAATATCAAAAATTTAAAATGTGAACAGAATATTCGCCAACAAAAGTTGCCCCTGAGGTTGTGTGCGTGCTTTCATTCAAAGGTTTCTCCTTTGGTGGATGTGTCACCATTATCGCATTTCCAACGATTGAAATTATTGCTTTTTTAATGGTTCACAACATAATTGAAAAAATCTCGTTCAGACAAGACCTTCTAAACAATTAATTGTATCAGTTCAGCTGGCATATTTTAGCTAGTCAGTCTAAACTAACTCCAATTCGATCTATGGAGCAACGAACAACTGCGAATTATTTTTGCTTCATGAAATAAAGAAGGCAATTTCATCAAACGTTACGTTGCAACCTTGGGTCACCTTTTTTGTTATTTATAGTTAACTCAGTTTGGGAGCAAAAAAGTAGCTGTCGGTTGATGATCCGGTGAAAAACCAACCGTGAATCATTATAAATTGTAGATGCCATTGGCTAGCACGAGTTATGCAATAAAGTTAACTAAAGAGAAAAAAAAAAACATCGAAGGGCGTCATGATGATTTACTCGACACGTAATGAAGAATCAATTAGCTGTAAAAGTCCAAATGTGTTTTATACAAAACGTTGCTGATACAAAATCCTCGGCAAGAAAAGTATGCCAAGGAAATGTATGCACCTTCCTTCTTTTACTCTATTTTGAATTCTTAAAACTCTCTGGCAGACGTAAAGAAAGAGAATAACAAACAAGCAAAATGTGAGCCAGACAAGAAAAAATTTTTGTTTGTAATTTAAAATAAACCACGCTACTTCGTGCCGACCTCATGTATTTTTGTTTGGTTCCCTGTATTGTCCGTTTTTATGTCACGATATCGTAATTTGAGTAATTTCTTCTAAATACCTAAATTACCGTTAAAATGTAGCAAATCTATAAATAATAGTTTGAAAAACACCGAAGGAGTGATGCTAAACCAAAAAGGAACAAGGATGACTAAGTATGGAATAGATTGAAACGGATTGGAAATTACATGTTTGATGCGCACGGACGATGACGTAGCACCCTTAAGATTTGCCGTTTAATATCTACTCGAGTTCGCAACTCTTGGATTCTAACGCTACGAGAATAAATAAATGTTCACTGCATGTGTGTTTTATGTCACTTACAGAACTTCAAGATTTCTTAGGTTGGAAAATATCCCGTCGGAAAGAGACGTAATGGCGTTCGATGATAAAAACCTGTACGTATGCAACATAATATATCATAATTAATAGCTTAACAAAAAAAAAAAACTGGTCAATTGTACATGTGATACATGCAGTTGGAATGTCATATGGAAATTGTCATTGTAGTACTGATTAAGTTTTGTACACTTCATTACAAATGAGAAACGAAAAAAAAGTACACTGTTATGTTAAAAATAAGGTAAATTCGGCAGGTGCACACAGACTGGGATAAACTATACTATACTTTATAGTGGAAGTACCGAAGTCTAAGTCATAAACAAAAACAGACAACATGTTTCGTAAATGGAACTTCCACCCTTAAAAGTTGATTGAATGGTTTGAGGCATTGATTAAGTTCCAAATTTTAGCGGATAATAGATTAATAAAATTTGATAGCAAAAGACACGGAAAGCATATATTGTGATAAGATAGATAGCTTAAATTAATATCTTCAGCCTCCGAAAAGCAGAAAATGCCTTTAATTCATCCGCAAGAACCCTCAGAAGTAACTTAGGCTTCTCCACTCATATGTACAAAGTGAAAAATAATGGTGGATTATTGGTTTGATATAGTAGACCGACCAAGAAATCTCGATTTTCATGAATGTAGAGTAAAAAGGGTGAACGGAAACAAATTGAAAAATCGCCTGGGAATTGAAGTTGAAAAAAGCAGCCATTTTTTTTTTGAAACCCAAGGGGCAATATTTTAGCGAGGCCTCTGCTGTTTGTATTTATTACTGACACGATATAATTACACAGTTGTTCATCGTTTACAGTTACTGCGAGGTCAAGATTTGCCGTGGGTCCGAAAAATCTAGGTCATCAAGTCAAAGGGTGTGGAGAGACTTGTAAAACAGACCTCTTAAGCTTCGTATGTAAATTGGCCATTGAGGATCAGGTGATGCTCCCTAAAGATTTTTTCCTTTGTTTATCTGCAAATTATGCATTCATTTTCACGTCGAATTTTTTGGATTTGAAAGAAATAATTCTCAAGGGTAACATCACGTGGTCTGCAATGGGACAACAAACAAACTAAGCTAAAGAGGTCTATTAGACAGTGTCCGTTTGTTTACAAATTTGCCGTGAAAAGATGATTATCGCTAGGGTAAAATTGTTCTGCACTCGTAGGATTTTTTAAAGCTGATACCAAGTAATTTTGCTGAGGTGTAGATAGCACTTCAAGCTTTCATTTTACAATTATAATGATAGGCATGTTTTTATGATAGCTAAAATTATGGTGCGGTGTGTGGTGTTCCGAGGAAGGAAATTCTCTAATTAAACAGCCCCTGCTGATAAATCTTGACCACTACTTACAGACGTGATAGAATTGCCAGGTTCTTAAAAATTCCATCAGACAGCGACGAAATTGCATTAAGAGATAGATCCCTGAAAAAATATTAAAGTGAATGTTTCAGATATCAAATATCATTGGGCGGTACGCAGCTCTTTAAAAGTTCCCACAGTATTGGCTGAAAAAAACGATTAACAAACAACAGTAACAACGGACCTTAGTCCGAAAACAATAGAGCTGCGTGCTATTAAGATCCAATGAAATTAAAGGTTCCAGAGAGCTGCGAACTATCCCAACATCATTGGAAAAATCGAAATAAACAATGACGTAAATTACAAATTTCAATGACCAATGACGGAAATTGCATTTTCAACGTGTTAAGGGTCCATTACAGTATCTTTTTGGTCCTTTGCTCAGGAAAACTCAGTAGACTGTAACTTGACATAACCTTGCGTTCATGTAACTAAATTTACACAGTAGTAGAATGTAGTGCATCGGGTCATCGGGACACTCCTTATGTCACGTGACGCAAAACAGAAAATTGATATTTACGCAAGAAACTTGCGATCGTACCCCAAGTTTGCAGCGTCAAGACATTTTTCGTTAGCACGGAAATTCACGAAAAAAATATCGTCTGATAATCTCTTTTGACCACCTTTTCTATGGTTAGTCATAGTTACGTTTCTAGGAAAATGCATTTTATATCGATTAACTGCAAAATAACAGAAGCAGTGCTTTCTTCTTGGGCAGAAAAAACTACGAAATTTGGAAAGAGTTGAATGTTTCTCGTTTACACGATTCTGCCCTTACTACCATCCATGTTTTAGTTGCTCGAGCGGTGTTTTTGACGTTTTTGAGGCTGCGTTTTCATTCATTTCAGTCTTTTTTTTTTTCGTCCGATAGAAGGGTAAAACGAGTTTGGTCTATTTATAATATTTTCTGTGTTTTGTTGAAAGGGTAGTATTAATTTTTATTATATATATAGCGACAATTTTAGGTTATAAACCTTGCAGATAGAATTCTATATCTGCTATATTTTCACATGTGAGAAAAGCGATACGTCCAATCAGCTTCGCGTATAGCTTTCTTCACATGTGAAAAATATAACAAATCAGCATCAAGAGTAGAACGACCCAACCAATCAGAGCGCGGGAATTCAAATGGTTTCCAACGAGGTTGTGAAAACAACACGCTGCAAGTTTGCAAGCTCTCGAAGACAGTTTATGTTTTGGCGACAAATTTTGTACTTTTGAGAACTTTATGGAAAGGAAAGCCATCAGAAACACGCCAAGAAAAACCTTGAAAACACAGTTATGATATGGAAATGCTAAAATCATTCTCCAGGTGGAGCGAAGACAAACTAAATGTCGATAAGGGAAAGCCAAGAAATGAAAGACTTTCATTGTAGCTTTGATACAACGCCGTGGACGTTCTAAGAAAATTCAAGCACTCTTGGGAACACCAGGGTAAAGTAAATATTTCACTTTTGAATAGGGTTTACGTCGTAATTACTGTTTAATGAACCGACTCCTTGTGTTATCACAACTTTTGTTCAAAAATTCGCCAGTTGATTTGCGTGCAGTAGTTGATTCACTTATGGCGACGTTTCTCGATGCGATAGCAAAAGCTTTTCTTTTAAAAAGTATGAACACAGTGTGTTTTATACCGCTATTTAAATAAAGTTCTTGTTTACGATAGCTTGTCGTCGCCGTAATTTTTCTTTTCTATTTAAAAGAGATCTCGCTTGGAAAGCCATCAGAATGCATTTGCAGCTTCGTTTTCCTCGTACCGCTGCGTTTAACTCTTTAATTATAGACTAGAAAAATCGCTTTAAGTTTACAATGGTTGAGTACTCGTTATATATAACTCGTGAATAAAAATCCGTACGTCGCACTTTCTATGAAGTAATCTATATATATAAAATGGAAAAAAAAAACGAGCTATTGAAAAATAAGGTGATGACGTCATCCGGTGTGATCTATAGAGATAATAATATAGCATATATCTGCAAGTAATGATGCAATGAAATTGAAACTTTGTAAGCATGTTATAGCCTAAGAAATACACCTGATTGTGTATAGTTTGGTGTTGTATGGCAACACTTCCGGTCCAAGATCTCTAATCTATAATCTATAATACTCCTGTATTTGCTCTATACAGTCACAAACGAGTAATACTTGATTTAAAGAGGAAAGAGACTGGAACCAAGATTGTTTCCATAGCAACATTAACATATATATCAAGAGGTGTATTTCTTAGGGTGCAATGTGCTTGCAAAGTTCCAATTGCATTGCATCATTACTAGCAGAGATATGCCATATTTTGTGTTTTTACACACATACACCTTATGGCGTCATCAGTAATTTGCATAATACAATGGAATGAGAGGCCTTTCGAATAAGTTTATTTTTAAACAGCTCATTTTTTCATTTCATAGGCACTTTAATGCATGTAATTAATAGCACTGAATGCAGAAAACTGACCGTACAGTTGGGATTAACTGATATATTGATACTTAATGAAAGATAACCATTGACTAGATTTGGATCTACCAGTCACAATTTACAGACAACCGTTTGAAGTGTACGTCTGTTTCAAGGACAATAACTTACAGGCTTCTCAGTTCTACAAGTTGGTCAAAAATTCCATTGCGTAAAAACGAAGAAGCGCTTCTGGAGATGTGCCTGCAGAAAGATTTGATACGCCGGATAATTGAAAGGAAATCATTAACTTGATTTACCCAAGCCTAAAAGTGGAGCTTGTAATTCAATAACCCTCAATTTAGTGTATAAATGTTCTTGATCATAATAGCAGAGCTCCAGTTGTCCGATACAAATATCCAGTTCAATCTTAATGAACAAAACATTAATTTACAAGAAAACAACATGTCTTCCATTCCATTCAGATTCAGGGTCATCTTGTAGACACGGGAATAATAACGGAAGTACAATTCTGGTTTAACAATGACAACTATTTCGTCAACGGAACTGATATACATAATTTTTAAATAGTTGGAATTTTTTATACCACACGCACTCCCATTTCCTACTCCCAGGTCACATGAAATATATCAATAGAAACGTTTTCCCGGCCAAGGCCCTTGAGCGAGTAACATTGCAAAAAAAAAAGCCCTCTGACACCCAGGGTACATCTGAATTAGCTTGAATATGAAAATGACTTTCGACTGGTTTGTCGTCTTTGTCGGTGTTTCATAATATTTTTATTGTCGGACGAAGGACTGTAAGTTGGATTCGAAATATGAATGAAAGATTATTCTTGTTAGTTTCTGAAGAAGTTAATAAAGTAGGGAATAAACTAAATCTTCATTTTACCGATTTGCGTAGATGTAATTGCACATATCAAGACAGAAAAGAAGCCGAATTTGTTTTTACATTCAATCTTCTAATGTCTTCGTTGGGAAGCCAGTTAATATTGTTCCCTCGAATCGCAATATTTCCCGAGACGGGAAACAAAAGAAACTGTTATCACTACATATAAATACAAAAATACCAACTGATTGCAGTAAATGTATAATCTTACAACTTATGTGTAAATGACGGCGTGCATTTAATAGTTTCTTCGAGTGGCGCCATATTGCTGCATGAAAGAGTATTGCCCCAATCTTGGTCCCATCCGGTTGTACAGGAAGGTCTACAGTCTGAAAACAATAATACAAGTGAATGTTTATAAAGTTTACAAAGAAAAAAATGATGATGATGATGATGGTAATGATGATGATGACGATGATATAAAAAAAACGGATTATAGGAATTCTGAATCATTAGTGGAAGGCGTTGAGTAAGTGTGAAGTACCAAGTAAACATTATATGTTAAATCAGGAGCCATAATGGGGGACGGAGACCGTAAGTCATGGGATCCGCTATTTTTAGAACAAATTGCGCCACCCTCGATGTCATATACTCGCGCGATTCCGCGCAAATTTGTGTGGGTTCTCTTGTGGGGGTTGCCGTGTTGCATGATCAGTGTCACGTAAAGTCACGAGTCACGAGTAACAGACTGTCGCGCATTCGATTGTCTGCAAGTATGTGCAAAGGTTGAGAATGAAAAGGAAGTCATTCTCTTGTCAACTTCGAATTCCGTATGGAAGACATTGTACACTTATAGTTCATTTCCTGGATATTTGGTGAAGCTATCCGGCGATAAAATGCACTTGTTTAATGCACCAGTCAAAGTAAACCCCAACTCCCCCCCCCCCCCCCCCCGCACCCCGAGCAAGTGAGTTCAGGGTACGATACTTGATAAAGTGAATGGGTCATTTTATTTGGGCTGACGTTAACGTTGATTCCATTTAAAATCTGTCCACCGTGCTGACGAACCGAAAGGAAAGTTTTTATGAGTTCTTACAAGCAAGTAAAATGGACCTAACTGGAATGTTGCGTCAATTCCTGACTCGTCCCCAGTCGTCTCTTATCAGAAAAAATAACAAGCGCATCAACCATCGCGTCTTGCTATTTTCTCACAGGAGACGACTGGGGACGAGTCAGCGTCAATTCCAAGTTCTGAAACAAAGTTAGGTTCCTTATGGCAACAGAAGCGAATGATGTCATCTTTCTGCTGGTCCTTGAAGAGAACTCACTGTTGGCAGATCATTACATGACTTCACGTATGAATCCTGAGAAGGAGCCCTTCTGGAGCTCAAGCACCGCCATCAGTGGATCACTGTTACCTTTTAAGGCTGCAGAGGATGTAAGTCCAAGCTGATGTTTCAAGTGTTTCACTTGTCGTACATTTTTTGGCAAAGAACTCACGCTGTGAGCACCACAAACCCCTCCATTATCCTTTATCGACTTGAAAAGTGCACGTTTAGGATTTGTATTGTTCTCTGATAGGTTTTGCCACAGGTAGCCCAAGCTCGATATATGAGCAGCTCTTTATATGTTGACCTTTGTATTGCATGTTACGTGACTCGAGCGATTTACATATTTATAAGGATTTGTATGGGGAAAATAACGATTGTTTCTGTAACCTATGAAAATGTAGCAATTTAAATAAAAATCGTCTTACTTTACTTTAGTTTAGTGGTTTTTCCCTCCTGTGTGGTCTTCGAGTCGATTTATGGCCATTCTATTAGTTTTAGTGGAACCGGTTTTGCTCTCTCTACATATCCTTTCCCAAGGTTGGGTACTCCGACGAAGCAGTCGATCCGATCCGCCGAAGGAAAACGGCCGTGAATTCTCTCCAGCAGCTCCAGTCGCCTCCAAAATTCCGGGTAGATCACGGACGATAGTTACTTTTTCCATCCCTGGTCTTAGCTCGCGTCGATTTTTGACAGAGACCGAATAAAACGTCGGCAATCTCTGAAAACTTTCCCGTTTTAAGGCAGCGACAGCGGTTTTTTTCAAGCTCCGCGTTACCCAAACGGTCGAAAGTTAGCTTAGCGACCCGGCCTAAGACTCAAATTACTTCCACTCTGGGCGAGAGTCCTTTGCTTCCGTCAAAAATCAATACTCTCGGACCCTCTCGCCCACCTACATATAGAGAGCTGCTCATATTTCGAGCTTGGGTTACCTGTGGTTTTGCACCAGGCTTTGTTTTTTGCTCCCTTTTGTCTTCACATATGGTGGCACCGAGGATCCAACCTTGCGATTGCCATGAGCAGCGACTTTGAACTTCCTTAGCTTCCCTTCCCAGTAATCATATTCAATAGTTACAATTGTCTTGTGAAATTCAGGACAGGACTTGCAACTTTATGGGTGCCTTCTCACTGATATATCTGCCTCTGATGAAGCCTTGTATAATGAAGAAACTTGACCTTCTGAATTCTTTGTAACAGAATACAACTTCTCCCTATTTCCTTTCATCGCCCATGCTCCATTGTCATCACAAAAGATGTCCTTCCTATTGCCTAAGGAATTGAGATAAAAGTTCCGTTCTCTTGAATGGAGTATTAAAGGCATCCGGGAAGAAATTAACTCGGGGTTATCCATCCTGCAGTTCATCAGGAGTGGTATAATAAGTGGATTCTCATGGTTATCCAGTGTTACCATCCTGCACCCTTGGTGACCTTCAAATAGCCTCACATTTTTCCCTTCATACTTTCGTGGTGAGGTTGAAACGTCTACGTTTTCATGATCACTTTCACTTTCACTTGGCTATGGATATGTATTAAAACTATACTTCAGGTTTTTATTAATGCAATAATATCAAGGGTGACAAATTACTCCCTAATTTTCAAGTGAAATTTCAGAGTTAATTTGTGATTCCACATGTGAAATTACAAATTAAATTGCTATGGCAGCATTTGGTGCAAAATTTCTCGATACAATTAGAAAGTCAAAACCCCACAATTATCAGCGTAATTTGTGACCTATGATATTAAAAGGTAATCAAATTGTGTACTCGTGAAATTAGGAAATAATTTCACTTGCGTTTTACCACAAGTCTAAAAATTTCCCGAGCTTGTAATTCCAACAATTTCTCGCCTTAAGGCTCGGAAAATTAGAGAAAGAGGAAATAAAGTTACCTAACCCTTCAAGAACCACAGTGAATGGCATTAAACCTCTCTTTAGGTTAACATTAAATGTTCCAGCCTGTGAACAGGCTCTCTATCATCATCTACAAAAAAAATCACAACTTCTATAAGAATTAAAAATATTCAGTGTAATTGCCCCCACTATTTATTTATACTTATGGCATATTGGTCTTCACGTGCCATCTCTAATGTACAGTTGCGACTCAGGGAGTATTGATCAAGGTGAAATAAGATTCTTCATCAAGGGCAAAATATTAAGACATTGTTTTACTTTTTGCAAAACAACTTAAGCTAAATCGCTTCTTCCAGTGGAAACTTTTACTCACCATCTTGAAAAGCATCAAGGAAGCCAGGCCAATCGTCTAGAAATAGAGTAAAGACATGAATCAAGGAAAGGTTTTTTTACAACTTGCAAGTTTACGGCTGTCAGTATTTATTCATAAGACAGTGATGCAAATGATTGTAAATTCAAATATTCACTTACCATCGACAATGTCAGCCATCGTGACGAGTGATTGCGCCTGCAGGTCATCGTACCAGCGGAGTTAAATAAACAAAATTGCGGAGATCGGTAGTCCATCGTGATAGTCTATAGAATGGGGGTCAGTGAAATGTACTGACCCTGTAATTAGTTCCATATCTGATAAGCTACTAGCCTGTGTACAACAAAGAATCAAAGAAAGACCGGCGTGGTATCAATTGTATTTCAGCAAAAACATTTTTTTTGTTGCCTTTTCGCTGTAATCTTAATACCTCGTATCTCGATATTGTGACGCTGTGAAACGTTGTTTTGAGCGCTGCGCGATTCTCGTCTGACATATCCGACTCGTCTTCGCCACTGGATTTGTGCAAAAAAATGGCACTGCAGACATCCCAATCACTCTTATCGTCCACACGTTCTTAGTCACTGTCACGGGAGATCACAGCTGGGGCCTTACTTAGATTTGTTAAGAAAACTGCTGAGAGAAATTACAAAGTAGTTTACACTAACGAAGTAATTTTTGACTCCATTTTGTTTTCATTTTCTCCGCGAGGCGTCCTAGCAAAAATCCTCGCGGAAGAGCGTGCGTGTGCCTCAGGTGATGGCGCAATTTGTTCTAAAAATAGCAAAATTGTCCCAAAAAATGGGGACAGTCCCAATACTAGAAATGGCATGCGCTTACGGTCTCCGTCCCTGATTATGGCTTCTGGTTATATTAAATAAAATTTGGCTTCTTTCTGTAAGCCGTTTTATTTAGGGTCTAAGTAGAAAACAGCTTACACTCTAAGTGTTTAAAAAATATCACTTTTCCATTTCAAAAAGAATAACAATAATAAAAGACGTTTTACCGTTGAATTTGACAACGAAGTTTCTCACGTCTGTTCCATGTTTGTTGGTGGCTACGCAAGTATAGTTTCCTTCCTCGTATAACTTTATGGTTGCTGTGTTTGTTGTGTTAATCAGAGTTGCAGATTCCCTTATTAGCGCTGTGTATAAGGGAGAACTACCAATGGCTGAACACGTGAGTTTGAAATACTTTAATGATCGCACAACGGAGGCGGGTGATGTTACCTTGGGTAAAGCTATTGAAATAATCATTAACAACATGTTAAATGTATAATTTGCAAGCGTTCTCAAGTCAATTTACTCTGACAAAAATCTAGGGCCCTAACTGGAGTCCAACCCGTGACCTTTAATGTACTGGATGGACGCCTAACCACTGATTAGCAGTGACAGAATCGTGGTGAGCGATGTTGAAACAAGGTTCTGATAAAACATTCCCCGTCATAGATACCGGCCATATCAACTAATGATTATGGTAGATTTAGAAGTATACTTGTTGCTTCCACTTTTTTTCCTTTTTAGCACAAATGCTTGGGAAAGAAGAACTAAATCTCGAAGTAGCAAAACAGCCAAAAGATCACAGGGCACAGCTAGTAGTTTCTATTTTTATGTGTCCCCAATTAGTACACTGGGGGTGTCTCCCCTAGGCTAACTATTAAGACACGTTAATAAAGTTTTATGTTTATGATATGATGATGACAGTGATAGAGGCATGCACAAAGTCACACAAGCAAGAAAAGATAGGGAAGGCAGACAGACAGAGAGACAGACAAGTAACCACACAGTCAGACAATTGCAAACAGGCAGACAGACAGAAATCAGGCAGGCAGCTAGAGATTCAGACAAGCAGACAGACAGACAGAAAGACAGACAGAAGGACAGGCAGAAGGACAGAGAGGTGGACGGGAGAGCAGACGAGCATGCAGATGGAGAAAAGAATGGATAGGTAAATCGACAAGAATGTACAATACACTGCCTCTCCAGAGTTTTCCATTTCTTCAAAAAATAAATAATCCGTCTAGGACTTGACAAAGCCCTTTTTAAAAAACCTGGAGTGAATATTCCCCTTGCATTCCCCTTATTTCAGTGCCTAATTGCAACATGTTTCAAATGTTATTGCACTTACCAACTGGAATAAAGGTAAGAAATATAAAAAACCCTCCTCTTTCAACACTGTAGTCTGAGTGAAATGTTATCACTGCGAGGTCTCCAGTCACAACGACGTAACGAACAGGCTTCACTCCACAGTACACGCCAAGCGTTTTGTTCATTTCGTTTGATATCTCCAAATAGTCACAGCTGAGAAAACGATAAGAATTTGTTATATTTAAACAACAGAGTGTTTCTGTCGAGGAAGTATCGGCTGATAGTAACCCCGCGGAAATTTGATTTTCTTAAAACAAAGGGGCAAAGGGGCAAAGGACCGATGTACGGTTCGACGTTTGAATCAATTAGGTTCGACAGATTTGTATTTGGGTCGACCTGCCGTTCTATTCGACAGGGCTTGTCGAATAGAACGGCAAAAGATCGACTTCGTTTCATGCGTCGGTCTTTACATGTGCCGAACCTAATGCATAAATTACGCTAATGAATTTCTTGATATAAGAGAGTTTGTCATTGGCGAGTGAGCTGTCAAAAACGCGGTCGTGCATGAAATGCACGACATAACACTGGACCGCAAAAAATGTAGCCAGAGTTTATCAGACACAATTCGCACACTGCCCATTTTATTGTTGAATATGCGTCTAGACCAAAATAAAACAAAAGACAAGGCTAGAAACTTAAGTCAGTAGTTAAAGTACAGTCTAAACGATACTGAAGAAATTTGACCAAAGCCTGGCGACCACATTACAAGTGTTGTTTGTGCTTTTTTTTATAAAGCAACTGAAGCAAAAGAGATATGCGGTCCCATTATATTGTCGAGTTCGGTGACGAGTATTTATTTCGTTCCTTAATTTTACAACTGGAAAATTCACCGTTTTCCTCTTACGCAGTATGGATTCACCATTATTAGCACCATTATAATACAACTCCGTAGAGGTCAGGTACCACAGATCAGCAGGCAAGGGATCAAGACTCAGGGCGGAAGAAGCGAATGGCTGAGACTGCAAACAAAAGAGCTGCGGAGTCAGATGTAGCAGAAGGAGACAAGGTGCTGTTGCTGAAGCAGAAACAAAACAAGCTGTCTGTGATGTATGATCCAGACCCTTATGGTGTGGTGTCCAAGAAAGGAGACCTAGTGGTCATCGAGCGAGGTGAAACTCTAAGGAATGTAGGCCATGTAAAGCGGTTCATTGGAGCCACTCCACCGAAGAATCAGCCACAGCATGCGGAAGTACACCCAGTACCACAGCCATTGGTTCAGCAACCAGTAGTGAAATCAGCTTCACCTCCTTTTCCTGAACCAGAAGAGATTCGTCCACCAGTACCTGAGATTGAGCATACTGCAGAACCATCCCCACAACCAGCTGTTGCTCGGGTACCAAAACAGTCCAGTGAACCCCGACGATCAGCACGGGAGAGATCTAAGCCAAGCTGGCTTAAGGACTTTGTTACGTGAGAGATTTAATTAAGTTGACTTATCGAGGACTTTATCTAATGTCGTGACTTAAAGAGACATTGTTTGTTGAACAAGAGACTTCAAGTTTTAGACTTTTAAAGAAGGCTTTATTTACTGTCATTCATATTGTTGCTTGTTAAAGTTTACTACTTATATCTGATTCTGTTCTGGCCTTTATTGTAACCATAGCATTTGTTTAAAAAGGGGGGAGATGTAGCGATTGTATTGGGTTGCCTGTGTTAGGCTCAGCACTAAGGGATCATGGGTAGCGCGGATTAAACTAATATGGCGGCCTAAAGCGTGTGTGTGCTTTCTTGTTCGGAATCCGCCTCCATCGAGGACCAGTCTGGAGTGCAGACATTACAGATACCATGATATCTTTTCACAACCTCCATTAATTTCATTTAAACGCGACAAAAACATAGGTAACGTTTTAGTCAGAAGTGCATTCCAAACTAGTGATCAACCCGGAACTTTTAAATGCGCTCGCGCACGATGCAAAACATGCCCTTTCATTCAAAACGTTGACAAAATATCGGGGCTCAAGCGATCTATCAAAATCACTGATCATTTCACCTGTACCTCAGCCAATGCCATCGACTGTATAACTTGCACTCTTTGCAAAAAGTTATACATCGGCGAAACAGGGAGACGACTTGGCGACCGATTCCGAGAACACCTTCGTGACGTAGAGAAAGACGACAAAAATGCATCGAAACCGGTCGCGAGACACTTCAATCTCCCAAATCATTCTAAGCAACATATGGCAGTCTGCGGCCTTTCCCTTCACCAAGGAAACACGAAAAGCCGCAAAACTCTAGAACAAAAATTTATTTTTCAAATCGGCACTCTTAATCCTCACGGTATCAACGAACGCTTTTCATTCAACTAATTTATTCCGAAGTTTTCACGTTACCAGGCACCATTAATAGCGAAGCTCCATCTTTCTGTATATAAAAACACACGACGCACAATTCCTTGATTCGCTCCGACGAAGGGCTAACGCTCGAAACGTCAGCTCTTGAATCTCTTTTCGGTGGCCAATTGACATTATCAACCAAATGATATCACTTTATTTTAAACTTGTGGTAAGTCTAATAAATTCCATACATGTAGTTTAGTTCTGCGTTGAGGAAGTTTTCCAAGTTGTGTCTTTAAACCAGGAAAACATTATTTTTGCAAAGGTTTGGAATTAATTTTTTTGCAAAGGAAAATAAAGATTTGCTGATGAAAATATGGTGATCATAATTTTCGTGTCCAGTAAATTTATTTGGTGAATCATTCAGACTGCAGACCCCCCAGTTTACAAAATTGATGACATTTTTTGGCAAAATGCTCCCAGTTCAGAGAACAGAAGTTGGAAGTTGGAAGAACAGAAGTTGTGTGCCACAACGGCAACCTACAAGCGCTTACAAGTTTTTGCCAGTAAATAATTTTTGAATAATAAGTGAAAGTTGCAATAACCAGTCTAGTTTTAAATGTAATTTTTGGGCGTTTTCATAGCAGTTTTACACTCACACATTTGTGGCACTGTGTATAATTGTTTCGGATTCGAAAATCACAACCCCCCCCCCCCCCCCCCCTCCCCACAAGTCACCCCAGACTTTGTGGATTGAAATCATTATCTGAAAGTTTAGTCAGTGTACATGTGATTAACAGCTTAAAAGTTGTCTCGTTCTATCAACAAACCACAAACATGCTGTAACTGTTTAAACTTGTGAAAAGTAGATGGCTCCTTAATCAACAAAAATGGAAATTATAGATTGTTTGGATTTTGTTGCCAAAGTTGGTCTGTTTGGTTAGTGTTAGACTTTTATGTTATTTTAGTTTCTTTCATTAATTTATTCCATCTTGTCATGAAAGGTCTTGGGAGAAATATTTTGAGAAGGGTCATTTAAATGATTAAAGGGTTTAGGGATACGTTTAGTACCTGTCTTGTTGCAGCTTGGTATATCAGGGCTTGCAACAACATGGCCACCTCAGTAATACAAGAAATTTTCCATGTCACATCAAACTTCTCACAAATTACTTCAATAATAAAATCTCTTATGTGGACTCTCTCTTATTGGACTATGGACATTAAACCTCAGTCCCAGAGACAAAATTCATAAGCCTTTTTCTTTCTGCCTCAGCAGTAAAAATGCAGTAAAAACGGGGCTTCTAATCTACATATAGGGTGCCGCAAAAAAGTGAAATTCTGTGGCATTTTCAAGGGAAATTATGCGGCAAGAAAGGGAAATTATGCGGCAAGTTATGTATTTTTAAAGCTAATTTAACATTGTTTGATTAGGTCTAAGACAAGGAAAATCATTTTTTTTTTGCTCTCCAACAGGCAATTGGAGCATAAAAGAACAATAACGGCACCGAAAATAAATCATTTTTGCCTCATTTTAGTTATTTTAATCTTAAATGCGTCATTTTTTTACTGGAACATTGATTTTGTCAGAAATTCCTCATTAATTATCTGAAATAGCATTTCAGAGCTTCTAGATTTCAAAATCTAGTAGGGCGTTCAACTTTTTTGCTTAGACAGTTTGGGTTAGCATTTGTTTACACATTTGAAACTGAGGAAAAAAATAATATGTATAAACAGGGCTTGAAAGAAAACCTTCAATTATAACTTTCCCTTCAGGCAAGCTGCTCTTAAGTTTTGTTTGCCTTGGGAAAGACTAGTTTCCTTTTTTATTGTTTAATTGGCAGACAGCCACAGGTCCTTGTACATTGGGTAAGATGGAAAAGCCTGGACACTGTCAGCTTTTTATCCCTCGCGAAGCATTTTTTTATTCTTCCAAATTCCACTAAAAATGTGCTTAGCAATTTGCAGTTGAAATGTGTAATTACAATGTTTACAATGTGGTCACTGAAGAAACTTATCAATTACCAGTTCATGCAATTATTATTGCAGAATTTTTTCCCAGATTCACCTATTGAGAACCAAAATCAGTATAATGACAGATGTAATACCCTATCCTGTATAACGATAATTATTATTATTATTATTATTATTATTATTATTATTATTATTATTATTATTATTATTATTGTTATTATTATTATTGTGTTACACAAGTGTTTACTTTTCATCTGTTTGGATAGGACATACATGTAAATCAAATGAGCTGCTGGTATCTTCTGTGCACTCCCATTGGCTATTATAGCAGAAACATAGTCCTGATTGTATTTGATTGTCCTGTGAGTAACTATTTAAAGATGGATTTCCACTTGAGTGGTTATGACTAAAACTTATTCACCTCAACATAATATTATAAGTGTGTCTGTAAATTAATTCAAAGTACTGTGTGACTGGAAAATATAACTACATTCAATTCATTTTCCCTTCTTTTCATTGGCCAAGACCCTACCAGATTTTTCTGCTCATGCGTATTAGAATCCAACAGTGATTTTGCTACAAATAAGAATCTGTTCATGCGTGGTTGTATTCGATTCCAAGAAAAAATGTCGGCTTATTTTCCAGCCCTGTGGGAGAGCTTGTATTGTCTAGTATCGTATTGTACTGTCATATGTTTTTTTTTAAGGTGACCGCTGACCAGGTAGTGGTTTTTAAATAGACCAGAAGTCAAGCTGTACCCTTTTCAGTCTGCTGCATAGTTTATAGTATGTTTTTCATCCTCACGACAATTCTGTCGTTGGAATAAAAGGTTCAACTAAGGAATCTCTCATAGTAGTTGCATAAAAAGGCAGGAACTTCATTGACAGCAATTTTTGTGAGGGTATTTTCACAAATTATTTCAAAAGAACCTTATCACCAAATAAATAATATTGGAGCTCCGCTTTTAGGCTTGACTAAATCTATATATTATAATTGACAGCCAGTCATCGAGGCTAGTGAGTGTAGTGTACTGGGAACTAGCCTAAATCCGGGAACCATAGGCGTTGTGGTAGCCGAATAAAACATGGATGTTCTTGCTTGAGTTTGTGTCATTTTAATACGGTCACAAACACTACACTGGCGACAAGGACTCTCCCCAATGGCAGATAGGGCTCTTCAATCATTGGATCTATCGGGAACTTCATCACAAGTGGCTAATTGATGGAAGATGTGAAAACGGGCGTTCGAGTATTACGGCGAAGGAAAAGGTTTAGATAACATGGCGGATCAGCAAGTGAAGCACATGGCGAGTGCATAGGACGTAAACGCACTCGGACGAAAAGAGGATAAGACAAACGACCAGTTACCAAAAAATCGTGCTTTAGTTGCGGAAAGGCAAGACATTTCTCACGGGATCTGGGTTTTTAAGCAAAAGAGTGGAAGTGTTCTAATTGTTCGATGTATGGCCATTTTGCAGTCTGCTGCAGAAAACTCAACCGTACTTCACCCGAGGAAAGAAGGTAACTTCGAATTCGTCCCAAGTAAAGCAGTGGTAACCAGTGGGAGTTCCGAAGGCAAACAAACCAAGTTGAAGATTATGTGGCAGATAGCAGTCAAGCAGAGGAAACCCCGCCTTTGCGTTTACTGTGATGGGAGAAAATGAAGAGGGTGTTTGCAAGGTGTCTAACGCGTTCCGTGGCAACGATGGATGAGAATATTGATGGAATTGTTCAGGACGTTTTGATTGATTTAGGGTCTGTGAGTTATCTTATCGGGGAAGATGATTTTCAGAAATTGAAGAATGTATGTTTCAAATGGTACATTGAACAATGTTCATGGAAATTGTTTGCATATGGTTGCAAGACAGTTGATGTTTTTGGCCAGTTCAAAGCGGACATTTCGGTGGGAATGCTAAGGTAGTTTAAAGTTTCGTGGTAGTTAAGCATAGGCGTTGTATACTGGTGAATACTACTGCAAGGGAACTTGGTGATCTTCACATCGGTTGAAATGTCAGTCCAATTGGCCAGCTCAACACCGTAAGGTGTTCACGGGAGCTGGCAAACTAAAATACTTGGAATTCGAGCTAAAACTGGATATTGACCCAAATGTACCACCTGTGGCACAAATGTTAGGGCGAGTTCCTTTCGTATTTCGCGAGAAAGTGAAAGGCCAGATTGATGAACTGTTAGAGAGGGACATCACTGAGAGGGTTGAAGGCCCTAACACATGGGCTAGCCCAGTTGTCGTAGCACCCAAGCCTTCAAGCGAGACAAGACTTGTGTGGACATACGTCAAGAAAACGAGGCCATAATTCGCGAACCACTGCCAATACCTACTGTTGATGAAGTGCTAGAAGAGCTCAATGACAGCACTATCCTTTCACATCAGACCTGCGTCATGGTTTTCAACAAACGATGGTTTGATGTGAAGTATATGAAATAATTCATATTTGAACTGCGGATGTAGATGAAAGTGAAGAATGATCATCACAGTGAATTTCTGTTTCGTTTAAAAGCCTAAGTGTTGAGGTTAATGCAGCTCCCGAGAAATATCAACACATTGTCAGTGAGGTCATTGGCATTGCCGATGACTTGAGTATTCATGGCACGACTGTTGTGGAACAAGAACAGAGTTTACACAAGCCGTTAGCTGGGCTGGAAGAGGAGAACCTGGAATGGAAAAAGTAGTTTTCATGGGGATCCTTTTTTCTCGACATGCCATTTGGCCCCCCGAGAAAAAGTGCGGGCAGTGAAAGAAGTAACCCGTCCCTCACCAGCATCCGAAATAAGAAGTTTCTTGGGATTTAGCTTAAGATTTATTCCTGATTTTGCGACCAAGGCAGAACTTTTACACGTACTCTGCCGAAAGGATGAGAAGTTTGTATGGGGGAAAGCGCAAGAGGAGGCTTTCAACACACTGAACGAAGACATGGCAGGAGCATCCATGCTGGCTTAGTTTGACCGGGGAGCGCCCACGGAACCAATAGCAGACGACAGCCTTGTCGGACTGCGTGCGGTTTTAGTTCGGGAGGTAGACGGCCAACGTCGTGCAACATGTTATGCTAGTGACATTTAAGATATATTTTTTATATACTGATAGTGTCAGCAATTAGTTCGCATAAAGCTAAATACTATGACACTTTGATAGTCTTCATCGTCTTCATCATCAACGTCGGTATAGCCAAACTAGGAAAGACGCAATGGTCCTGCGTACGATTCAATTTATACCTGTGTGGTTTACCTGAGTTTGAATTAGTGACTGGCCGTCAAGCGCTGAGAACCATCTATGGTCCAAACTGAAAGCCGTCCGCTCGAATAGAACGTTGGATGTTGTGATTGTAACTTTTTAACTTAAAAAAATTGTTACGCGATATCTAGGGAGAACATTGCGGATGCCATCTGCAAGATGAGAGGTATGAGTGTGAAGTGGCCATGTAAGTAGTACCAGTTGTCCTACGGATCGAAGAGATAGAAGAAGTCTCATTTTAAGAAGAAGAATTGGAGGTGGTGCGAGAGGCATTGGAAACAGGGAACTGGAACAAGACCCCAAAAGCCTATGAACTGGTATCCCAAGAATTAGCTTGTTTTGGCCAGGTGGTACTACGCGGAACGAGAATCGTGATTCCCAGGAGAAGATTATTAGATTTGGCCCAAGAGGAGAAACGGGGGATAGTGAAAACCAAAGAACATTTAAGGAGGCTCGAAAGGGTATTCAATTGCGCGCTCACACTTTCATAGCTCGCGTTAGCTTTGGAACCATATTTCCTTTGAAGATGCGCGTGCTATATCTGAAATTCTCTGAACCGCAAGTGAAACGTGCGAAAAACATTATTTTTTTTATTTCGAAAATTAACTCGGTGACCTACCTTGATTTTTTTCTCTCGGTTAACAATCAACACGCCGATTCATATTAAGTCTGGGCAAAAATTATCTAGTGGAATTTCTTGCAATTTGTAAAACGCATTTTTTTAAATCCAATTAAACTACCACCAGATTTTTTTTTTTTTAATATTGGCAGACAAGGCCTCAGTGCCTGGCAAACTCTTCCTGAAAGACGCGGAGTACCTGCAACTGTCACTCCTGTTGGTTTATTATCATGAGTGAATTGTTTCATCAATTCGGGACTTGAAGTTGTTCCCGATTATAACCGCCTTACTCTGTACTGTATTTGATGTTCTTGAAATTCCTCTTGTACTCAACTCCTTGAGGTGACTGTAGAACGACCTGGACTCCATAACGGGCCAACACTTCATTGGGCTGGCGCATCTCACATGACGTAGACAGATTGTTCTTTCTCTTTCTCTCAAGCAATACAGCATCTCCCACAGCAATGGGTCTATATTTAGCACGACACCTGTTGTCAGCATAGTATTTTGCCTGCTGTTTATTTTCTTTGTCCCAATCCCTCACTTGTGGCAAGGTCACATACACCTGACTCTCTCAACCATCTGTAAACTCTGGTAACTTGGTAGTCTGTTTTCTTTTGAAAAACAATTCACCTTGGCTAACACCTGTTGTAGTGTGACTAGTCGATTGGTAGGCCAGTAGAAACTTGTTGACCTCCAATCGCCAAAGTTTCCCTTCTGCTTGGAAAACTCTCATGGCTTTGAGAAGAGTTTGCCAGGCCCTGAAAGCCTTGGCTGATTATGTACTGTTTACTGCTATGAACACTGTTTGTGGTGACATCGCTATGATTTAACATTTATGTCCACAAAGTTTAGCTCGTTTGTCCAGTTTTGACGATTTCTAGGACATTCGTTGTTCAGTTTTCATTTCTTTGGAGAAAGACAGGGAATGTGGTGTACTGAGAACTAGCCGACATCCGGGAACCATAGGCGTTGCCGTAGCCGAATAAAACGTGGTGGTTTTTGCTTGACTTTGTGTCATTGAAATGCAGTAACAAACACTATAGTGCGGCTCATTAAAATGCATACTAACTAATTTTAAATTGCCATCTATTTACGCAACAGGTCTTTAACTCCTCAGTTAATGTTCGCTTTAGAAACACTTTCAACTCTTCAGACCAGCTTCGGAGGTTCTCGGCCCAAGATAAGAATTCTTCGACAAGCTTCAACCGACTTTTGAAATCTTCGGATACCTTGGGGTGAACGTTGGAAGACTGTCCGATAATTTTGAAAAAAAAAAAAACTTTGATTTAAAACTAGTATTCCAATTTTTTTTTTGAGTGGACTGAAACCAATGGGCCATTTCCGAGGATTCCGAGTTCTCTATTTTTCTAAGTGAGAAACCATTTCATAGGGAAATGTGTTTTCCCTGCATCTTTATTCTCATGCAAAACAAGCTTATTTCCATATGAACAGTTTCGCACTTAGACTCGTTAGAAACAGAGGAGAAGGAGAACTAGGAATTGGCCTATTGACTGCAACGTATTGAATTGGGTTACTCGCGTCAAAAGTACACATTTTTATAAGTCGTTACCTTTCACCGATATCCAAACAATGACTTTTTTATTTGATTAATATTGCTGACCCATTTGTTTTTCGTTTATTGCAATTTTACTTACAGGCACGATGGACCATCCTCCATTTCAAAATAGTTGAAATCAATTTTCATTTCCATGCCGCGCGGAATATTAACTGGATAAACGCAGTGCATATTTTTGGGATATTTCTTTGGATATCCAGGACTTCTCAGCGAGTTGTTTACCACTTTACCACATCCTAATAATTATTTAAAAGCAAAAACACATATATTGCTGTCTGTGGTTTTGGATCACTAGGGCGACAAAGTAAATTTTTAAGTTAAAAGAGAGACCCATCGACATGAAATTCATCTAAACTCTTTGAACTTGCATTGCTGCTTTTTCTTTTTTTCTTTTTTTTTTTTCATTCAAACATGCGAAATTATTTAAAAGTGCTTGCGTCCTCAATGCTTAAGCAGTGTTCAAACTTGGTGCCAGGGTACGGTGCCCAATTACGATTCTTTTTTCAAGTGCTCACGCTATGGCTGAATAAGGCATACCCTTTTTCCCCAAAGCCCAGGTACAAGTGCTTGGGCACCAAGAGTGAACACAACCTTAGAATCAGTAATAAAATATATTCTCAATTTTCAATTCTCAGTCATCATATCGAGAAACGTCAGCCTCTTGTTCTCGGCAATCTCCATAGCAAACTGTATAAATGCATGACAGTCGTTTAAAGTTGAAAGTAAGGCTGTTGCAGCTGGTACATTTGGCATCGTAGCTAAATAATGATCATGAAGGGGCTAATTAATTGGTCATGAAGGAGATGGTGTCAGAGTGGTATACGGATTCAGTGAGAAAGGCTACAGTTTGTTATCTAGCCACTTAGCAAAGGCGTCATTATAGGTCCATTTTGCAGTAAGTATCGGTCGCATTGTGAGTCCAGCAAACTCTGTCAGCGATATAGTTTATTAGGATTTTTAAGACGACGGATTAGAGAAGTTTTCTCTCTGCATTAGTGGAGTTGGTCCTAGCTTTTAGGAAGTCAGCCTTGTAGTCTATCCGTTGTTTAATTTCACTTTTATCGTCAGTCGTATCTCGCGAAAATCAACTACACTTGTTCACGCAACGAACGAACTGAAACCCAAGCTAAACTTTCAGTCGGACTCGATACGTGCGAAAGTGTTTATTTCATGAAATACAGTACTCACTGACACGTTGAACGTTCATTATCGCGAAACTATTTATTTACTTGATAATGGCGTCTGTCAAGATGTCGTAGTTTAATTTCGCTCATTTTTATTGTCTACTAGTCTTCTACTGAATGGAAACAATTGTGAATGTTACCTACCATCTGGCGATTGCATGTCATTCCCTGTGAAGAAAGTAAAAGCAAATTTACTGACCAACTGAATTTTGCAATAATACTATTCGCGGTATAATGAACAATTATTCCATGAGCCCGCAGTGGATATGTGATAAATAACCAATAAGCGCCTAGCGCGAGTTGGTAACAACCCCCTCATATCCGAAAAGGGCGAATGGAATAATTGTTTTTAGTAAATTCTCAACCTCGGTTATGACGCATTGTTTGACGACGCCATTTAGCTAAGTTACCACACCTAAATGAAAACAAATTCAATGCTGTACTTACCAAGTTGAATGGGAGTTAAAAATAAATGAAAACCCCTTTTTTCAAGAAATACGTCTGAATGGAATTTTATAAACACTTTTGATCCAGTTACTAGAACAGTTTTTCCAGTCCTGATACGACAAAACACACCAAATGTCTGCCCTTCATCGTTAGTTATCTCCAAATAGTCATCTCTACAAATAAAAATATGCAGCATCTTGAGATTTATTTTTCATATTGTCATATAAAACTGTTGGATATACCCTGAAGGTTTATATGTAACAAGGACAAGAACAAGAACATACAATCGCGCCAACCCTTCACACTCAAGAAGCAGTCAAAGAAAGAGAATATTTAGAACTACAGATTGATAACCTTGAATACTGGCAACGGATTAAAGTTATAGAGAAACGGATCAAACATTATCACATCTTGATTAAAGCTATGAAATTATTTAAGATGCCGATAACGGCGGATCGGATAGTTGTGCACAAAGAGAATATAGATAACCATTTTATTGAGAATACGTACTGCCTTTGTATACTCCAAGACCGTGAAAGAAGGACGATTATCAGATGATTTGATGACGAGCTCTTGCTCGGACGGAATTTATTTTTAATCGCGGGCGCATAGCACTCGCAAGGCTTGCACTGAACGGAGTTCATTCATTTGTTTCGTTTTGTTGGTGACCAGGGTATTGTATATCCACTAATGAAAAGTTAATCATCAACTAATTAAAATTCAATTCATAGATATTTGCAATAATAACCGTTGGGGCAGCGGGATATACGCTCCATACCTGCACGAGACCTTATGGTTCACGTCCTAGTATCGCACATTTAATGTCACTGAACCTTGTGAGGCCGGCAAATTGGTTTCCTCTATATCACATAGCGGATGTAGCTGAATCAAATCAGAATATGATTTGTTTATTGATCGTGGCGAGGTTTTAACCGAAGCTATACTTTATCAACCGACAAATAACACGTGATTTTAACGTTCAAAGAAACGTTTCTTGATATTCCTTTTGTTGGTCAGCTGTCCCAAACCCCTCTTCTGCCAGCAAACTGAAAGTTTCGTGCTCTCAAAACTTCCCGCTTGCACATAACTCGATGAAGCACGCTAAAGCATGAACCAATTGTTAATAATGAAAAGATCGCTGAATATTGCACCACAGTGCTTGGCAAGTCCATTTTGCCATACATTGTCTTACGGGAATGATACCGAAAGCGGTTTCCTGTCTGACATTTCAGCTTATCAAAACTGTGATCTAAATATTGCCTTTCTTGTCTTTTTTTCCTGTTTATCATACACCACGTTCATATTGATTACCTTTGCTCTCAAATCCTCGACTGACTCATTTGTGGATCTAATGTAGCAAAATCTGTTTATAGTATTAGTACACGGCGTCATTTTTCCGCCGTGACTTTGTTATGACTTCACTGTGCAATGATCACCATCGGAGGTCGTATTATAGTCTTGAGGATGATATTTTCCAACTACTCAACTTTTTATAATTTACTGCATCCGTTACCGTTTTTCAGTAAATGCTCCATAGTTTGGTAGAGGATGTGCTTATTCTGCATTTCAGAATTATATTTAACGGTTTCACATTCACTTACTTGCACGACGAAAGAAACCCAACGTCGAAATCATGAAAGTCCACTTCCATTGCCATACCATCAGTAATTTGGACTACGTAGGTACAATCCATATTACTTGGGTAGCTGTTTGGATAGCCAGGACTTGTGAGTGTATTACCAACCACTGAGCCGCATCCTGTCAAGGTGGATAGTATACATTTTTTTACTCTCTTTAAATAGCATTTTTTTCGCTTTACCGGCGCAATAAATAATATTAGTATCATGTGTGTACATTCTTGTGGTTGCATAATCGGTTTTATTATCCAACTGTGCTTCGTAGAGTATAAATAACGCCCAACACGAGTACAAATATCACGCGGTATTTGTACTCCAGAAAATCGGTTAGAAATTCATTCTTATGGACATCACAATTTGGCGTGTTGGTTAATGAATCTCTTATTAGACATTTTTTGTGTAGTATCACTGATTATTTCTAGGGTTTGTGTGTCATTAACATTCTCGTGTAATTTATGGCTATAGCATTTTGATTTTGCGTACCAAAAGGAATAATTGACTGCGTTTGTCACTTTCTTGTAGATGGCATGTACTAAAACCATGAACACCAGAACACCGGAACACCGGAACACCGGAACACCACAAAAACCGGAATACCGGAACACCGGAACACCCCGAACACCAAAAATACAATAAAATGTCAATAAATTTCTGGTGTTCCGGGGTGTTCCGGTGTTCCGGTGCTCTGTGTTTTGTGGCGTTCCGGTGTTCCTGGTTTTAGTATGCCGTTATAAATAGACCAGTCGTCGAGTGAACCTGATCTGATACCTTTCCTTTTCAAGGAATCCCTGGTAATCATTTCTATTGTTTTATTTCCTAATTAAGCCAATGAGATGGCTTTTTTTCTTATTTTGATAACTCTATTTTGAGCGTTGTTTACAAAGTTCTACGGTAGAAATAGACTTATTTTAGCGGGAATCCTATACTTTAGTAGTATTACTTTACATAATGTTCTTGCTTACAGAACTATTGAAGCGAATTACAATGGAGTTGACCGAATTTGCATTACAAACTAGGACCTCTTTGTTACCTTTGTAAAGCGCACAACCAAGACAATTAGTCAATGAAAACACAATTAAAAAGGGTCTATTTCAGTCGTTCAAATACACAAGTTTTTTTACAAGGCAAAGAAAATAATAATGGATAACAGTTCGCATCTTTACGCTCTTTTTTTTCGAGAAACACTAAGACTTTGTTCGTGTTCGTGTAAATAAACCCACTTTCTTTAATTTACCATTAGAAAAAAGTTTTATGTTAACGGGCCAACAATTTGCGGATGCAAACATGACGATCGGAATATAATGATCGAATTTATTTCGAGTACTCGTAAACATTTCGCAAAGGCCTCCCCTGGAAGCGTTTTGAGAATAATCGAGTAAATGTAAATAACTGTACAGCTCGATGTGATGCTGATGCAGGACTGATGTGGAACCGATAGGGTGCAGAAGGGGTACAGAAAGGGCACAGAAAGAGTACGGAGGGGGTGCAGAAAAGGGAAAAAGAAGGGTACAGAGGGAGTACAAAAACAAAAATGTCTGAGTAAACATGCATCCACTGTAAATATTCCAATAGTGCATTTCTCATCTACTTTCTTTATACTGAAAGCAAAGCATTGTCAGCTTTAATGCGGGCCACTTCAGACTAGTCTCCTTGTTGTTCATACTCATTCATCAGAGCTTCAAGCTGGGCTTCGTGGCGGCAAAAAAACTTCATTCTAAATGCGTGACCAAGGATCAATATGTGCCTCTTCTTCTTGTGTAGATTCTCACAATTTAACTGTGCTCTCTGATTTATAGCAGAAATGGTTCAGCCTCTTTCTCGTATACACGAACCATGTTGGTGTTTTGTAATTTAGCGAACTGTAACCGATATTTTCGTTCTAAGTCTGATAAGCCATGTACTTGGCTTAAATTTTAAGCCACAGCCTGGAATTGGACATTTTCTCTTCATGTTTACGATATGAAAGATGAACTGCAACTGAACAAAATGATTTAGAACGCAAAATTTATCGGGCCAAGATGGCCACGAGGGCCAATTTTTAGCTGTGTTTTTCATTTCAGTGATGTGTGATGTATTAATGGATGATATCTGGTTTTTTATCAATTGCAAGACCTTCATTCATAAAACAAATCTGAAATGGCTGCTTGTAAAGTATACGTAATATCACTTGTAGGGCAGTAATTGGAGAAGCCGATTCTTTCATATTTGCCACTCGTTTGCATTTTGCTGCTGACAACAAGTTTACAATTAAACTTCATGTAATCCTTAACCCTGAAAGGTTGTTTGTGAAGGTTTAAATTAATAATCTGAAGAAAAAAAAATGAAAGGTCATGAAAGGCTTCAGCGTTACACCTTTGGACGAAGTCGGCCTTTTTCCTGGTTGCTCCAGTTCCCCTGCCATGCAGCCAGCGTCTCTTAAGACACCAGCAGTTACATTCTTCAGGAGATTCCTTTGGCAGTTTCGCCCCGGTAATATCGTCTTTTATTACTGAAACGGAAGTCGAAATGTTCACGCTCGCGTCCGACGTCTCCGCCATATTGAAAAGACTCTTCTATTATGGCCCGCGATACAATTGGCCCATAATAAATAAAAAAATTGATTTTGAATGTGAGCTATTTATCGTGTTACCCTGGCCATTCTTGACAGGCTAACTGCAGTAGGGTAGAAAGAGTGAAAATAGGAATAAGGTACTTATGAATACTCTCTACGGAAGATTATACAATGAACCAAGTAGAAATAAAAGGAAATTGAAAGTTGGGGATAAAGTTAGAATAAATAAATATAAGAGAAAAGTGTTTGATAAGGGATATGTTCCAAATTAGACAGAAGAAGTGTTTATAATTAAGGAAGTTAAAGAAGGCAACGCCCTGAATCCAGTAACTTATAAAATAAGAGATCTAATGGGTGAGGACATTGGGGGATTCTTTTATTTTAAAGAATTACAGAAAACTTAGCAGGATGTTTCTAGAATTGAAAAGGTTATTAAGAAGAAAGGTAATAGGGCGCTGGTTAAATGGAAAGGTTGCCCTGATAAATTTAATTCATGGGTTGATAGTAAAAATACTATTTTCTAAACTAATTATATATTGGCAGTAGGATATATCGAACATTTTCTATTCATGATGAAAATTCATTGCAAGTTAGAGTTGTTAAGTTAATTAGAGAAAAATATCCGAGTGCGTTGTTGGTTGGAGAATTTATAAGTACACTGGCTGCTAGGGAACAAAGAATTGAAGCAATTAAGAAAGGTTATACTATTGGCTCATCTGATATTATAATCTTAAATCCAAATAAGGAGTGGAATGGATTTGCCATTGAATTAAAAACTCCGAAGGGCAATGGCGAGTTGGGAGAGAAGCAAGAATCATTTCTGAATAGGATTAACTCGTGTAATTTCAAGACATTGGTTATTAATGATTACGATGGGATTATAATAGGCCACTTCGGAAAATACCATAATACTCTTTGTTTGTCCCCAAAATTTTGCATAAGCATTGTTTCCAGTTTCTCTTGGGACTTACAATGGTCACAAGAGAAAACAAAAACAATGCTTATGCAAAATTTTGGGGACAAACAGAGAGTATTATGGTATTTTCTGAAGTGGCCTATTGCGATTGTTAAATATTTTGAAAGTGAGCGAGTGAGGTGTGGGAGATGTGGGAAAACGATAATGACGAAAAATAAAAAAAAACATATAGTTAAGTGTGTTAGCAAGTCAGATTGAAAAAAATTATTTTCTAATATAGTTATATAGTTGATGAGTGAGAATATGAATGATATTCCGAGCAAGGAACTTAATCATTTCGAGAGGTTAGAAAGGCTCGACAAGCTCGTGAAGAAGTGTGGAGCAAAGGTTAAACCATTCGTTAAATCAGTTGTTATTGAGCCGAATGGTAAAATTGTTTGCAGCATTACTTTTTCTGATGAGGTGCGTTTGAAATGAAAAATTATTTTCTGTTCTAATATTATAGTGATGAATGGCAAAATATTTATTAAGATAGCTCTTAGAGATTTGGATGAGAGCTCAGAAGATGAATTCCTTTCTGATGTTTATGAGTGGACAGATAGTGAAGAAGAAGTTGAAACAAGAAATGATGTTGCAAGTAAATTTAATATTGGTGGGAATATGGAGTTCACAAAATTGTTCATAAAGGATGAATGGATAAGTGAAGAACTGAGACCAATTGTAAGGCAATCAAGAAGATATATTAGAGACTCAGCAAATTTTCGTTTATATGAATATGATATAAATGCTTTTGTGAAATATACCATAAGAAATAAAACTTTTGGTAAAGATCATATCCTAGATTTAATTAAAATTGTTATGAAACATATGTAAGCTATTAAATTGTTTGTATGGAATTTGCATAATTGTTCCCTAAATAAAAAATCAAATTATTAATAATTTTGATAATTTGATTTCAAAAATAAAAAAAAAACATATAGTTAGGTTGTTGGTGTAGAAACGTTTTTATTGCTTAGTTGATAATGTTATTTTTCATTTATACTTTTCATTTATACAATTATGGAGGAAAAAGAATTTGACACTATTTTAGATAAATCTGTGTATGAAATAGAGGAAGGAATTGTTAATACTAACGATGAAGGAAGTGGATGGGTTGTAGATCATATTAAGAAAGGAATTCTTAAAATTTATAAGTATGTTCCTTTGGGTGGGAGTGGTTATTTTGAATTGCCTCGGGGTTAAAGAGTAAAAAATCAGTGATTAACATAATGAATAATGACCAGAAATGTTTTATGTATTGTCATATTTATCATTTGAATAAATATAATGATGATTTAAAAATGCATCCTGAAAGAATAAGTAAATATCAAAAATATTTGCAAGAGGATGGAACTCCTATTGGGCTTGATTATAGTGGAATTGGATTTCCTGTCAAGATTAGTGATGTGGAGAAAATTGAGAGGATGAATAATATTAGTATCAGTGTTTTTGGTTGGGAGAGTGTTAAATTCTTTCCTCTTTATGTTCCTAAGAGACGCAAGGAACCGGGTGACTCTATTATGAGATTATTGAAAATTGATAATGATGACGGGGATAGCCATTATGTTTATATTAAAAATTTGAAAGTTTACTTAGTAATGAATTGAGTAAACATGAACATAAAAGATTTATTTGCGATTATTGTTTGCAACATTTTTCAACTGAAGAGATAAGAGACAAACATACTAAAGAATGTATGGTATTAAATGGTAAACAGGCCACTAGAATGCCAAAGGAAGGCGATAAAGTTTATTTTAAACATCATTATAAAAAATTTGAAAATCCATTTGTAATTTATGCTGACTTCGAAAGTTTACTAATACCAGATAATGGGAGTTTTGAAGAGACGAAAAATTTTGATAAAGTTGAAGAATATGATAATGATTCATGTATGGATTCAAATGGTAATATTGTATTTGCAAATTTAAAAAGCTCTTATACCAGTGAAAAACAGAAACATAAAATTTGTTTATTTGGATTCAAAACAGTTTGTTCAGTTGATAATAAATATTCTAGCGACTATACGACAAGTAGAATGAGTGAAGAAAATGAAAATGATGCTTATAAATTTATTGAAGCATATTTAAAAATTCAGATTTAAGAATTCAAAAAAAATATTAAGAATGGTTTTAATAAACCTCTCAAGATGAGTGAAGAATGAAGAGAAATTTAAGAATTCTAAGAAATGTTGGATTTGTGGTTCCGGCGGGGCTAATAGCAAAGATAAAAATAAAATTAAAGTCAGAGATCATTGTCACTGGTAAATTTTGGGGAGCCGCTCATAGTATTTGTAATTTAAAATGTAGGGTTAGCGATAAGGTTCCTGTGGTGTTTCACAATTTGAGGGGGTATGATGGCCATTTTATTATTCAAGAAATTGGTAATATTATGCAACTTGGAAAATGTAAGAATATGAAGCTAGATATATTACCTACTAATAGCGAAAAATATTTGTCAATTATGCTGGGTAAAAATTTAGTATTTATTGACTCAATGCAATTTATGTCTTCATCTTTAGATGCGTTGGTCAGAAATTTAGAAAAAGATGAATTTAATTATTTTGATAAAGAATTTAAGGAATTGGATGAAGAAAAGTTGGCATTAATTAAGAAGAAAGGAATTTATCCATATGATTATTTTGATAATTATAAAAAGTTTAAAAATTCGAAATTTCCATCTAAGGAAGAATTTTATAGTTCATTTTATGAGGAGGAGATTAGCGGGGGTGATTATAATCATGCGAGGTTGGTTAAATGAAAAACTTAGGAGAATATCATGATTTATATTTGAGATGCAATGTTTTATTACTGGCTGATGTTTTTGAAAATTTCCGAAACATTTGCCTAAAAAATTATCAATTGGATCCTTTGCATTATTTTTCTGCTCCGGGGTTGGCTTGGGATGCAATGTTGAAAATGACTGGGCTGAAACTAGATTTGATAACTGATATGGATATGAGTCTAATGATTCGTAAGGGAATGAGAGGAGGAATGAGTTATATCAGTCATAGGTATTCGAAATCTAACAATAAATATTTAGACGATTATATTATGATTCCGAGAAAGAAGAAAGTCATATTATTTATTTGGATGCTATTTGGATGGATGATCCGAATTTTGGATATATACTCGAATGTGATTTAGAATATCCTGAAGAATTGCATGAATTGCATAATGATTTTCCTTTGGCGCCAGAAAAGATGCCTGTTAGTGGGGATATGTTGGGTGACTATCAAAAAAGAATTGGTAAAAAATTTAATTTCAAAACTTCAAATATAAATCAATTAATTCCTAATCTTTATAATAAGAAAACATGTGTTTTACATTATAAAAATTTAGAATTATATCAGAAACTGGGAATTAAAGTTGGAAAAATTCATAGAATTATTAAATTTCAAAAAAGTAATTTCATGGAAGAGTACATAATGTTTAATACTAAAGTGAGAAGTCATGGAAAAAATAAATTTGAAAAAGATTTTGATAAATTAATGAATAATTCAGTTTTTGGTAAAACAATGGAGAACCTGTATAAAAGTGCAACGCTAAAATTATAACTAATGAGAAGTTGCTACTTAGGCCGACATTTCAAGGTTGTAATATAATGAATGAAAATACAGTAATTATTAAGAGGATAAAGGAAAGTCTTCTGTTAAATAAACCATCATATGTTGGAATGAGTATATTGGATTTGATTAAAACTTTGATGTACGATTTTTATTATAACTATATTATGGGGAGGTATGGTAAAGATAGAGTTAAGTTATTAGTTACCGATACTGACTCATTATCTTATAATATAAAAACCCATGATATTTACGAAGATTTATGGTAAGATAAGGATTTATTTGATAATTCAGATTATGATTCAAAGAGTAAATAATATTTTGGTGAACATAACAAAGTAATTGGAAAAATGAAAGATGAAAGTTGTGGTGTTCCAATTAGAGAATTCTGCGGATTAAGGGCTAAGATGTATGCTTATGAGAAAGAAAATGGGAAGGGTGATGTCAAGGCTAAGAGAATTAAAAAGGGGGTAATAAAGAAAAATATAAAATTAGAAAATTTCAAGGAGACATTATTTAATGAGCAAGATAACTATTAGAAATAAATTGAAATTAGTAGTTTAGAATTAAATAAAAAATCTTTGAGTTGTTATGATCGTAAAAGGTATTTGTTGGATGGGGGTGTTGAAACAAGAGCTTATGGATTTAAAAATTAAGTGGTAATTTCCTTATTTATTAGCTTAAAAGTGTTTTTATTTCTTTACTTAAAAATTAGTAAAAATACTTGAATGTGGAATCTCAAAATCAAAAAGTTAAAATTTCATTTATAATTTGATTGTAATTTCATAAATCTGCTGATTTCAGTAAATTTATTAATCGCTCGATTTTCGCATGTTTATCCTGTTGTTTGCCTCGATTTGGACTGCCTTAAGGGATTGATGGGTAAGCGGCTTTATTTGACTGTATTTTTGACATTTTTTGGTTAAATATTTGATTTTATTTGTGTTGCTGTTGGTGGTGTTTTTTTGGCGATTTAAGGTGTGTCCTAAATGGAAATCGGGCTGTATCTTGCAGGCCCAAAATCGCCCTTTTACATACTGATGACAGTCTGATTTACATGCCTTGGATTTGGCATTTGTGCAATTTCTCCCGGAGGGTGTGGAGTTAAGGATTCCAGGCCTAACTAAGAATAGAGTTCCTGGAAAGGATGCTATCTTTTTTTCCCAGCCCTTAAAGAAATGATCTCAGGGAACACATTAAAAAGACAGAAAAGCTCCGCAACCGTAGCGGTGATAGTCTCCTGTTTCATCGACATCCATAGGTAGATGGCTGAAGCTGACTTTACAGGATGCTGGGATAGACACCAGTGTCTTTAAAGCTCATTCAACGCGAGGTGCCTCTTCCTCTGCAGCAAGACAGAGTGGTGTATCTGTTAAAGATATCTTGACAGCTGCCGACTGGTCTAGGGAGACAACTTTCTATCATTTCTATTACCGCCCACGCCACTCGGCTTCCTTTGGTACAGCAGTCATTTCATAGGTCAGTTGCTTTGAACGAGACCAATTAGTGAATTCGGAGTGTAACATGCTATAGAATTGTAGATTGTGCTAGGCTACAAAGTAGCTGAAGTACTATCGATCAGAATTCTATTATTGTTGCACGAAGGATTCACTTATTCCCTCCTTCCCTTCCTGTTACATGACTAAAGGCCCAACACTAGTCTTTTATATCTCATTGCAGATTGGACTCATTTTGTCTACTGGTTCCAAGATTATTGTTGCATTGTGTTATTCTGTTAGAAGGAAATAAACGAAATGTTTATCTAATTTCATAGTTTGTTTATCTTGTTGTGGCAAAGCTCAGTGGCCGTCGATTCGATACTGACGCTTAGGCTTATGGGATTGCCTGGACCATATATGGTTTGGTTGTCCTTTTGGGGAAAATCTTCGCGCCAAATATTTTCGCTTTTAACGACTTTGGTATTTTTATATATTAAGGGCCAAGACCAATTAGAGAATTATTCGTGCAACAATAATAGAATTCTGATTGTACTTCAGCTACTTTGTAGCCTAGCACAATCTACAATTTTAATTCTGGTTTTACTTAAGGCCAGAATATCAAATGTTTGTTTTTCAATTGAATCAGCTGAAACCCCTCGAATTATGAAGTGTTTGGGTTGATGTATATATGGATGAATGCATGGGGTATGAGGCACATAATTCATGAACACTGATTGACGTTAAAGCTGTGCATATAAAGTTTTAAACCGTTCAAACAGGTAAAATTACGGTGGTTAACCCTTGATATTTATCAACGAAACCTTTTCTTGGAATTTCCAAAAGAAAAAGCAACCAATTTTGACTTTCAAGATCAAAATGCTTTAATTCTCAGGATATTCATTGGCTAAACCAGTTGCAACAGCTGAGATAATAAAACACAGGTTCAGCTCCCCACTCAAATCCACAAACGAGAACTTTAAGAAGTTATAAGCCTTTAAGAAGATATAAGAAGGAAAGGAAAACGAAATCGGTTAAAAAATAAATAAACATATATATCAGTCAGATAAATTTAACTACTTTTTGTACCCGGAATTTGTTGTGTTCACCTTGCATTGCCAGAGAGCCGTTCTTTCCACTCCACATTGACGCTAGCACAGAAAAAAGTATTTTTACGATGCAGAAGGACTTGAAAGAAGCCATCTTGTAAAATGAGAAGGCTGAAAAAGGAAACATTAAACAGGTACACAGACATAAAACTTATTCACATAAATGAAACAAGTTTGTTAAACCAGTTTTTTAACAGACGGGAAATCAGCAACAGAAGACTGAAAGACTCATTTTATACAGGGTTTATGCTTAATCTGAAATGGACCAACATCCGCTAGCCAGTAGCCCTCTACGAAGAAAGCTACTTTAAAACCGTTTTAACTGACCTATCTTAGCCAGTATTAGCTTTTTTCTTAGAATGTCATCTTGAGTTTACTCGACTAGTTTAACGCTGTTGTGATTTAGAAAAATACATGTGAAAGTCGTTGTTTGTTTTTCTGCTAGTGTCAGGATAACGTTAAAAATTATTTTTTTCGGAACAGATGAAAATTTAATTTTAAGTTTAAATATCATCAAAAGAAATTTTCTTACAGAATCGTAGTAGGCTTCAGTTTCTTTAACAGATTTCTTCTTGCACAAAATATTCAACTATTAATAATGTGTCCTCGTTCTATTTAACTTTGTTTCACCGAATGTTTCAAAAACATGCTAATTGGCAAAGTTAATTAGGTACTGAATTGGGCTGGGATTCCATCTGTTAATTCAACCTTATGGAGTCGTTGGAGTTAATAAACCTGTGAAGAACAATAAAGAACAACGGTTTTCCGTAACTTATTGCCGAGTAACCGGCTTCTAATTATACTGTCAGAGGTCTCATTTAACTATTCCAGGATCAGTTGTGATTTTACAAAATGAATATCGTATACAAATTGCGTTCGTTGTTTTTTAAACGTTGATTAGGATTTGCTAGTGTCAGCATGAAGAACATAGAAATATTTTTATTCTTTCCAATGATGTGGATAAGGATAAAATGTCTGCGTTCACAACCGCCATAAGGCTGATGTCTGTTCTGATTTTGCTTTTCTCTCAAAATTCAATTCCCTTGGTACAATGCGCGGTTGGGGTCGTTAACTTACGAAAACCGCCAGTTAACTCAAAGTTTATTAACCGCGGATAATAATGAATCGTAGCTATCGACCATCATGCCAAAGTTTTCATTGAAACTAGCCACGCCATTGGGATTGAATAAGATATTTGTCAAACTAGTGCTTATAATTGTATACATATCAACTCCGGTTAGGCTCTTATGTTGCCATTATAGCGTTTGCAACTAAAAAAATGGTAAATACTGAATAAACAATATATCCAAAACTGTTGAAGCAGTGTCCTTGAAACTGGCGCCACAAATGCGCATCACTAAAGAAACAAAATGACACCCTCCTTGCTGTTGCCATGACAACAGTTTTGCCGCTGTTCTATCATAATATAAACTGAAATTCCAGCCAGGTTTTGTCTTACCCAAGAGCCATCAACCGCAGCCAATCCAATGATGGGAATTAAGACAATATAGGAACCATGTCTGTTCCAAGTAGTACAATTTCTCTAACTTTTCAGGTTGAAAATGGAGATATATATATTTTTTTGACAGAGAGACTGAAGTGGAAAGAGTTGCCATGGCAGCAGTTGTAAGGGTGTCATTTGTTTCTTTTGTGATGTAAGTTTGTGGTGACATATTGTTTATTCAGTATTTACCAATTTTAGTTGCAAAACATACGGCGTCATCACTGATCTAATTTGCATAATAGACAAATGCAAATATCTTTAAAACAAAAAACGCAATTCTTCTGTGTTTCAAAGGGCCTTTCAAACAAGCAGAATATATTTTTCATGTCATATACACTTTAAGACCAATTGAGGCTATGTTTACGCGAGACCGGTTCCAAACGGATCTGGTCCAAAAATCGGACCGGATAGGCTTTCTGCTTATAAGTGACCGTTCTG
Source organism: Blastomussa wellsi (assembly GCA_947652115.1). Classification (NCBI taxonomy): domain Eukaryota; kingdom Metazoa; phylum Cnidaria; class Anthozoa; order Scleractinia; family Plerogyridae; genus Blastomussa; species Blastomussa wellsi. The sequence goes on along the minus strand of OX393566.1, from coordinate 19,613,312 downwards.
GAACAAGTCCGAAACGGATCCACATCCAATACTGGGCCTGTTGTTTTGCAGGTCCAGTGTTGGATCCGGACTGGACCGATTCCATAAATACCCCGTGAAAACACCCGGATCGGTTCCAAACGGTTCCATGTAAACAGGAAGCGATCGGTTCGGAACGGTTCCGGTCCGATCCCGTTATTATCAATTCAACGTTTGATTTAGTTCAATTATGAATGCTGCGACCGGCTTTGCATGAAATAAACAGTCTGCGAAGGCAAAGTTTCATAATTTGTGGCATTTCCAAAGGGCTAGTAATGCAATTTTTGTACATTTGTATGAAATAAAAAAAAGTATGTAGGCAAAATTGTTACTGTTTATGACATTTTCAAATTTTCCTAAAAAAACTGTTTTTAATTCCATTTAATTCCATGAGACAGATTTCAAAACGGCAATAACTCAAAGTTGTGAATATTGGATTTTTGAGCATGTATGCACGCACTAAACCCCCTCCCCCTCCAACTCTCAAAGCTGTAAAAATAACTGGACATGTGCCATGAATAACCAAATGCTTGCACTTAGTTGGCTTGTAATACATGTTGTAGTACAAGTTATTTTTTCAAGTCACATTACTTTAAATTAATTCATTTACAGATTCTCCAAAACAAAAATATCCTGCGATACTTATTACTATACACACTGAACTTTAAAATTCTACAATGAACACCCCGGATTGAGAATTGGATTTCGAATCTATTTTCATGTTTCAGCACGTTAACCCTTTACTGCCCAAGGGGTCTCCCTTTGACGAGTAAAATCGTCTGGCGTTAGACAGAGTAAAATCTGTAAGTCACGCTTGGGCAGGAAAGGGTTAAGGGAGATAGTTTTTTAACCCTTTACTGCCCAAGGGGTCTCCCTTTGACGAGTAAAATCGTCTGGCGTTAGACAGAGTAAAATCTATAAGTCACTCTTGGGCAGGAAAGGGTTAAGGGAGATAGTTTTTTAACCCTTTACTGCCCAAGGGGTCTCCCTTTGACGAGTAAAATCGTCTGTCGTTAGACAGAGTAAAATCTATAAGTCACTCTTGGGCAGGAAAGGGTTAATGGTCTATCTTTGTCTCTGTCTCACTCGGCAGGGGCGTAGCGACCATATATGCGCGTACGCACATGCGTACCTTGAAAATCTAAAATAAAATATATATTTATTTATTTCATGCTTTGATTTATGAAATTCCCCCTAGAAAACATGGGAAATGTCATTTCCGAGGACCTGAAAGTAAAAATGTTTTGGGCAGCATGCCCCAAGTCCCCCAGTGGCTCGTACCTTTAGCACTCGAGTAACATCTCTTTCCTTGCGTACCTAGACCGAAAAACCACGCTACGCCCCTTCGGCATGATTTGACCAACCGCAAAAAAGCAAAAAAAGTATGATAGCATAGACATGGAAGCACACATTAGACACTAGCTGCACATTTGATTGACGTGCATGTGCTATCTAAAACATGAAAAGTAAAGAATTTACTGCATATTGTAAACAGTGTTCAAATTGGGATAAAATGGATTTCAAATTTCACTTTTGTATGTGTTGGTTTCTGTCTGATACCATTTTGATCAAATGCAGGACCTGCAAAAATAAAATACAGCACCGATTATAATATTATGTTGAGGAAAATATGTTTTAGCCATAACCACTCAAGTGGACATCCATCACCAAATAGTTACCCATCACTAAATAGTTTCATCTATAATAGCAAATAGGAGTGCACAGAAGATACCAGCTGCTCATTTGATTTACAGTAAATGCATGTCCTGTCTAAACAGATGAAAAGTAAACACCTGTGTAAGACAAAAAACAATAATTATTGTTATACAGGACAGGTTATCACATCTGTCGTTACACTGATTTTGGTGGTCAAGGAGTGGATCTGGGAAAAAAAAATTCTGGAATAATAATTGCATCAACTGGTAATTGATAAGTTTCTTCAGTGACCACAAACGTTTTTTAAAGGGTCTTGATATATTATTACGTGTTCGTGTATTATCACGTGACTATGCCAAAAATTGGTTTTTGCTCACCATAAGAACAGATAAGTCTAAAATGGAAATTAGTTGACAAACTTTGAATTATATTTTCACTGCACATTTAGAAATGGCCCTTAAAAGTTAAGGGGGCTATGAACAAGCGAAAAAAGAGGGGGTATGGACACTAGTGCAGATCTCCCCTCCATTGAAACGTAGAGTAGTAAGCAACAGCATGTTGGCAGATATTTATATGAAGATAGACTGTACTTAAGTTTGAAGTTGTGACGTCATAGGTCACGTGATCAGGGCGCGAAGATTTTTTTCAAATGGCTTAATAACTACATTTCACCACATCAATCTGAGTTATTTTACATCTAGATTGTAGATTTTCAGATGTCATATTTGAAAAGGGCCAACATTACTCTTCTGTACAAAAATATGCCAGTGAAATTTTTAGTTCAAAAGTTTAATTGCTTCCTGGTTAATGGATTTTTAATGTAGGGTTGAAAGGAAAACTCGATGAAAGGTTTGAATGCATGCTCTTTTTAATGGCGACGACAGTTTCTCTGTGTTTTAAGTTCTACATGACGAAAAAGGTATCATTTATCAATATTCCTATCATTCCATTCTGATGACGTGTCGCTCAACCTTTGTATCCAATCTCCTCTCCACCATAACGCGAAAGCACGTAAATAGCGACTGGGGACAAGTTTACTCATTTGTCTGCTTTTCCATAAGAAAGATATTGTTTTATCCATTTACTTGCAGCTTTCGTCTTTTCTAAATTTCTATTGTCGAGTGGGTTTAATAAGGCTCCGTGGACTGCTGATAAGAGTTAAACGATTCCTGGCTCCGTTTGTCCGCTAGTCGTCTGTCGATCGAAATTGGGAGGACGGATATTTGCTACTCAAGATAGAAGTTTTAAAACAGTTTTGCACGTTGGCGTTTTGGTATAACAATAATATAATACCGTTGTGTTGAGACTGTTCAAAAAGTGTGCAAAATACGAAAGTGTGCAAAAAGTGTGCAAAATACAATTTCAACAGGGACTCTCGATAATCTTTGTACAACAAGAGAAATTTGGGCAAGGCAACTTGGAAAAATAGACCAATTCCGATATATTAATATACTAACATGTCGCCGAGGCTTAGGGGAATAAAACAAAAGATTTTGCATCGAGGCTTAGGGATGAATAAATAATTTCTTTTGTTTTATTCCCCAAGCCTCGGCGTCATGTTAGAATTTTAATATATCGGAATTGGTCTATTGCTTGGCACATGGTACACCCCAACCCCACCAGGGCAATTAAATATTGAGACTTCATGTTTCTGTGGAAGAGATAATTTCATTCAAGCTTCATCGTTTCAGGTTTCTTATGATTACTAATGTGTTAATAACATGGACATATAAGTTAGAAACAATGTTTTGTAGCAAAGTAATACAGTTGTAATTGAGAGATTTTGTCTCTGAAGTTGACTTCCATCAATGGAA
>OX393566.1:19537324-19607324 GCA_947652115.1 Blastomussa wellsi | reverse complement strand
AAAAGGTAGATATAAGGCAAAGAAACAAAATGATGGCCGAAAAGGGTAACTTTTAATGCCATATATTACGGCGAGACATGACTAACCTTCTACAGGGGCGACACTGAAGCAAAGTAAAAATGGAGAAAATGGTTACAATACAGAAATATAAATAATAGATGTGTACTGAAGCGGCTACCAAAAAAAAAAAGAAATATAAATAGTTTTTAGTTTTTAGTTTTTGCATATTAATTCATTCATACCAAAAAATCACAAGTGTTAGTTGAGAGAGAGAGAGAGAGAGATGCTCTGAAAACACGCCTATCCGCTCTTTTTCTGACAGTTTTTTAGTTCACGATAAACCAAAAATTAAATGTTTTGCAATTTTTTTCTTTGGTTAAAATTACAAAGGAAGACATTGCCCGCTATGTTTTTCATCGAATCGTAGATTCTCCACACCTCGCGATTCACACGTCATTTTGTTTAACCAATCACAGAAAGCGAATCGACCTTCTGAAACGAAGCGACGGTTTTCTTGCGACAGCACTAAAGTGGTATTTGCGGTCAAGTTTAACAAAGTAATGGGAAATTTCTAGTCCGAAATTTGACTACATTCAAAACGGTGAAATGATTTTGAAATTTTGGTTGATCCTGTGTCATAAACCCTTAGACCAAGTCAGTGGATTAAAGACCACATGAAGGCTGTGCGATTCCTCGTTCGACTCTCTCGTTCCGCCACTTCGACTAGGTCACCTGAAGATGTGTTAGACTGTGAAAGATTTGTGTGGTGAAAGAGCTGTGGTGAAAAGCTGAAATGGTCGCCAAAATGGGAGATTTGCCGTCAAATTCAACTAAGTACTGGAAAATTTCTAGTCCGAAGCATAAAACTTGAGATCAAGTCAGTGGATTAACGACGTCCACGTCAACGCTGTGCTATACCTCGTTCGACTCGACTCTCCTTCCGCCACTTCGACTAGGTCACCGAAAGATGTGTTAGAGTGTGAAATTATTTTTAACTGGCCACTCTGGGAAGAATTATATCAAGGCTTGATGGACGGCTTTTTTGGATGTATCTAAAGCGTTATGAAAGGGATTGTATTCGCGCCGCGACTGCATTCGACAACATAAATTTTCCCGCCGTGCTTGAGCTTGAGCATGACTAAAGACGAAGTATGTGCCATTTGCGCAGTGGCCCGATGTAGCCTTTTCGACGATTGGAGAAGGTATTTACCGTTGACTTTTTATTTAGTCGTTTTCTTCAAAAAAGTTATGGTCAACCGATGAGCCAGATAAGCGTTGTCTTTGTTTATGTGCCCAACTTTTGTATGGCTCGGCAAGAAGTTAAGCCTATACTCAAGTTTATCGTCAGTTTGTTTGTGAAGAAGGTTTTCAGGATTTCTGTGTTGGACCCATTCTTATAGTAAATTACATTTTAATTTCCCCTCAATTTCAAAAATAGATTCAAATGAAATTTACCCGAAAGCTAGGCTTACAATTTAAACGTTGTAAAAAGGTTTTTTCTCAGACTACCATTGTAAACAGGGGCCACAAACCAGAAGCGTATAACACGTTGTAAAACTGCCAAATCTATTAAAACAGTTATTTGCTAATCTTTCTTTGTTTTTTTTTTCCGACTGTTCTTCGGTCGGTTTTGACATAAACTTAAGTACTTCACGTCTTCAGAGTTATTAAGTTTAGGTACTTTCCGCGTTTAGCGCGCACGTACACGAACTCGCACAAACAGCCGTGATTTTAAAACTTTTCTCCGTTTCTGCCTAATCTTTGACATAAAATTGTTAGCTCTATAAAAATTGAATTAAATTATGTGAACCCCCATGCATTACAACCACTGTGAAAACGTTTTTTGTAGTACAGTAATTTTTCAGATACAACAAAATGTTTCGCCACTCAAATTAAACTTATGTGTCGGAATCGTGTAATTTCTAAGGGTAATCCATTTGAAAGCACGAACTGTTCCAGTATTTGTTTATGCGCAACTATTTTTCTTAGGCCAATACTTTGAATAATGGCTTTATTGTACACTTTGTTATGATTGTAATAGGGAATTTAGTTCATGGACAGTATAAAATAAAGTTTTGATGTCTGTGCGAATGAAGGTAACGTGTTAAGTTTTAAGTTCCGGTTGAAAATAAAGTAATCATTTATTCAGTCACTCTTTACGATACGTTTTTAACCTTCAAATATCGTATTTAGTAAAATTTCTGAGCTTGCATCGGTTGCCTTAAGCAACTTAAACTGATTCATTTAATGTTAGCATTAATTTGATTTCATTCGCATTGCTGCAACTTCTAGTTTAAGTTTTATAATTTCAAGAGTATTAAACAACACTTTTTAGGTGGGAGGGTGGGAAGTGCATTTAAGTGTACCACAAACGCGCTTATTTTTTTGTTTTGTTTTTTAACAAACAGCAATAACTATCTGTATCAACTTACCTCTCAAGTAAACATTGTCCCTGAGCAGACAGCAGCCATAAAAAAAAACAATAATAATTAAAAAATCTCGTCAAAAGTTCCGTTTGAAGAAAATGCAAGTCCAGTCCGTTGTCCAGTCCTTGGATTTTTTTTTCTGGCTAATCTTTGTGGCGCGGCGTCGCAGTGAACAAAAAGCGCGCGAAATTATAGCCTCGTTTTCGTTCTCTCCTCCAGGCCCTCTCCTCTGAAAAAAATCTTAAGAATCGATCACCTCCTAAACCAATCAAAATTTTAAAAAACTGACAACGCCTTCATTAAGAGCATACATTCAGGCCTTTGGCAAAATTTTCTTTCGTTGCTAGCTCAAATGGTCGTTGACCAGGAAGCTGACAAACTTTTCAGCTAGATTTTCTACTGCCGCACTTTTTTAGGAAAAAGTAATAATGGCCATTTTTTAAAACACTATTTATTAAACTCTAACTTCGCTTAAAAATATTCTTGGAGAAAGGTTCTAGTAAACTTTAAAAGCAAATATTAAACTTCGATCCGTTCTGGTCACGTGACCGATGACGTCACAGCATTAGAAAGGACAAAAATGTATATTTCATAAAAATATCTACCAATACCCAAATTTTTGTTTCCTCGCGTTTAACGCAACGCGAGATAGCACTTGTACCCAGACTCCCACTTTTTGAAAAATTGTGCATAGCCCCCTTAATATTTATATTTTGTTCGGTACCCGGGCAGTCCGAAATGGCTCACACCATTGTGCTTCAAACCACGTTGACTGCTTTTTCAATAACAAAATAATTTTGTCACAGTGAGCAAAAACGCACTTGTGAGCAAAGTCACGTGACCAATGACGTCATCGCCCTTAGTCTTGTACAATAATTAGTTTATGGTAAGACTTATTTCTAGACAACGTGGGGGTCTTGCTGCCCTCAAACTGACCAAGTTATTTGGGATTGACGATTTTCTAGCTGCAAAGGATTCTGGGAAGGTTCTTATTATAATTATATATTGTTATTTAATTATTATTATTATTATTATTATTATTATTATTATAAAGTGACCGCCCGGTGTTCGGGAGGTCATGGACACACAAAGACAATGATGGTTCTGGCACAGAAGGAACCATCATTGTCGTTGTGTGTGGTTGCATGGTTGCGGAGCGGTTGCGAAGTGGTTGTGAAGTGGTTGCGGAGCGGTTGCGAAGTGGTGGCGGTGGGGTGGCAGGGGGTGGCAGGGGTTGGCAGGGGGTGGAAGCGGGTTGGTAACTTGTACGTGCCCAGAATCACAAAACATGTGTGTCAAACGCAAACACAAACAAAAAAAAAAAAACAGCGTGACCCGCCAAGCGAGCGAATGTCACAAAACATGTGTGTCAAACGCAAACACAAGTAAAAAACCTCCAAAGCGAGCGGTGTGCCACAAATAATATTCCCTGTTGAAGAAATGCATGCACTTGTTCAGATACACAATTGTGTGCCATAATTGTATTTCCATTTGAAGAAATATCAGCACAAGTATATACGTAAACATGGCTGTACCAAACGAATTTCTGGAACAAGAACAAAACACAAGTGCAATCTTTCCGAGTCAATTCAAAACCTCCCTCCAGAACTCCGGAAGCGAATTTGTAAGGAATTCATCGCAATCAAAGTCAAGGAGCGATTAGATCTCGGTTTTGATGTTGTGCATAACGAGTTATTTGCGCTAATAGAAAACGAGTTTTTGGCCCCTTTTTGTCACAGATGTGAACAGTTTACAAAAGTTATCGTTTGTAGAATATGCAGCAGATGCAGGCGAAAAGGATTATACTTAACATGTTATAAAAATGACGTGGAAATTTTTTTATTCGACACTTATTATTTAGATGATAACGAATTCTATGAGAAATGCCTAAAAATCTTTTGAATGCTTGTGGCTGGAAGAACCTTAAACGGCGGCTTCTTCGCAAACAAGAAAAGGTAAACAAAGCATTTACAGATCGTAATCAAAGCGCAGTATCTTCACACAAAGCGTCTTTTGTTGTCGGACAATCCTTCAAAGCCTGACTAACCTCAAAGGCTATTTCACGTATTTTAATGATTCACCTTGGTGTAAAAAGTTTGTTTATAGCAAACATTAGAGCATGAAAAATTACGATCATTGTGAGTGTCTTTCAGTGTAAGAAAGTTTCGTGTTTACATGATTTTACTTAACGTCTGAATATAGCGCTGACACTGGGTAATGTTTTAGAAAATTCAAGAACGTGAGTGAAGTGAAACAAAGCTGTTCTGCACGTGTTAATCTGTTGTTCTTTTATAAATAACACGCGCTTTTATAACAGAGAGAGATATTTTTGTGTTTTTCGAAACAAAGTTTAGTTAAAATTTGTGGTGGACGCTGTCAGTTTTTTCGAAGTTCTTGTCGAAGCTCGTGCCGAATCTGGTTTTTTTTATCGTTTCAATATTCGGCGAATCGGACGGCTTCGCAAAGTTTTCACGTAGCTTTTCTTTTAGTTCGCGATATTTCTGCATTTCACGTGTTATTTGTTTGAATTCAGCGTCGGAAACATTGTTATCATCAAGAGCTTGAGAGACAGAGTTTTTTATAGAGTCATGTTTTGCAAAGACCAAAGCTTGAATTTTCGTGTGCTTTTTGACTTTCCTTTCTAGGTTCTTGTTAACAACTGAAAGGCCTGTGGAAGCAAAACCTGAAAGGGCTGCTATTCCTGCTATAGGCGCTCCAACCACAATTCCGACACCAGTAACAGAAGTTGCAACGACCCCAGAAGACAGGGCGACAGAAACAGCACCAAGAGACACCACTGAATAGTGAATAATTTTGCGGGCTTTCTTGTATTTTTTCAATACAAGCCTCCGATGTTCGACCTCATCAGAAATTTCTTTTTCAATTTTGCTGATCTCAGTTAGCCGGAAATTTTCTGGGGTTCTTTCCAGGGGAAGCTGCGGATAAATATTTTCAGGCGGAGCACTCGGCTGTAACACATTTGCTGAAGACATGGTATATACACAGATTATATTTTTTTAAATGATTTGCAGTTCAAATTCTAGGGGTTGATTGTTAAAATTAAAAAGCTCTCCGTCGTTGTCTTTGACTGAAAGCGTAACGCTGTTGACATATTTGTCTGTCGAAGCGTCACGAAAGGGCTGCTGTTCGCCCGTTTGATAGTTGACTTTTTGGAAAGCTTCCCCTCGGATGACAAACTTTGCAAGAAGGGTTGAAGCTTTGCCATTGAACGGTGTTCGAAGCCGTTTGACGAAAGTTCTAAAAAACAAAACGCGGGATATGCCAAGAAAATCGGCTAAGTCGTCGTCAATAGTTATTATTTTATCCCCAAAGTTGTCAATTACCATTGCACCAGCTGGTGTATTGATTTGAGTGGAAAGTTTTACATCAAATTTAGCGAAAGCATGTTCAATATTTTGAGCCATACTTTCAAGAGTGTAATGCCCTCTGGGGAATGTTATGGGAACAGCGCGTTTACCATCTGGATCAGACATTGCAATTACCCCATCGTTTTTCAAATTATACCACGAATTATAAAGCGAACAAGACAACAGCCTTATGAAAGAGGCCTCTGGAATCGGGTTGTCAAAATAGACGGTGCATGGATTAGAAGACGTAGAAATAGTAAGCACAACCATTTTATTTTGTTGTGTGCAAATTTTCAATTGAAAAATAACAGGGAAAAAAGAAAATGAACATCTGGAAAACCGCACATAAGCAAGATTCTTTTGTTTTTAACTATCTCAGAAAAATAGCGCAGGCTTCCAATGCGAAGCTTGCACAAACCAAGGCGTGGGCAGCTTTTTCTGCACGGTTCCCGAGGGCAGACAAAAGCAAATTTGAAGCACAGATATTTTTTGCACCGGACCATACAGCAACAGCTCAGATATTTTACAAAGAGGGGCCCGGCAGTCTACAAAGCGTTTTCGGTTCAGACCCCAAATATTGGAGTACAGGCATGAAAAGCACACTGGGTTTGGTTGACGTTGACGTTGGCGGCTTCCATTTCCAGTTAACGCCACGCACAGAAAAAAGCTTGCTGGCGGTTCCAGAAGTTGAATTTTATGACGCGGCGCCAAGTTTCAAGAAAATATTCAACAAAGCAATCAACATTTATTTCGCCCCTGACCAGTATTTTACAACAAAGTTAAGAGAGGTATTTTCCAAGGAACAACAGAAGTTTGAAACGTCAAAGCCCGCAAAAAAATGGTTAGCAGGCCCAAATCTGTCTTTCTGGGAACAACAGCTGAACTTTGCAGTGTGGTGTGCGACGACAGTTCCCTATCCATCAGCAAAAGCAAAATTCGACGACGAGGACCCAAGGGCGTCAGAAAAGGGAATTTCAATTTGTTTCATAAGAAACGATGCCGCGGAAGAGCAATTCAATTGGTTCGCACCCAAAACCTCAGCAGGTTTGACCCAGGCGGGACTTTCACGTATCAATCAGACGATTGAGGCGTTCGTGTATTGCATCTTGGGCGCGCAAGTAAACGTCCGCAGCAGCGTCCTAGGAGAAGAGGGGCGCGCAAAGGAGGCGCAGAGCGAGTTCCTTGTCTTGGATGAGGACGCAGTGAGGCAGCCCGACCTAGAGAAAACCGTGCAGCGTTATCAGCTGGCGGTGGATGAGGCCAAGGTGAGGCTCAATCTGGCTGTATGCCCGGGAGCTTGGTTAATGCCACGGAATATGGTGATAAACACAGAAAGCACGGTTGGCTATAACAACCAGCTCAAACAAGCGGTGCAAGGCATGAAACTGGGGATAAACAACGAGGTTAACACGACCACGAAAAAGGCGGGGCTTCAGTACATGAATGGTGAAAAACCAATAATTAACCCGCCAAACAGCCATCCTTCGAATCCGATACACAAAGCAGCAATGGCAAAAAAAAAAGAGCCGGCCCCTGTTTCCCAAACAGCTGCAGAGGAGCAAACGGAATCTGAACCAACGCCAACGGCCGGCTCGGGTAGTGAGTCTCATGACTTAAACAAAATTGCTGTCGCTGTTGGCGCGGTAGCCGTTGCGGGTTTGGCATTCTTGACATTGCGTTAACGCCGCTTTTTGATATAGCCCTCAACCAAAAAGGCCACCACAGCTAAAATCAGTAGCCATGTGTGTTCAGCAAGAAAGCCGATTGCCTGGCCAGCAGCTTTGAAAAGAAAAGAAACAACCGAGCCAATTAACTCTGGAAGAATTCCAGCAAGATTTTTGCCAATCTCTTTCAAACCATTCCCCAACCCTTTGGCAGTGCCTTTCAGTGAGTTGTTTCTGACGCCAACGACAGCGCCAATCGTGACACCAGCAGCAAGAAGGACTGCCGTGGCGGTCACGGCGTATTTTTTGAAGATCTCTTTTACGCGCTCACGAAGCGGCATGGCTCTTTCTCTTTCCTCAATCTGTGTTCTCAACCTGGCAAGCTCCTCTTGTCTTTCTGCAACTCTCCCCTCGCTAGCCTCTCTTTCAGAAGGCGGAGTGTTCTCATCATCGGTAATCGCGCGGTCTTCTTCATTTTGGCGCTGGAGATCAGCCTCTTGTTCATTCAATTCATCAAGCGTTCTCGTGTCGTTAAGATTTTGTTGAAGAGTGTTTCTTTCTTTTTCTGTCTCTCGAATGCCTGCTCTGATTTTATCAACCTTTTCTTGTGCTTTTGCTTCATTTTTTACAAGTTTTTCGAGTGAAACAAACTCTTTCTTTTCGTTTTCGAGATCAGTTTGAAGATTTTTTTTCAGTTGCTTAAGTCTGCGCAGTTCTGACTCACTTTCAACATTTGAACCATGTCCATCCTAAATTGCATCAATCCTTGCTTGAGCTTGCTCAAGTATCATTCTCAGATTTTGAACCTCTTGTGTAGTTTTTTCATTTTCTGCAGCAATTTTTTCAGCATCCCTTAATTGTTTTCGGCCTCTCTCAATTCCTGGCGTTGTTCTCTTATGCTCACATCATCTTGAGCAATCAGAGAATCAGCTTCTGGTCCAAGGGCTTTTTTGAACTTTTCTGTGAATTTTGAGAGAAGACCACGACCATCTTTTCTGAAAATTTCAGTCTCACCACCTTTTGGACCAAATGATACAATTGTTGTTTCACTTCTAGCCTTTTCGCTAAAACCAATTGGACCTAATTTTCCAAAGTCCACCTTTGGGAACCTCTTGTTGATAAAGTCACGTGCTCTTTCAAGAATTGTTTGTTTGTCAACATTCACAAAATCACCCAACAAAGGCGTTTCAACATAGGATTCGTCAGGCAGCCCGCTCTGTTCGTGAAGCCTTGTCTGCATTTCAATTTATTCGCCACCATGATAGGGTATCGAAGCGGTGCCCGGCACAAAAGGACCTGTTGTGGTTTGACGGTTTTCCTCTTGTTCATCGGCATCACCATCGTTGTCAAGTCCATGGTCAAGTGCAGGGTTGTCGTGTCAAAACTCCACGACCAGCCATTGCCTATTGAATAAAACAATTTTTCTGTTTGATATACAAATGGCGGTACAAGCAAACCTTCGTCCAACGCACAGAGAAAAAATCCCAAAGCGATGAAAGCCGAACGCACGGTCAATCACATCACCTTTGATCGTAGCGAAGCCAACCCCACCGAGACCCTTTTTGTTTACGTGCCCAAGCTGAATGAGCACGAGGTCCACGTGCCAGGCTCTCTCGGACTGCTTTTCGACATCGACCTGTCTGGAGGGGACTCCAAGAACTTCCTCGTTCAAAACGTCACACGTGCTCTGGTTGACAAGCTGCTTGTGAAGTACGCTGGAACCACAGTGGAGGACACGGTGGGAGATATGACATCTACAAGATCTGGGAGGACCTTTTCCTCTCGCAGGAGGAGCGAGACAACAGGCTGCTCGAGGGCATCCAGACTGAGGACCTCTGAATGATCCGCTCAAATTCTGAGGATAAGAAAACCTCGGGTGTCGACGCGGAAAACGCGCTCTCCAAAGTTTACGGAACGAAATACCGGATCCGGCTGGACCACCAGATCCTGAAAGACCACGGAGTCTTTTATCCCCAAGCTCTTTTTCACAGTCTCGTGTTTAAGCTGAAACTTGCGCCGGCCTCGCAGGTTGTCAAAGGCCCTGATCCGGAAAAACTGAAATACAAGCTGAAAAACATCCAGCTCGAGTACGAAATGCTGAGAAGCAAGTCTCTGGCAGACGATTCGAGCAGTGCTTACTCCGCGGGAAAGGAGTTCTTATACGACCATGTGATGCGAGATCAGGTGGTCACCTTCTCAAAAAGCGCTGACTCAAGGATAAACCTCAGAGTGAACCCCCAGAGAAGGTCCATGAAAGGCATTCTTCTTCTCTTCATTGAGCCCTACACAGCCGGCACCAGGGATTCAGAAAAGTACATTAACCCAGACCTCTCGAAGGTCACTGTTACGGTGAATGGCACGCCAAACATGCTCTTCAACAACGGCCTCGAAGGAAAAGATATTTGGGGTAAAGTTGTCCGCTTCAAAAAAAAGGACAAAAAACAAAACACAGCACATGAATCTGAAAAAGTTCTGGAGCGATGACAAGTTCGGGGTTCTGATCGATTTGCGCTCAGTGGAGGATAACGCAATGCACGGAAGCGGTGCACGCCTCGTAAACACAAAAGATGGGGTTCAGCTCGAGCTCGAGGAAATCTCAGTGGTTCAGGCAATGTGAACTGTCACATTTTCGTGATCAGTGACTCGCAAACGAACATATTAGGGCAGCAATTAGAATCTGTGCAATTTTAATATAAATGGATCCAAACAACATACCGTTCAACGCTCTCATCGTGGGCCCGACGAATTCAGGCAAATCAAGGTTTGTGGTTGATCAGCTCCACGGCCCTTTCCGCGGCAAGTTCGACTACATCGTGCTCATCTGCCCGACATTCGTGTACAACAAGACTTATTTTCGTTTCGCCTTGGCTGACCCGCGTTTTTATGTTATTGGTTGTGAACAACATGAGGTGGAAACCTGGTTGAAGCTTGTTTGCTTGTTTTTGGAAGGCACCAACACGCTCATCATCCTCGATGACTGCGCAGCCACGAAAGATGTAAAAAAAAAAAAAACGCTCAGGCTAGCTTGTCAATCTCGCATTCAGCGCCCGCCACGCAGGATTCAGCTTGTGGGCGCTCACCCAAAAGTTGACAAGCATCACAGCATCTTTCCGCGAAAATGTAGCTGCGCTTGTGCTTTTCTATACGCCCTCAAGTAAGACTTTGCAAGCGGTTTTTGAAGATTACGCAGGCGAACTTTCTAAAGATGAGTACAAAGAATACATTTCGAGGTTGAAAAAAAATAAGTTTTCCTACCTTGTGTTCGCACTTCGGCACCCTTACGGAATAAAATTTATGCGCAAAAAAACCTATATAGACCTATATAGAAAATGGCGACACAATCAACGAGTGCATACGAAGACCCCGCGATGACCGACGTTTTGAACATGCTTGAAGCTGAGCCAACCAGCGCGCCCGACAATGTCTCTTCATTGCAGCCTGATATTCCTGCTCTTCGTGAGCAGTTGGCCTTACTGGTGTCAACAGGAAAATCCAAAGAAGCCCTCGGCGTGCAACTGTCGCACGATCAGGTTAAGCGTCTCTCTGACAAAGATGTTGAGAAATACACCGCACGGTACGAGGCCTTTGTGGGCTCAAAGAAAACTGACAGCTTAATCGACAGCTTCATTTTTCTTGTGTCCAAAGCGGTTGAAATTGTCGTTGACATCAAAGACATCGAAGCTTTTGAAAAAGAACTCAAAAACGACTATTTCATCAACAAAGAGCTCTCCAACCTGGCCGGCGCCACTGCTTTAAGGTGCGGACGTTTACTCGCTTTGGCCACCGCGGTGCTGATCACAACAAAACACATTGACTTAAAAGAGCCCTTTAAGTACGAAGCAAAAACGGTTGAAATTACCGAGCCAACCGCTGAATAATTACTCAGAAATATTCAACAATTACTCAAAAATATGCAGCAATTCCTCACAAAATTTTTTTTTTAAACATATATTTGTTTCCAAGTAACAATGGTTGAAGAACAGCAGCAGCAGCAACTAAGCACTCTACCACAGGAAAGCCAAGCAACTTCACAAACTCCGGCCACAAAGCCCGCAAAAATCCCAAGCGAGTGGCTGCTGGTAGACTGGTTGCTGAAAGAACTAGGTTGAAACGCGAAGAACAGAAAAAAGCTCTCGAGAAAATCGCAAACGAGAATGAAAAATCTGCGCCAGAGCCCGCTGCAAATGATGATTCCAAAGTCGGAAATGGTCTCAGCACAACCCAATGGATCACTATCATTGGAATTGGTTTAACGCTTGTTACAACTTATGTCAAGCGTGAAGACATCCTAGCCTTTTTTCGGCCAACTGCGCCGGCACCTGAGCCAGCAACTGAGCCAGCACCTGCGCCACAGGTGATGCAAGAATCTCCACCGCAACCCAAAAAACGGCCTTCTCTATATGGACTAGAGAGGGGCAAAAAAATAATTTTCAATTAAATAATTTTTCTCTTATCTATAACCAACATGTCAGACAACAAGCTCGTCAAAATCGTCATGGATTCCGCCACCCTCGTCGGCCTCGCTGCTGGCATTGGCTGGGTTGCCAAAAAAAACTTTAAAGAAAAGTTTAACAGCTGACCCTTCTAACTCTTTCGAAAACTGCGCAATGTTCACAGCTGTCATGGCGGGGAGCGTTGCGCTTAAAAAATACCTGGTGGACGAGAAAATCCTTCCCGCTAACGTCTGAAACCCTTCTAGCCAACATTTTGAAAATAAAAATATAAGAAAAAAATGGCAGGTATCGCGATTATGGTTGGCGGGGCTGTGTTGAACGCAGCGGCTTTCATCGGCGGCAATTATCTTGCAAGGGCTTTTGTGGGCGGTGATAAAGCGGCGCTTAAAGAAAAAGTGCGGCACGATAAAGCTCTCGAGGCGTACCAAGCTGCGTACGCAAAATACGCGCGTGACCGCACCAAACTTCTTGACTGGATTGCAACAAACGCGCAACAGAAGGCAGAGGCAAAGCAAAACTTTACCAAAACTGACTACGCTTTCAAACTCTACAATCAGGCGCACCATGAAGAACGGATGACGCCTTCAAAAGAGCCCAAGTTCTCTGATTTTTATCAGCCGAGCCAGCAGTAGAAAAATGGCGAACTCGCGTTCGTTGGCGCCGGGGCTCTTGCTCTGGCTTGGGCAGCCTTTTGGTTCCTTTAAATTTTTTTTCTCTTTTATAGTGATGGATGCAAAACTCTCAAAGATATACTACGGGCCGGAGGGCTATTGGAAAGGCCTAGCCGCTGTTAAAAAATTATCCGAGGCCGCCAAGGTGCTAGAAGACGCTCCAAAAAAGTTGCTGGTCAAGCAAGCCATCTGGCAGATTTACCTGCCCGCTGCGAGGCACATTCCACGGCCAAAATTCGACGTGCCCACACCCAACGCGGTCCACCAGGCGGACCCCCTTTTTTTGCCGCACGACAAACGGCCCCGCGGGCGCAAAGTTTCAAATGTGCGCTGACCGTCGTCGACGTGGCCAGCCGGTTCAAAGAGGCCGAACCCTTGACTTCGAAAAATTCCGATGAGGTTGCGCGGGCCTTTCAGAAAATTTACAAACGCGGGCCTCTCCAATGGCCTCAACTGCTGCAGGTTGATCCCGGGCGCGAATTCATGGGCGCCGTGTCGAAAGACATGGAAAAGCACAAAACAAATATCCGGCGCGGACGTGTTGACATTCACGGCGACCAGGCCATTGTTGAACGTTTCAACCGCACCCTTGCCGAGCGCTTGTTCGGGAACCAGTATGCCGTGGAAATGCGTCTTCCAGAGGGTGAGCGGTCCACTGCGTGGGTGAAAAGGCTTCCTGCAGTTGTTGCCGCTCTGAACAACGAGAAGAGGAGTCTTATCGGCAAGAAACCCGCAGAAGCTATCAAAGAAAAAGCTGTTTATTCAAAACCATCAACTCCTTATAGAAGGCCAGTTGGGAAGGCCGAAAAAATCCTCCCCTCTTTTGTCAAAGTTCGCTATCTCTACTATCCGGGAGAGCTTGAAGGGGGCGCAAGAAGGGCCACAGAACCGATCTGGTCGTTGGAAGTTTCCAACATTGAAAGATCTTTTTCCAAACCGAATCAACCCGTTCTCTACTATTTGCATGACGGGCCAAAGCGAAGCTTTTTGCGTGAAGAGCTCCTGGTTGTTCCTTCAAAAACCACTCTTAATCCATCTGACATCTAGGTAGTGGACACCTTTTTAAAGAAATAGATGTCTTTTTAAAAATGGGAAGTGGACGCAACGTTGTCTTAATTTCCAAGGCAAATTTAAGCAAAAAATGTGTTCCTGCCGACAATCATTGGGTTGTTTATGACACAAAAACGCTTCGGAAAGAAGAAGCCTTTTTTGCCGACCCTTTGTTGATTGACTTTTTGCGCGGTTTGGACCCACGCGATGTTGCTCGAGTCCTTGGGGTTCATTCAACCCCAAATGCTGACAAATCAACATCTGCCAAAGCTGCTGCAGCTTCTGCCAAATCAACATCTGTCAAATCAAGTTCGAATTCTGTGAACCCGTAAGCTTTTGTATGAATCCCATCGTCCACTATCCAACGTTTTGAATCAAACGCGGACAGCGAAATCTTGTTTACGTGCATGCCAAAGATTTGGTGCCCCTCGCTTCGAAGAATGTTCATTCCGTGCCATAACTGTTTCTCACCAGAAAGCGTTTCCTTGAACTGTTCATGCTTGATTTGTTTCTTGACCACGCACTTTTTTACGCCCTTCGCTTTTTTTATGTTCTTTTCGTCCGCCCTCAGAATCGAGTACATCTTCGACCTCAGCCACACACACTCTGTTATCGGCGTTCCGGCACATTCATCTTTCATCTTGCCTAAGACCTTTTTGTTCTCGTTTGAGTTAAGCGGATGCTCCTTCGGGTAATCGCTCGTATCATAAAGAAAAGCATTTCTTGCGATATCTTTGTACACATCGTCCGTTTCTATCTCAAGCAGAAGGCTGTCGGTGTCTGTGTACAAGAGCTCACACTTTTCACCGTATTGCTTTTTTAGCTTGTTGTAGAAAAAGTCGTACATCAGGAACTTGCTGTTGTCAAGGATCATTATGCCCGTGTATACTGGTTTGTTCAGCAGCAACTTGCTTTTGTGCATGTGGATTCCCGCCATGTTGTTTGTGAATTCGGCAAACCTTGAGTACAAAGAGCTGGCAATCAATTTCCTCATTTTATTTTCCTCGGCGCTTCGCACTATTTTTATGTCAACACGTTTGCGCAGGTTTTCCATCGTTTTGCCGAAAACCGAGTTGTTCATGAACTTGTATAAGTTCTTTTCAAAGTCGCTCCTTGCCTTTTTCCTGAACTCAGTGTTCACCATGATGTATGGTTCCATCCAGCGTTCTTGCTCGAACTCCAGCACCCTGTTTCAGTTTCATGCCCTGCTTCAGATAAAACTGAAGGTTTCTGTAATGCACGACATAGTTGTTTTTGTCTTCGAGTGTCAGCAGCAACTTCTTGCTGCCTGGAGGCATTTTTATATCCAGGTCGTTCATCATCTTCTTTTGGTAGTCAGACATCTTTTCCTTTTTTACTTCCTTTTTTTACGGTGCCAGTGGATAGCTGTTGTGCTGCTCGTGCAGTTCTGCGGGATATTCAAGATCAACTTCGAGTATCCACCCATTTCTTGCGTTTTCTTTTTTCTTGAGGATCTCCTCCTCTGTGGGCATAACGCGTTTCCATTTGAAATCTCTTTTCGGGAGGGGCTTGCACATTGCCCCTCCGTAACGGTTGTTTGCGTCGAGATAGATGATATATTTTTTCGGCTCGTTGGGGTTGTAGGCAGGAAGAAGGGGGTTGTTTGCCTTGGCGTATCTCTTGCTTGCATTTGAAATTCCGCCACGCATTTCCCTTTCCACGAAGAGATGCATTTCAAGGTCTGTGAACAGCTCCAGCTCAACCCCTGTCATTTTTAATAGCGCGTCCCACGAGAAACCTGACAACGTGTAATAATGTGCCGGATCCAACCCGTACTTCTCTGCGCACAGGTTACGGAAGTTCTCGAAAACATCGGCCAGCAGAGCGACGTCCGTTTTGACGTAGAGATCATGATAGTCACCGAGAGACGTGCACCCGAAAACCTCCCAAACCTTCTGTGCGTGCACGTACTCTTCGTCTGTTATGTTTTCATCATTCAGTTTGCTGAAAGGCAGTTATCACTTTAATTGAGAAACAAGGTAAAGATCGAACACTGATAGAAAATTGGAGACCTATATCCCTTATTAATGTTGATGCTAAAATCATTTCAAAAGTAATCGCAGTTAGGGTTAAGAATGTTTTGCCAAATATTATTCATCACAATCAAACAGGCTACGTTAAAGATCGCTACATTGGAGAAACGGTAAGATCGATTTTTGATATCATGGAATTCACAAAAATGAAAACATTCCTGGTATTTTGATTTTTATTGATTTTAAGAAAGCGTTCGATACTGTAGAATGGCACTATCTTTTTGACTGTCTTAAAGCCTTTAACTTTGGGCCTGACTTAATTAATTGGGTTAAAACATTTTATCACAACATCGAGAGCTGCGTTATGAATAATGGCTTAGCATCAGATTCTTTCACCCTAGCACGAGGTGTGAGACAGGGTGACCCACTCTCTCCGTATCTCTTTCTCTTAGTCATCGAAACCTTGGCAATTTCTATCCGTAAAGATCCAAAAATCGAGGGAATTAAAATAGGCAACAATGAAACAAAAGTTTTACAATATGCAGACGATACCACTGCGGTCCGGTCAAATTTAGACTCGGCAAACGCTTTATTTCAACAACTAGATCATTTTAAAAATTTATGTGGACTTGAAATTAACAGTTCAAAAACAGAAGGTATGTGGATTGGGTCTCAAAAGGACAACGATAAAAAACCACTCGGTATAAATTGGCCAAGTGAACCATCAAAGCCTTAGGGGTATTCTTTACATATGACCAGTCATTACTCTATGAAAAAAACTTCCAAGATAAACTTGATAATACGAAGAAGCTTACAAATATTTGGTCTTCAAGAGGGTTATCTATTTATGGCAAAGTTACTATAATTAAATCTCTACTTATCCCCAAATTAGTCTACGTGTCCTCATTACTACCAACTCCATCAAATATTATTAAACAAGCGAACCACATAATTTTCACCTTTGTATGGAAAGGAAAAGATAAAGTGACAAGACTTTCGGCGATAAACACTTTCGAAGAAGGTGGCATAAAAATGATGGACATTGAAAGTATGATTAAGGCGTTAAGACTGGCTTGGTTGAAAAGAATATTTAATAACAATGACAGTACATGGAAGTTCTATTTAAAACACCTCCTAAAACAACTTGGAGATTTATTAATATTTGACTGCAATTACGCGTTAAAGGATCTTCCAATTATCTCAACTTTCTATAGAGAACTTTTGCTTTGGTGGTCAGAATTTCGAGATCTCTTCTTTGAAGAGAAACACTGGCTTTCTATAATTTGGAACAATAAAGACATTAGAATTAATGGAAAACCTGTCTTTTACAATACTTATTACAACTTTGGAATTTGCACTGTCAACGATTTGTTACTAAATCTTAACAATATTAATTCTTTTGAAATAATAAGGAAAAAAAATCAAAAGGCCAATTTTCTTACATGGACTGGTCTTAGACACTCTATACCATCCTACTTAAAAACGGCTGAGCATGGGTCAGATAGGCGCCTTCCCTATTTTAAGTGTAATAATGTTATTTTTGATATTACAAAAAAGAAATCGAAAGATTTCTATTCATTAATAGTAAGCAGGAAAGCTCAGCTACCAAACAATGCTATGAAACTAAGACAAAATTTTAACTTAACTCAAGAAGAATTGAAACTTGCCTACGCCCTTCCTCAGAAAGTTGCTTATGAACCTTATGTGAAAGCCTTTCAATACAAAATTTTAAATGCCATCCTTTATACAAACAAGAAATTATTTAAAATTGGCTATAGTGAGCACGACAAATGCACCTTTTGTGACACTGAAACAGAAACATCAGAGCACCTCTTTTTTTATTGTTCTTTCTCGAATATATTCTGGAAACATTTTGAAAAATACTACTTTACCCTAACAAAAAATTTGAGAGTTCTCAGCATTCAAGATATTACAATAGGCATAATAAATTCACCTTGCCCTTTACTTAATTATTTAATATTAATCTGTAAGTTATATATCTGGGATTGTAGAAGAAAGAACACACACCCGTATATAGAAGGTTACAAACGAAAAATCAAAATTAACTATCAGACAGAAAAATACATTCCCTCAAAAAATAACGATCTGCCAAACTTTTATAATAAATGGCCAAAAGGTATTTTTCTGTAATCTATCTTTCTCCTAATTTTTTTTTTAGTTAGTGTTTTCCTGTATAAAATAAAACGCATGTAATACGGAATTTATATGTATAAATAAAAGTGACAGTTAATGCGCGACTGTCTCTTTTTTCTTGAGGCTATTCCCAAAGTTATACAAATGTATATAGTTTTCATTGTTTTTTTTGTAAGTTGCTGTAACTGTAAGCATTTATGTAAGTAAGTATGTAAGTAGTGTCGTAAGTGTTGCAAATTGAAATAAATAATAATAATAAAAAAAAAATCATTCAGTTTGCTGTAAAACTTGTCTTTGTCCGGCAGCCTTGTCTCACTGAATCTGTCCCATGTGGCCATGTACTCGTAAGGGTAGATCCCTTTTTTGTAAAGCAGTTCGCTTCCATTTGCGATGGTTGATGTTATTTCCAGCGTCTCCTTGGGAGTTGCGGAGACAGATGCACCAAGGCTTACCAGCAGAAAGTTCAAGCTGTCAATGAAATGAAGATTCCCCATTGAAAATGTGATGTACCTTTCTATGTTGTTGACGATGCATTTCACTTCTTTCTGCTGCTGGGACATCGCTTGCATAAGGTGATGCGCTTCGTAGCCTCTGAGGTTGTGAAACACAACAGGTATTGGGACCGTTTTGGGTTTTATTCGCAGTTTAAAATTGCACTCGTTGTGCGCTGCTCCGCAGAACCTGCCGGAGATGTGACAGTGGTCTTTTACCGCGTCTCTGAAGTTTTTTACAAGAAGTGGTTCTGCGCAGAACAAACACGTTTCCTGATTTTTCGCTATCCATTCGTCGTTTTTGTCTTTTTTGTCTGTTTTTCTTTTTAGTATTATGAGCTGTATTGTTCTATTTGCTTCACAATAACAGCTTATGTGACTTTGGCCACAATACTTGTCTGTTGCATTGTTCCAAACCGGCAATGAGTCGAAAAGAGGATCAAGGTCTTCTGTGCAGAACAGACACGTTTCTTGACTTTTTGTTATCCATTCCTCAATTTTGTCTTTTTTGTCTGTTTTTCTTTCTGCGCTTTGAAAAAGCATTTTTTATGGCTTTGACCGCTATACATCTCTGTTGCATACCAAACTGGAAGTGAGTCAAGGAATTGGTCTTTTATCAAACTTTTGTTGCAAATATGACAATCTGTTGCGTTTTTGAATTTTTCCCAATCTTCTGCCGTTATCTCAACTTGTTTTGGTGTGACCAAACTCTCTCTTATTTTCACCTCCTCCTGTAGAATGTCACTAAGAAACGTTCCCACAGAATTTTCGCCCCTGTAAACTTTTTGCCCTGTTATTTTGCCGTCGCTTCTCACAACCATATATGAATAGCCGCTTGCTTCGTGCCATTCTGTCTTCTCCGTGAAACTTTTTTGCTTGCTCTCTGGCCCGCGAGAACAGCCTGGAATCTTTCTGACTAAAGCCTCAAAGTCTGCGTATATCACGTAAGGCGCCTTCCTCTGTTTGTGGTGATTTTTGAAAGAAAGGGTGTTTTTTTCCCTCTTTAGGCATCTCGATCCTTGTAGGCCTGCCATTCACACCGTTGCAATATTTTTTATGATCCTCGAGCAAATCCGCTCGTGAGAAACCTGTTAAGCACATCATGCAGTAGTGCTTTGTGTTGCAGGTTTTGGTCTGATCAAAAAGCAAAGCGGTGACCCTTTTTACATAACAAAAGTGCTGTTTTTCCCCTGACTCTATTAGCATCAGGTTTACCCTTGGTATTTTAACCTCTTTATTACTTATCCTGTGAATTGTCACACAGTTGTTTTCCCAACCAAAGACATTAATTGCGAGGCCTGTGTTTTGCTCTTCAAGCTTGTCTATCTGTTTCACCGGTGTTGGGAAATCAATACCTGCATAGTTGATACCATCGTTTACCGGATATTTACTTGGTATTTGTGGGTTCTTTCCATCTCTTGGAGGGAATAAAGCTGCTCTGAGTGCCCACTTCAAACATTCGTTATCCCTGTTTTTGACGTTTACTATGGCCTTCTTTTCTGCCAGATTGGCTGGAAGAGGCAAATATGTTCCTCCTCTCAGCGGCTGATTACGTGCGACATTCACGTACGCAGAATCTATATCATCAACGTCCCAATCTGATCCCAACTCAGACCAGTTTTCTATTTGTCCATTGATATTTTTAATAAAATTATTGAATTCAGTTTCAATCTTTTCTTCTTCATGCCTTTGGAAAACATGGGGTTCTGTTTCTTTGAAATGATGCGTCATATTACATTTCACCGTTTTTTTCTCTTGAAAAGTTTACTTTTAACCCAAAACTTACTTTTATGTTTTTTAACGTATGGAGTTCTTGTTTAACCAAATCTGCGTACTTTTCTTTGTTTTCTCTTGCGAACACCAAAATATCTTTGTTGTTTGGATTTCCTTTGGATGGAAGCATCCACCAAACATGAAGCCATTCCCGGTGATTTGTTTGTGACATCATAAACCTGTCATGTACGCCTTCATTTTCTGGGTTTTGTTCTTGTTCCAGAAATTCTTCCAGAAATTCGTTTGGTACAGCCATGTTTACGTATATACTTGTGCTGATATTTCTTCAAATGGAAATACAATTATGGCACACAATTGTGTATAAACAAGTGCATGCATTTCTTCAACAGGGAATATTATTTGTGGCACACCGCTCGCTTTGGCGGTTTTTTACTTGTGTTTGAGTTTGGCACACACGTTTTGTGACATTCGGCGGGTCACGCAGTTTTTTTTTTTGTTTGTGTTTGCGTTTGACACACATGTTTTGTGATTCTGGGCACGTACAAGTTACCAACCCGCTTCCACCCCCTGCCAACCCCTGCCACCCCCTGCCACCCCACCGCCACCACTTCGCAACCACTCCGCAACCACTTCGCAACCGCTCCGCAACCACTTCGCAACCACTTCGCAACCGCTCCGCAACCACGCAACTACACACAAAGACAATGATGGTTCTGGCTGTGCTGTGCCAGAACCATCATTGTCTTTGTGTGTCATGGGTTCGATTCCTGTCGGGGAATTTTTCTTTGTCCCACGCTCGTGTCATGTTGATTAACTAATCTTTCACATTAAATTTACCGAGCTGAAAATTTGCCATCACTCTCATTTCCACAACTCATGATGACAGCGATTATGCGGGACGCGTGTCACATAAGAACTCAGTAAAAATGACCTAGCTCTCCAGGAGTTCTCGTAGCTCAGTGGATAGAGCGCCCGCCCGGTGTTCGGGAGGTCATGGGTTCGATTCCTGTTGGGGACTCAGAATTTTTCTTTGACCCACGCTCGTGTCATGTTCATTAATTAATCTTTCACATTAAATTTACCAAGCTGAAAATTTGCCATCACTCTCATTTCCACAACTCATGATGATAGCGACATTGCTGATCCTATGCAGTATGCTAGACGCGTGTCACATAAGAACTCAGTAAAAATAACCTAGCTCTCCAGGAGTTCTCGTAGCTCAGTGGATAGAGCGCCCGCCTGGTGTTCGGGAGGTCATGGGTCCGATGGAAATTAGTTGACAAATTTTAAAGTATAGTTTGATTGTGCATTTAGAAATGGCCATGAGACTTCTGGCATTTAAAAGTTAACGGGGCTATGAACAAGCGAAAAAAGTGGAGGCCTGAACACCAGTGCATATCGTCCCTCCATTAAAACGTAGAGCAACAAGCAACTGCATGTTGGGAGATTTTTGTATAAAGATACACTGTTCTGAAGTTGTGACGTCATAGGTCACGTGATCATGACGCGTGGATTTTTTCAAATAGCTTAAAAACTACATTTCACCACATTAATCTGAGTTCTCTTACATCTACATTGCAGATTTTCAGATGTAATATTTGAAATGGGCCACTATTACTCGTCTTTCCAAAAATATGCCAGTGAAAATTGTAGTTCAAAAGTTTAATTGCTTCCTGTTTAATGGATTTTTAACCAAGGATTGAAAGGAAAACTCGATGAAAGGTTTGAATGTATGCTCTTTTCGATGGCGTCAGCAGTGTCTCTGCATTTTAAGTCCTTTATGGCTAAATTGGCGTCGCTTATCAATATTCCGATCATTCCATTTTCATGACGTCTTGCTCAACGCGAGAAGAACATTGCTCGCGTGACATTTGCGTAACGTTAAAAAGTTATTTAGTTTAATATTTCACTTTTTCTTTTCACTTATTGATTACATTGATTGACATTGAAATCTGAGTAACTAGTTGGTTTTTTAGTCAGTTTTTACACGTGTTGTGTCGGCGGTATGAATCAGGATAGCTTTCCCGTTTTTAAAGGTTTACACAGTTTAGTTTAACTCTGGAATCCCGTCACGAAGAAAGTCAGTTGTTTAAGTCGTTTTGGTTTTCTAAGGCTTTGTTACGTTCAATTATTCGCGTTGATTTCTGTTAGTGTAATTTCTGTAATACCGCATGTGATTAGCAATTGCGTAACACCGCGTGGTTTTCTGAGTTAAATCTGTTCGTGTTTTTAAGGTTATATGATTTACTTAGGCCTCTTATTTTTTGGTTAGGTTCTATTGTTTAGGAATGTTATTTAATTTATGATTTCAGATCGAATAAAACTTTTGTAAAATTTATACGATTCGGGATTGTTCAGAGTCACGCGTAATTTGGTTTTCATCCGACGGACCACAATTCGATTTCACTGCTTACCGGAGTCCGAAGGGTGAAAACTAACGGTGGCAGAAGCAGAAGCGGCATTGGACGAGGCTAAAAGAAAGAGGAGGACGGCAAAGGTAGCGCTTACCCGCCGTGGGAATACATTGCGCAAAAAGCTGAAAGAGAAGAGGCTCGTAGACGAAATCATGGAAGCCTTTCACGGCATGAAATCGGCGTTCGAGAACTTGGTGGTACAGCATGAGGAATACACACAGTTGATTCAGGACGATGAAGCATTCGAAGCGGAGGAGAAATGGTTGGAGGAGTGCGAGGACTTCTATCTTCAGATGGAAATCGGTGCAAAGGATTACTCGAAAGCGAAATCGGTATCAATAGGCGAAAAATCTGGATTGGACAGCGGAAAGTCGGCATCGGACAACGGAACACTCGCCGTGGAAAGTGAAACATCAGGATTGGATAACGGAGAGTCGGCATTGGACAACGGAACACCGGCCGTGGAAAGTGGAAAATCAGGATTGGAGACCGGAACTTCAAAGCTGGAAAATGGAGCGAAGGATTCAGAGAGCGTAATGGAGATGGAAATCATAAAACAAGCAGAATCAATTAGATAGAAGTGGCGGAGTCCAAAAATGGCACACGGAGAAAACAACTGCGAGTGGTTGATTCGAAACCGGCAAAAGAACTGCGCTAAAAAGTGCAGCGGACAACACAACAAGTGGCAAATTAAAAAATGAATGCAACAGCCGTCGCCATGTCGCAGCTGCGGTATCGGTGTTTTAACAGACCACCGACATTTAGAGAAAGGGAGGAGGAGCGTCTGGATGTTGACAATCTCGAAAGACCGAACACAAAGTGGAGGTTCATTGGCTTTGAAGATGTTTTTGTGAAGGTTCTGCTTGATCGTCAACCTTTGTTAGGGACAGGTCCTTTGCCAGGCTGGCTGCACAACCTTTCACATAGCAAGGCAATGGTGGCGTTGGACACTTTCCAAGATAATTTATGTCTATGGCGCTGCATTGCTGTGCACCGAGGAGCCAGACCGGATCGAAGTACAGCAGCGGCCAGAGAACTTGCCAATAATTTCTACGATTTCGCAAAAGCTCCAAAGAATATTCCAAAAACGTCTCTTGACGAATTAGAAGATGTTGAAAAGCATCTAAACAAAAAAGTGGCTTTTTCAGATTGGCTCGGTATCAAAGTTTATGAGCCTGAGCAAGAAGAAGGTTTGGCATCTTAGACGAAACGCGCCAGCCAACCTGAAAAATATTTTGACATTTACGAGGGGCACGCCTTTTTGATAAAAAACATAGCAAAGCTTGCCCAAATTTATTCGTGTGCGGATTGCCGTGCGAGATTCACAAAAGCTTGCAATCTACAACGGCATGTCCAAACATGTGCGCAAGGGAAAACTAAAATTGTTTGCCCGGGTGAAAAAGTCGAAGCCCCGCAGACAGCTTTTGAAAAAGCTTTTTATCCTGAAAACGCTTCCAAAGAATCTCTGGTGTGGTTAGAAAAAGAAGCCAAGCGGCGGAAAATCCACATCCACCACGCAATGTGTGGTCACGGAGGTGAGAGGTGGATTGAGGGTGCGCCAGTCGACGGATGGCACCCAGCAACAAAGACCGTGTTTCAATACCACGGTTGCCATTGGCACGGTTGCCGAAAATGTTTCCCGCACGATCGCTTCAAAAGAATCTTCCGTGGAGATAAAACTCGTGAAGACAAGTGGAATGACACACATTGGCGTACAGAAGCTCTCATAGGGGCTGGTTACCGCGTGGTCCAGGTTTGGGCATGTGAAGTTGGAGAAATCGACGCCGAACCTCCACAGACAAAAACAAAAAGCTATCCGCACGCGACCCTCTTTGATTTCGAAGCATTTGGCGACAAGAATCAGCGTAAGGAACCTTCGTCCATGCTTTCGATCGAGAACGTGCACGTGCCAATCTCGGTGAGCATCGGCGACACGCTCGAAAGAGAGCCCACCCACATTTGCGAAAGAGACCCCAAAGTACTAATACGCAAGTTTATGAAAGAGCTGGAGAGACACGGGAAAAACATCCGGCGCAAAGTCTGGGAGGAGTTCGTGCCAGAAGACTTTGACCTGCTGCCAAAAAAGCAGCGGCAAAAAATTGGGGAATGGTGCGACCAGGTGCCTGTTGTCGGGTTCAACTCGGGAAGCTACGATCTGAACTTGATCAAAAGCTACTTTGTGGAGCGGCTTGCTGACACAACCGGAAAAATCAGAGTGGCGAAAAAAGGAAAAAAGGTTATGTTCTTGCTGACCTGGGGCTTTCATTTCCTCGACATAATAAATTATCTTGGTCCGGTGACCAGCTACGAAAAGTGGGTGAAAGCTTACGAATGTGCATCAGAGAAATCGTTGTTTCCGTACGAGTGGTTCGATTCGCCCGAGAAGCTCAACTATCCAGGGCTCCCAGACTATCCAGAGTGGTTTTCACGTCTGAAGAACGAGCACGTGCTCTCTCGAGAAGAATGGGAAGGGTGCAAGCGCCTGTTCAAAGAAAAGGGAATGCGCACTTTCGCGGACTGGCTACGCTTTTACAACAATCTCGATGTGGCTCCAGGTCTTGAGGCTTTGGAAAAGTTGCGGGCTTTCTACACCGAAAAAGGAATCGACATCTTAAAAGACGCGGTCAGTGTCCCGGGGTGAGTTTGCACTACTTACTCCGAGGAGCGGTCGAGAGAGGCGCGGAACTTTGGAGTCCAGGGCAAGAAGCGTACCAAATGTTGAAAGGCGCTGTGGTCGGAGGCCCGAGCATCGTTTTCACGCGCTTCCACGAAGCACCAATACGAAGACGCCCGTCCGTGCAAAAAGATCTTAGGCTACGACGCAAACGCCCTTTATCTGTCGACCATGCTGAGAGAAATGCCTTGCGGAAAGGAAAGGGTCGAACACTTCAACTGCCCAGAGGACGCAGCGTTTGTGATAACGCACAGGCTCAAAAGAGGAACATGGTTCGGTTTCGCCGAGGTCGACATTGAGATTCCAGAGGCCCTGCACTCGAAGTTCGTGGAAATGTGTCCGTTCTTCTACAACAAAAAGGTGCCGGACGCAGTTGTCCCGGAACATATGTTCGAATACTTGCGACAAACGGGAAAAAACCGTGGAGACGGGAGAAAACTGGTGAGAGCTTTGTCCGCAAAGAGACTTTTGTTCTTCGCGCCTCTGCTGCGATGGTATGTTGATCACGGGGCGGTTATCACAAGCGTTTACAGAACAATAGATTACAAGCCAGGCAAGATATTTCTGGTTCGTGGAGCAGGTCACCGAGGCGCGGCGGACAGGAGACGTAGAAAAAAGCAAAGCACTGCTGCCAGACGTTTTCAAACTGCTTGGGAACAGCGGGTACGGAAAGTTGATCGAAGCGTTGGAGCGGCAGACGAGCGTGATTTACACCAAAGATGAGAAGGTGGTTGACAGAGCTTTGCGAAGCGCGTATCTCTCCGACCTTGATGAGATGGGGGAGGCGTATGAGCTGGAAAGCCGCAAGCCAAGGATCACAATCAAACGGCCGTTTCAGGTTGGAATCGCTGTCTATCAACTGGCCAAGCTGCGGATGCTGGAATTCTACTACGACTTACTCGACAGGTATTTCGACCGAAGAGATTTTGAGCTGATTCAGATGGACACAGACAGCAACTACATGGCCATCTCCGCGGAGCGTCTCGAGGATCTTGTCAAGCCGGAGCTGCGAGCGGAATTCGAGACGCAGAAGCAGCAGTGGCTGGCTCGGGACAAATGGAACGGCCGCACGCCCGGGCTTTTCAAGCTCGAGTGCGAGGGCAGTCGGATGATCGCGCTCTGCTCAAAATGTTACTTCATCGACTCCGAAGAGGGCGAAAAAAAAGAAGTTCAGCACGAAAGGAGTTTCGAAGAGGCAAAATGAAATAACCTGGCAGCGTTTCAAGACAGCTTTGGAAGGAAACAAGGATATGGCAACCAACAGAGGTTTCAGAATGCGGGACGGCCAGATTGTTACTTACGAGCAGCAGAAACTGGGGCTGAGCACCTTTTATGACAAAAGGTGGGTCTTGCCCGACGGAATTCACACAGAACCAATAGAATTTCACTTATGTTGATTTGTCAGCATTTGGGCTTCCGTCAACAGAATCTGAACTTGAAGAGCTGGCAGCATTTGGGGTTGAAAGCCCAAGAGCTCGGACAACATCGCGTGGGTCCAAACCTTCCAAACCCTCCATTAACAAAGGGTCGACAGAACAGGCTTGTTTTCGTACAAGTGCTTTTCTTTTGGCAGGAACAAAATTTTTGTAGTTTGCCTTTTGAATTAACACACCTTTGCGTCCACTTCCCATTTTTAAAAATACATCCATTTCTTTAAAAGGGTGGTCCACTGGTTAGATGTCAGCCGGCGGGAGAACGGTGTTTGGTGGAACAACCAGCAGTTCTTCACGCACAAAACTGCGTCCTGGTCCGTCGCGCAAATAGTAGAGAACAGGTTGCTTCGGTTCGATCAAAACTCTTTCAATGTTGAAAACTTTCAACGACCATATCGGATCTGTGGCCCTTCTTGTGCCGCCTTCCAACTCGCCGGGTTGGTAGAGATAACGAACTTGGACAAGAGAAGGGAGGATTTTTTCGGCTTTCCCAACTGGCCGAAGATAAGGAGTGGCACTAAAAAGAGCGCTGACCTTCTGGCAAACGCATTTCCACGGCGTATTGATGTCCAAACAAGCGCTCGGCAAGGGTACGGTTGAAACGTTCAACAATGGCCTGGTCACGGTGAACCTCGGGGCGCCTGAGGCGAACGTTTGTTTTGTGCTTTAGAAGTTGTGGCCACTCCAAGGGTGAACGTTTGTAAATTTTTTGAAAAGCCCGCGCGACCTCATCGGAATTTTTCGAAGTCAAGGCTTCGGCCTCTTTGAACCGGCTGGCCACGTCCACAACGGTAAGCGCATATTTGAAAATTTTGCGGCCGCGGGGCAGTTTGTCGTGAGGCAAAAAAAGAAGGTCTGCCTGGTGGACGGTGTTGGGCGTGGGAACATCAAATTTTGGTCTTGGAATATGCTTCGGAGCGGGCAGATAAATCTGCAATAGAGCTTGTTTGACAAGCCACTTTTTTGCAACGTCTTTCGTCACCTTGGCAGCCTCGGATAATTTTTTTAACAGCGGCGAGGCCTTTCCAATAACCACCAGGACCATAGTATATCTTTGCGAGTTTGTCTTCTTCCATAGTGCTATAAGAAAGGAGGAAAAAAAGTTTAAAAGAACCGGAAGGCTGCCCAACCCAGAGCAAGCGCCCCTGCACCAACGAAAAGAAGTTCGACATTTTTCTGCTGCTGGCTCGGTTGATAGAAATCAGAAAACCTGGGCTCTTTTGGAGGAATCATGCTTTCTTCAGGGTGTGCCTGATTGTATAGTTTAAAGGCATAGTCGGTGTTGGTGAAGTTTTGTTTCGCCTCCTCTTTTATTTGAGCGTTTGTCGCAATCCAGTCGAGAAGTTTTGTTCGGTCGCGCGCGTATTTTGCGTACGCAGCTTGGTACGCTTCGAGAGCTTTATCATGGCGAACTTTTTCTTCAAGTGCAGCTTTGTCGCCGCCACCAAAAGCCCTCGCTAGATAATTGCCGCCGATGAAAGAAGCTGCATTCAACACAGCTCCGCCAACCATAATTGCGATACTTGCCATTTTTTTCTTATATTTTTATTTTCAAAATGTTGGTTGGAAGGATTTTCAGACATTGGCGGGAAGGATTTTCTGGTCCTCCAGATATTTTTTGAGCGCAACGCTTTCCGCCATGACAGCTGTGAACATTGCGTAGTTTTCGATAGAATTAGAAGGGTCACCTGTAAAACTTTTCTTGAACGTTTTTTTGGCCACCCAGCCAATGCCAGCAGCGAGGCCGACGAGGGTGGCGGCATCCATGACGATTTTGACGAGCTTGTTGTCAGACATGTTGGTTATAGATTAGAGGAAATTATTTAATAGGAATTTTTTTTGCAGCACTCTCGCTTCCCACTTTTTGGTAATCAAAATTTTGAAAACTTTGTTCTGGCAAACCTCCCGCCTCATTTTCCACCGCAGACTCGAGATCAGGATTTTTGACTATCCAAACGATACTTTTAAAGCAACAGTTTGTGAAATACCACTAAAATAAGCCAATGCCTGTTGCTGCTGCGCTGCTTATCGCAAACTGGGTTAAGTTGATTTTCCGCATTTTATATTCACCCAAAATATATTCAAATGAATTTTTAGTCCATGTAGTGAAGGCCTTTTTTGGGTTGCGGTGGAGATTGTGGCGCAGGTGCTGCTGGCGGAGGTGCCGGCGCAGTTGGCCGAAAAAAGGCTTTGATGTCTTCACGCTTGACATAAGTCGTTGCATACGTTGTGCCAATTGCAATGATAGAGATCCATTGAGTTGTGCTGAGCCAATTTCTGCCTTTGGAATCATCTGCATCTGGCTCAGGCGCATGCGCAGGAGGATCAGGTGTAGATTTTTTTTCATTCTCGTTTGCGACCAGTTTACCAGCAGCATGTTGAAAAGCAGTCCATTGTAGAATTTTAAAGTTCAGTGTGTATAGTAATAAGTATCACAGGATATTTTTGTTTTGGAGAATCTGCAAATGAATTAATTTAAAGTAATGTGACTTGAAAAAATAACTAAGTGCAAGCATTTGGTTATTCATGTCCAGTTATTTTTACAGCTTTCAGAGTTGGAGGGGGAGGGGGTTTAGTGGGCTCATACATGCTCAAAAATCCAATATTCACAACTTTGAGTTATTGCCGTTTTGAAATCTGTCTCATGGAATTAAATGGAATTAAAAACAGTTTTTGGAAATGCCACGAATTATGAAACTTTGCCTTCGCAGACTGTTTATTTCATGCAAAGCCGGTCGCAGCATTCATAATTGAACTAAATCAAACGTTGAATGGATAATAACGGGATCGGACCGGAACCGTTCCGAACCGATCAGCTCCTGTTTACATGGAATCGTTTGGAACCGATCCGGGTGTTTTCACGGGATATTTATGGAATCGGTCCAGTACGGATCCAACACTGGAACTGCAAAACAACAGGTCCAGTATTGCATGTGTTTGGATCCGTTTCGGACTGGTTCCAGAACGGTCACGTATAAGCAGAAAGCCTATCCGGTCCGATTTTTGGACCAGATCCGTTTGGAACCGGTCTCGTGTAAACATAGCCTCAATTGGTCTTAAAGTGTATATGACATGAAAAATATTTTCTGCTTATTTGAAAGGCCCTTTGAAACACAGAAGAATGGCGTTTTTCGTTTTAGATATATTGGCATTTGTCTATTATGCAAATTAGATCAGTGATGACGTCGTATGTTTTGCAACTAAAAATGGTAAATACTGAATAAACAATATGTCGCCAATATGTCACCACAAACTTGCATAACAAAAGAAACAAATGACACCCTTAGAACTGCTGCGATGGCAATTCTTTCCACTCCAGTCTCTCTGTCAAAAAAAAAAATATATCCCCATTTTCAACCTGAAAAGTTAGAGAAATTGTGACTTGGAACAGACATGGTTCCTATATTGTCTTAATTCCCATCATTGGATTGGCTGCGGTTGATGGCTGGAATTTCAGTTTATATTATGATAGAACAGCGGTAAAACTGTTGTCATGGCAACAGCAAGGAGGGTGTAATTTTGTTTCTTTAGTGATGCGCATTTGTGGTGCCAAGTTTCAAGGACACTGCTTCGACAGTTTTGGATATATTGTTTATTCAGTATTTACCATTTTTTAGTTTCAAACGCTATGATGACAACATAAGAGCCTAACCAGAGTTGATATGTATACAATTATAAGCACTAGTTTGACAAATATCTTATTCAATCCCAATGGCGTGGCTAGTTTCAATGAAAACTTTGGCATGATGGTCGATAGCTACGATTCATTATTATCCGCGGTTAATAAACTTTGAGTTAACTGGCGGTTTTCGTAATATATATAAGTTAACGACCCCAACCGCGCATTGTACCAAGGGAATTGAATTTTGAGAGAAAAGCAAAATCAGAACAGACATCAGCCTTATGGCGGTTGTGAACGCAGACATTTTATCCTTATCCACATCATTGGAAAGAATAAAAACATTTCTATCTTCTTCACGTTATGCTGACACTAGCAAATCCTAATCAACGTTTTAAAACAACGAGCGCAATTTATATACGATATTCATTTTGTAAAATCACAACTGATCCTGGAATAGTTAAATGAGATCTCTGACAGTAGAATTAGAAGCCGGTTACTCGGCAATGAGTTGCGGAAAACCGACATGGAATTAATGCTGTGTTTTAAAACAGTTGTTCTGCATTGTTCTTCACAGGTTTGTTAACTCCAACGACTCCATAAGGTTGAATTATGGCGAAGGAAAAAAAAACAAGCAGAAATAAATAAAGAAGATAGAACACACTCTTAGTTGTTTAGACTAGTTCCATGCTCATACACAGCTTTGCTAAACCTTAATTTACCATTGCCACTTTTATGAAGTGACTTTATTCTTTTTTTTTAACAGATGGAATCCCAGCCCAATTCCGTACCTAATTAACTTTGCCGATTAGCATTTTTTTGAAACATTCGGTGAAACAAAGTTAAATAGAACGAGGAGACATTATTAATAGTTGAATATTTTGTGCAAGAAGAAATCTGTTAAAGAAACTGAAGCCTACTACGATTCTGTAAGAAAATCTCTTTTGCAGATATTTAAGCTTGAAATTAAATTTTCATCTGTTCCGAAAAAAATAATATTTAACGTTATCCTGACACTAGCAGAAAAACCAACAACGACTTTCACATGTATTTTTCTAAATCCCAACAGCGTTAAACTAGTCGAGTGAACTCAAGGTGACATTCTAAGAAAAAAGGAATAAATGAAGGATTTGGTTTATCACCTATTACACTATTTACACCAAAGCTAATACTGGCTAAGATAGATTAGTTAAAACGGTTTTAAAGTAGCTTTCTTCGTAGAGGGCTACTAGCTAGCGGATGTTGGTCCATTTCAGATTAAGCATAAACCCTGTATAAAATGAGTCTTTCAGTCTTCTGTTTCTGATTTCCCGTCTGTTAAAAAAACTGGTTTAACAAACTTGTTTCATTTATGTGAATAAGTTTTATGTCTGTGTACCTGTTTAATGTTTTCTTTTACAGCCTTCTCATTTTACAAGATGGCTTCTTTCAAGTCCTTCTGCATCGTAAAAATTCTTTTTTCTGTGCTAGCGTCACTGTGGAGTGCAAAGAACGGCTCTCTGGCAATGCAAGGTGAACAAAACAAATCCCGGGTACAAAAAAGTAGTTAAGTTTATCTGACTGATATATATGTTTATTTATTTTTTAACCGATTTCGTTTTCCTTTCCTTCTTATATCTTCTTAAAGGCTTATAACTTCTTAAAGTTCTCGTTTGTGGATTTGAGTGGGTAGTTGAACCTGTGTTTTATTATCTCAGCAGTTGCAACTGGTTTAGCCAATGAATATCCTGAGAATTAAAGCATTTTGATCTTGAAAGTTAAAATTGGTTGCTTTTTCTTTTGGAAATTTCAAGAAAAGGTTTCGTTGATAAATATCAAGGGTTAACCACCGTAATTTTACCTGTTTGAACGGTTTAATCTTTTATATGCACAGCTTTAACGTCAATCAGTGTTAACTTCATGAATTATGTGCCTCATACCCCATGCATTCATCCATATATACATCAACCCAAACACTTCATAATTCGAGGGGTTTCAGCTGATTCAATTGAAAAACAGACATTTGATATTCTGGCCTTAAGTAAAACCAGAAATAAAATTGTAGATTGTGCTAGGCTACAAAGTAGCTGAAGTACAATCAGAATTCTATTATTGTTGCACGAAGAATTCACTAATTGGTCTTGGCCCTTAATATATAAAAATACCAAAGTCATTAAAAGCGAAAATATTTGGCGCGAAGATTTTCCCCAAAAGGACAACCAAACCATATATGGTCCAGGCAATCCCATAAGCCTAATCGTCAGTATCGAATCGACGAACATTGGCGGCCACAACAAGATAAACAAACTATGAAATTAGATAAACATTTCGTTTATTTCCTTCTAACAGAATAACACAATGCAACAATAATCTTGGAACCAGTAGACAAAATGAGTCCAATCTGCAATGAGATATAAAAGACTAGTGTTGGGCCTTTAGTCATGTAACAGGCAGGGAGGGAGGGAATAAATAAATCCTTCGTGCAACAATAATAGAATTCTGATTGTACTTCAGCTACTTTGTAGCCTAGCACAATCTACAATTCTATAGCATGTTGCACTCCGAATTCACTAATTGGTCTCGTTCAAAGCAGCTGACCTATGAAATGACTGCTGTACCAAAGGAAGCCGAGTGGCGTGGGCGGTAATAGAAATGATAGAAAGTTGTCTTGCTGCAGAGGAAGAGGCACCTTGCGTTGAATGAGCTTTAATGACACTAGTGTATATCCCAGCATCCTGTAAAGTCAGCTTCAGCCATCTAACTATGGATGTCGATGAAACAGGAGACTATCACCACTAAGGTTGCTGAGCTTTTCTGTCTCCTTAATGTATTCCCTGAGATCCTTTCTTTAAGGGCTGGGAAAAAGAAGATAGCATCCTTTCCAGGAACTCTAGTCTTAGTTAGGCCTGGAATCCTGAACTCCACACCCTCCGGGAGAAATTGCACAAATGCCAAATCCAAGGCATGTAAATCAGACTGTCAGCAGTATGTAAAAGGGCGATTTTGGGCCTGCAAGATACAGCCCGATTTCCATTTAGGACAGCCCTTAAATCGCCAAAAAAACACCACCAACAGCAACACAAATAAAATCAAATATTTAACCAAAAAATGTCACAAATACAGTCAAACACAGCCGCTTACCCATCAATCGCGGCTGTTTTAATTTTTGCTTATTTACCCTTATTACAGCCCTTAAATCGCCAAAAAAAAAACCCAACAGCATCACAAATAAAATCACATATTTAACCACAAATACAGTCAAATAAAGCAGCTTACCCATCAATCCCTTAAGGCAGTCCAAATCGAGGCAAACAACAGGATAAACATGCGAAAATCGAGCGATTCATAAATTTACTCAAATTAGCAGATTTATGACATAACAATCAAATTATTAATGAAATTTTAACTTTTTGATCTTGAGATTCCACATTCAAGTATTTTTACTAATTTTTAAATAAAGAAATAACAACACTTTTAACGTAATAAATAAGGAAATTACCACTTAATTTTTAAATCCATAAGCTCTTGTTTCAACACCCCCATCCAACAAATACCTTTTATCATCATAACAACTCAAAGATTTTTTATTTAATTCTAAACTACTAATTTCATGCAATTTACTTCTAATAGTTTTCATTTTATGATTATTTTCTTGCTCATTAAATGATGTCTCCTTGAAATTTTCTAATTTTATATTTTTCTTTATTACCCCCTTTTTAATTCCCTTAGCCTTGACATCACCCTTCCCATTTTCTTTCTCATAAGCATACATTTTTGTCCTTAATCCGCAGAATTCTCTAATTGGAACACCACAACTTTCATCTTTCATTTTTCCAATTACTTTTTTTATTTTCACCAAAATATTATTTACTCTTTGAATCATAATCTGAATTATCAAATAAATCCTTATCTTGCCATAAATCTTCGTAAATATCATGGGTTTTTATATTATAGCATAATGAGTCAGTATCGGTAAATAATAACTTAACTCTATCTTTACCATACCTCCCCATAATATAATTATAATGAAAATCGTACATCAAAGTTTTAATCAAATCCAATATACTCATTCCCAACTTTCCTTAATCCTCTTAATAATTACTGTATTTTCATTTATTATATTACAACCTTGAAATGTCGGCTTGGCAATATACTTGAGTAGCAACTTCTCATTAGTTATAATTTTAGCGTTGCATCTTTTATACAGGTTCTCCATTGTTTTACCAAAAACTGAATTATTCATTAATTTATAAAAATCTTTTTCAAATTTATTTTTTCCTTGACTTCTCATCTTAGTATTAAACATTATGTACTCTTCCATGAAATTACTTTCTTGAAATTTAATAATTCTATTAATTTTCCCAACTTTAATTCCAAGTTTCTGATATAATTCTAAATTTTTTATAATGTAAAACGCATTTTTTTTTCTTATTATAAAGATTAGGAATTAATTTATTCATATTTGAAGTTTTGAAATTAAATTTTTTACGAATTCTTTTTTGATAGTCACCCAACATATCCCCACTAACAGCCATCTTTTCTGGCGCCAAAGGAAAATCATTATGCAATTCATGCAATTCTTCAGGATATTCTAAATCACATTCGAGTATATATCCAAAATTCGGATCATCCATCGAATTAGTCCATTCAAATTTACCTGTTGGCATTTTTTTTACACATAGCCCAACCGTACAGGTTATTAGTATCCAAATAAATAATATAACTCATTCCTCCTCTCATTCCCTTATGAATCATTAGACTCATACCCATATCAGTTATCAAATCTAGTTTCAGCCCAGTCATTTTCAACATTGCATCCCAAGCCAACCCCGGAGCAGAAAAATAATGCAAAGGATCCAATTGATAATTTTTCAGGCAAATTTTTCGGAAGTTTTCAAAAACATCAGCCAGTAATAAAACATCGCATCTCAAATATAAATCATGATATTCTCGTAAGTTTTTCATTTAACCAACCTCGCATGATTATAATCACACCCGCTAATCTCCTCCTCATATAATGAACTATAAAATTCTTCCTTAATGGAAATTTCGAATTTTCAAACTTTTTGTAATTATCAAAATGATCATATGGATAAATTCCTTTCTTCTTAATTAATGCCAACTTTTCTTCATCCAATTCCTTAAATTCTTTATCAAAATAATTAAATTCATCTTTTTCTAAATTTCTGACCAACGCATCCAAAGATGAAGACATAAATTGCATTGAGTCAATAAATACTAAATTTTTACCCAGCATAATTGACAGATATTTTTCGCTATTAGTAGGTAATATATCTAGTTTCATATTCTCATATTTTTCAATAAATAATAATAAAATGGCCATCATACCCCCTCAAATTGTGAAACACCACAGGAACCTTATCGCTAACCCTACATTTTAAATTACAAATACTATGAGCGGCTCCCCAAAATTTACCAGTGACAATGATCTCTGACTTTAATTTTATTTTTATCTTTGCTATTAGACCCGCCGGAACCACAAATCCAACATTTCTTAGAATTATTACATTTCTCTTCATCTTCTTCACTCATCTTGAGAGGTTTATTAAAATCATTCTTAATAATTTTTTGAATTCTTAAATCTGAATTTTTAAAATTGCATCAATAAATTTATAAGCATCATTTTCATTTTCTCACTCATTCTACTTGTCTTATAGTCGCTAGAATATTTATTATCAACTGAACAAACTGTTTTAAATCCAAATGAACA
Organism: Blastomussa wellsi; assembly: GCA_947652115.1. Lineage (NCBI taxonomy): Eukaryota > Metazoa > Cnidaria > Anthozoa > Scleractinia > Plerogyridae > Blastomussa > Blastomussa wellsi. Next base: position 19,571,468 of record OX393566.1, on the reverse strand, counting down.
CATTTTATGTTTATGGTATTCACTGGTATAACAGCTATTTAAATACATATTACCATTTGTATCCATATATGAACCATTATCATATTCTTCAACTTTATCAAAAGTTTTCGTCTCTACAAAACTTCCATTATCTGGTATTAGTAAACTTTCGAAGTCAGCATAAATTACAAATGGATTTTCATGATGTTTAAAATAAACTTTCTCGCCTTCCTTTAGCATTCTAGTGGCCTGTTTACCATTTAATACCATACATTCTTTAGTATGTTCATCTCTTATCTCTTCAGTTTAAAAATGTTGCAAATAATAATCGCAAATAAATCTTTTATGCTCATATTTACTCAATTCATTACTAAGTTAACTTTCAAATTTTTAATATAAACATAATGGCTATCCCCGTCATCATTATCAATTTTCAATAATCTCATAATAGAGTCGCCCCGTTCCTTGCGTCTCTTAGTAACATAAAGAGGAAAGAATTTAACACTCTCCCAACCAAAAACACTAATACTAATATTATTCATCCTCTCAATTTTCTTCACATCACTAATCTTGACAGGAAATTCAATTCCACTATAATCAAGCCAAATAGGAGTTCCATCCTCTCGCAAATATTTTTGATATTTACTTATTCTTTCAGGATGTATTTTTAAATCATCATTATTTTTATTCAAATGATAAATATGAGAATACATAAACTATTTCTGGACATTATTCTTTATGTTAATCAGTGATTTTTTACTCTTTAACCCCGAGGCAAAATAACTACTCCAACCCAAAGGAACATACTTATAAAATTTAAGAATTCCTTTCTTAATATGATCTACAACCCATCCACTTCCTTCATCGTTAGTATTAACAATTCCTTCCTCTATTTCATACACAAATTTATCTAAAATAGTGTCAAATTCTTTTTCCTCCATAATTGTATAAATGAAAAATAACATTATTAACTAAGCAATAAAAACGTTTCTACACCAACAACCTAACTATATGTTTTTTTTTTTTTATTTTTGAAATCAAATTATTAAAATTATTAATAATTTGATTTTTTATTTAGGGAACAATTATGCAAATTCCATACAAACAATTTAATAGCTTACATATGTTTCATAACAATTTTAATTAAATCTAGGATATCATCTTTACCAAAATTTTTATTTCTTATGGTATATTTCACAAAAGCATTTATATCATATTTATATAAACGAAAATTTGCTGAGTCTCTAATATATCTTCTTAATTGCCTTACAATAGGTCTCAGTTCTTCACTTATCTATTCAACCTTTATGAACAATTTTGTGAACTCCATATTCCCACCAATATTACATTCACTTGCAACATCATTTCAACTTCTTCTTCACTATCTGTCCACTCATCAACATCAGAAAGGAATTCATCTTCTGAGCTCTCATCCAAATCTCTAAAAGCTATCTTAATAAATATTTTGCCATTCATCACTATAATATTAGAACAGAAAATAATTTTTCATTTCAAACGCACCTCATCAGAAAAAGTAATGCTGCAAGCAATTTTACCATCCGGCTCAATAACAACTGATTTAACGAATGGTTTAAACTTTGCTCCACACTTCTTCACGAGCTTGTCCAGCCGTTCTAACCTCTCGAATTGATTAATTTCCTTGCTCGGAATATCATTCATATCCGCACTCATCAACTATATAACTATATTAGAAAATATTTTTTTTCAATCTGACTTGCTAACACACTTAACTATATGTTTTTTTTTATTTTTCGTCATTATAATTTTCCCACATCTCCCACATCTCACTCGCTCACTTTCAAAATATTTAACAATCGCAATAGGCCACTTCAGAAAATACCATAATACTCTCTGTTTGTCCCCAAAATTCTGCATAAGCATTGTTTTTGTTTTCTCTTGGGACCATTGTAAGTCCAATGAGAAACTGGAAACAATGCTTATGCAAAATTTTGGGGACAAACAAAGAGTATTATGGTATTTTCCGAAGTGGCCTATTATAATCCATCGTAATCATTAATAACCAATGTCTTGAAATTACACGAGTTAATCCTATTTAGTAATGATTCTTGCTTCTCTCCCAACTCACCATTGTCCTTCGGAGTTTTTAATTCAATGGCAAATCCATTCCACTCCTTATTTGGATTTAAGATTATAATATCAGATGAGCCAATAGTATAACCTTTCTTAATCGCTTCAATTCTTTGTTCCCTAGCAGCCAGTGTACTTATAAATTCTCCAACCAGCAACGATAAACTTAACAACTCTAACTTGCAATGAATTTTCATCATGAATAGAAAATGTTCGATTTATCATACTGCCAATATATAATTAGTTTATAAAATAATATTTTTACTATCAACCCATGAATTAAATTTATTAAGGCAACCTTTCCATTTAACCAGCGCCCTATTACCTTTCTTCTTAATAACCTTTTCAATTCTAGAAACATCCTGCTAAGTTTTCTGTAATTCTTTAAAATAAAAGAATCCCCCAATGTCCTCACCCATGAGATCTCTTATTTTATAAGTTAATGGATTCAGGGCGTTGACTTCTTTAACTTCCTTAATTATAACCACTTCTTCTGTCTAATTTGGAACATATCCCTTATCAAACACTTTTCTCTTATATTTACTTATTCTAACTTTATCCCCAACTTTTAATTGCCTTTTAACTCTACTTGGTTCATTGTATAATCGTCCGTAGAGAGTATGCATAAGTACCTTATTCCTATTTTCATTCTTTCTACCCTCTTGTGGAGTCATTTCAATGACTCCAGACTGCAGTTAGCCTGTCAAGAATGGCCAGGGTAACACGATAAATAGCTCACATTCAAAATCAATTTTTTATTTATTATGGGCCAATTGTATCGCGGGCCATAACAGAAGGACGAGTCTTTTCAATATGGCGGAGACGTCGGACGCGAGCGTGAACATTTCGACTTCCGTTTCAGTAATAAAAGACGATATTACCGGGGCGAAACTACCAAAGGAATCTCCTGAAGAATGTAACTGCTAGTGTTTTAAGAGACGCTGGCTGCATGGCAGGGAAACTGGAGCAACCATGAAAAAGGCCGACCTCGTCCAAAGGTGTAACGCTGTAGCCTTTCATGACCTTTTATTTTTTCTTCAGATTATTAATTTAAACCTTCACAAACAACCTTTCAGGGTTAAGCAATATATGAAGTTTAATTGTAAACTTCATATAGTGCAAACGAGTGGCAAGTATGAAAGAATCGACTTCTCCAATTACTGCCCTACAAGTGATATTACTTATACTTTACAAGCAGCCATTTTAGATTTGTTTTATGAATGAAGGTCTTGCAATTGATAAAAAAAATAGATATCATCCATGAATATTTCACACATCTCTGAAATGAAAAACACAGCTAAAAATTGTTCCTCGTGGCCATCTTTAATATCGTAAACATGAAGAGAAAATGTAAACATTGTCCAATTCCATGCTGTGGCTCAAAATTTTTAGTTCGATTGGCAAATCATTTAAGCCAAGTACATGGCTTATCAGAGTTAGAACGAAAATATCGGTTGCAGTTCGCTAAATTACAAAACACCAACATGGTTCTGCTATAAATCAGAGAGCACAGTTAAATTGTGAGAATCTACACAAGAAGAAGAGGCACATATTGATCCTTGGTCACGCATTCAGAATGAAGTTTTTTTGCCGCCACGAAGCCCAGCTTGAAGCTCTGATGAATGAGTATGAACAACAAGGAGACTAGTCTCTGAAGTGGCCCGCATTAAAGCTGACAATGCTTTGCTTTCAGTATAAAGAAAGTAGATGACAAATGCACTATTGGAATATTTACAGTGGATGCATGTTTACTCAGACATTTTTGTTTTTGTACTCCCTCTGTACCCTTCCTTTTCCCTTTTCTGCACCCCCTCCGTACCCTTCCTGTACCCTTTCTGTACCCCTTCTGCACCCTTTCTGTACCTTCTCTGTGACCCACATCAACCCTATATCGGTTCCACATCAGTCCTGCATCGGCATCACATCGAGCTGTACAGTTATTTACATTTACTCGATTATTCTCAAAATGCTTCCAGGGGAGGCCTTTGCGAAATGTTTACGAGTACTCGAAATAAATTCGATCCTCATATTCCTATCGTCATGTTTGCATCCGCAAATTGTTGGCCCGTTAACATAAAACTTTTTTCTAATGGTAAATTAAAGAAAGTGGGTTTATTTACACGAACACGAACCAAGTCTTAGTGTTTCTCGAAAAAAAGAGCGTAAAGATGCGAACTGTTATCCATTATTATTTTCTTTGCCTTGTAAAAAAATTGTGTATTTGAACGACTGAAATAGACGCTTTTTAATTGTGTGTTTTCATTGACTAGTTGTCTTGGTTGTGCGCTTTACAAAGGTAACAAAGAGGTGCTAATTTCTAATGCAAATTCGGTCAACTCCATTGTAATTCGCTTCAATAGTTCTGTAAGCAAGAACATTATGTACAGTAATAGTACGAAAGTATAGGATTCCCGCTAAAATAAGTCTATTTCTACCGCAGAACTTTGTAAACAACGCTCCAAATAGAGTTATCAAAATAAGAAAAAAAACCATCTCATTGGCTTAATTAGAAAATAAAACAATAAAAATGATTACTAGGGATTCCTTGAAAAGGAAAGGTATCAGATCATGTTCACTCGACGACTGGTCTATTTATAACGGCATCTACTAAAACCAGGAACACCGGAACGCCACAAAACACAGAGCACCCGGGAACACCAGAAATTTACATTTTGTATTTTTGGTGTTCGGGGTGTTCCGGTGTTCCGGTATTCCGGTTTTTGTGGCGTTCCGGTGTTCTGGTGTTCATGGTTTTAGTACATGCCATTTATAAGAAAGTGAAAAACGCAGTCAATTATTCCTTTTGGTGCGCAAAATCAAAATGCTATAGCCATAAATTACACGAGAATGTTAATGACACACAGACCCTAGAAATAATCAGTGATACTACACAAAAAATGTCTAATAAGAGATTCATTAACCAACACGCCAAATTGTGATGTCCATAAGAGCGAATTTCTAACCGATTTTCTGGAGTAAAAATACAGCGTGATATTTGTACTCGTGTTGGGCGTTATTTATACTTTATTATATGGCTAAAATAGTACGCGCGCTCTGATTGGCTGCTGAGCGGGAGATATTTTCTTGTAATGACCGGGCATTATGAACATTTTTCTCGGCTCTACGGCGCTGTCAAGTTGTGAGTAAAAGCTACGAGCGCGTGGGCGAAAACAACAAAAAATATGGACAAAGTACAACTATATTTTCAATAACTGAAAGTAAAACTAGCATACAGATACTTCTTTAGTATGAGCGACGAAGAGAGCCATAACAGTAGCGAATTTCAGGGAAATCTCAGACCTCGGCCTTGAAGTATTGACCTCGCCATCGCTCGGTCAATACATCAAGGCCTCGTTCTGAGATTTCCCTGTAATGACCTCACTCTCGGTTAATAAGTGGTATCTACGAAGCACAGTTGGATAATAAAACCGATTATGCAACCACAAGAATGTACACAGATGATACTTATATTGTTTATTGCGCTGGTAAAGCGAAAAAATGCTATTTAAAGAGAGTAAAAAAATGTATACTATCCACCTTGACAGGATGCGGCTCAGTGGTTGGTAATACACTCACAAGTCCTGGCTATCCAAACAGCTACCCAAGTAATATGGATTGTACCTACGTAGTCCAAATTACTGATGGTATGGCAATGGAAGTGGACTTTCGTGATTTCGACGTTGGGTTTCTTTCGTCGTGCAAGTAAGTGAATGTGAAACCGTTAAATATATTTCTGAAATGCAGAATAAGCACATCTTCTACAAAACTATGGAGCATTTACTGAAAAACGGTAACGGATGCAGCAAGACTATAATACGACCTCCGATGGTGATAATTGCACAGTGAAGTGTCTCATAACAAAGTCACGGCGGAAAAATGACGCCGTGTACTAATACTATAAACAGATTTTGCTACATTAGATCCCCAAATGAGTCAGTCGAGGATTTGAGAGCAAAGGTAATCAATATGAACGTGGTGTATGATAAACAGGAAAAAAGACAAGAAAGGCAATATTTAGATCACAGCTTTGATAAGCTGAAATGTGACATCAGACAGAAAACCGCTTTCGGTATCATTCCCGTAAGACAGTGTATGGCAAAATGGACTTGCCAAGCACTGTGGTGCAATATTCAGCGATCGTTTCATTATTAACAATTGGTTCATGCTTTAGCGTGCTTCATCGAGTTATGCACGAAAGCACGAACGTAAGAGTAAGAAGCGTAAGAGTTGCTCGAGGCGATAGCAACCCTAGCTAATCTTGAGTGGGCTCCAAACTTCCCAAGTGCACCATAACATGTTTTAATTGATTAATTGTTTAATTAATTAATTAATTAATTAATTGTTTTATAACAATGCCGCCGTGGAAATGTACGCTAACTAAACCAATTTTATTTCCTGATTGAATACAAAATTCTCTTTACTGAAGATAAGACAACGTGCGTTCCAATCGGTTCATTTGCATCACGCCACATTTTCTGTTTCTATACTGTGAGAGGAAGGTAGTTCGAACAAACCGTCGACATCAGTTAAAATACTTCAAAAACTACATCGATTCCCTTAGCAAAGCAGTCAGATATCATGTGCAAATATTTTAAACGAATAACAAGCCTGGCTGGAATTCGATCCCAGTGAGATGTGAGCATTTCGAACGGTGCAGTTGTTGAAGTAGAAATCCTATCGCAAAGCTACTTGTGTCTTTCCCAGTTCTTGTGGGCATATTAAATGACGCTGTTTCCCTGAACTTGCTTGTGGATGTTTGGGGCGGTAATAGCAAGAGATTTGGGTCTTTCGGATGACTTTGCTGCAGGTGTGAAGGTGCTCACGCTTTCAGCGCGCATAAGAATACGAAGCACGCTCACGCCATTGAATCTGATTGCACGGATTTACTAGCTATGTTATAATAATAATAAACCAATTTCGATATTTTAATATTCAGCCTAAAAAAAAGACATTACTGCGAGGCTCCGGGGAATAAATCCCACAAATTCTATAATTTATACCCCGAAGCCTCGTGCTGAGGTCTATTGTTTTAAGCTGAATTTTAAAATACCGAAATTGGTCTATTATGGCTAACCTGTGGTTGACTCTGAATTCGAGGAAAAACCTTCAGTAATGGCCTGGTTTATGCAATTATGACAAAAAATGTTGATTTATACGATAGTTCTGCGGAACCACCGAGCTGATCATAGCCTTGAGCTAAGCTATCATGAAAGGTAAAAATCACACATACAGAGGTCAACATCATCAGATAAATAGCCACGGCAATTAATAACCAGAAGATGAAGACAACTTTCAGCTTCGCTTTTAAAATTTAACGGCACATTCGATTCAATTGTACCTTTATTATTTAAGCCCCATTTCATTAATATTTACCCGCCTTGTAACATTATTTCCTGTCACTGCATTATATTGAGGCGTGATATCCGACATACGATACTGAGACGTGAATCACAAGGAAAGTTTTTTGTCTACACGGTATGCACTGTCAATTTAGAACTGTTCTATCTAATATTCGTATAACAATCGGATCCAAGCAAAAACATCCCTTTCCAAGCGCATTACTATTTCCTGGTTGTTACGATATTTAACTGAAAATCCCTTGACAGTTTGATAGTCTAGCTATCAATAAACGAGATGCCTATTCCTGATTCTTGTCTGCGTTTTCATGATGTCTAGTGGAGTGATTAGAGAACAATCCTGGTAGACGTATCTCAATGCAGATTCTAGCGATCTTTTCTGCTGCCAGTGTTATCATTGGAATATTAAATAATTGACTTTTAATTAGTGGCTGATTAACTTTCAGTTTGCTGGCAGAAGAGGGGTTTGGGACAGCTGACCAACAAAAGGAATATCAAGAAACGTTTCTTTGAACGTTAAAATCACGTGTTATTTGTCGGTTGATAAAGTATAGCTTCGATTAAAACCTCGCCACGATCAATAAACAAATCATGTTCTGATTTGATTCAGCTACATCCGATATATGATATAGAGGAAGCCAATTTGCCGGCCTCACAAGGTTCAGTGACATTAAATGTGCGATACTAGGACGTGAACCATAAGGTCTCGTGCAGGTATGGAGCGTATATCCCGCTGCCCCAACGGTTATTATTGCAAATATCTATCAATGGAATTTTAATTAGTTGATGATTAACTTTTAATTAGTGGATATACAATACCCTGGTCACCAACAAAACGAAACAAATGAATAAACTCCGTTCAGTGCAAGCCTTGCGAGTGCTATGCGCCCGCGATTAAAAATAAATTCCGTCCCGAGCAAGAGCTCGTCATCAAATCATGAATGTCTGATAATCGTCCTTCTTCCACGGTCTTGGAGTATACAAAGGCAGTACGTATTCTCAATAAAATGGTTATCTATATTCTCTTTGTGCACAACTATCCGATCCGCCGTTAATATTTCACGGCATCTTAAATAATTTCATAGCTTTAATCAAGATGTGATAATGTTTGATCCGTTTCTCTATAACTTAAATCCGTTGCCAGTATTCAAGGCCAAACTGTAGTTCTAAATATTTCCATTCTTTGACTGCTTCTTGAGTGTGAAGGGTTGGCGCGATTGTATGTTCTTGTTCTTGTCCTTGTTACATATAAACCTTCAGGGTATATCTAACAGTTTTATATGACAATATGAAAAATAAATCTCAAGATGCTGAATATATTTATTTGTAGAGATGACTATTTGGAGATAACTAACGATGAAGGGCAGGCATTTGGTGTGTTCTGTCGAATCAAGACTGGAAAAACTGTTCTAGCAACTGGATCAACTGTGTATATAAAATTCCATTCAGACGTATTTCTTGAAAAAAGGGGTTTTCATTTATTTTTAACTCCCATTCAACTTGGTAAGTACAGCATTGAATTTGTTTTCATTCAGGTGTGGTCACTCAGCTAAATGGCGTCGTCAAACAATGCGTCATAACCGAGGTTGAGAATTTACTAAAAACAATTATTCCATTCGCCCTTGTTGGACATGAGGGGGTTGTTACCAACTCGCGCTACGCGCTTATTTGTTATTTATCACCTCATATCCAGTGGGGGCTCATGGAATAATTGTTCATTATACCGCGAATAGTATTATTGGAAAATTCATTCGGTCAGTAAATTTGCTTTTACTTTCTTCACAGGGAATGACATGCAATCGCCAGATGGTAGGTAATATTAACAATTGTTTCCATTCAGTAGAAGGCTAGTAGACAATAAAAATGAGCGGAATTAAACTGCGACATTTTGACAGACGCCATTATCAAGTAAATAAATAGTTTCGCGATAATGAACGTTCAACGTGTCAGTGAGTGCTGTATTTCATGAAATAAACACTTTCGCACGTATCGAGTTCGACTGGAGGTTTAGCTTGGGTTTCAGTTCATTCGTTGCGTGAACACGTGTAGTTGATTTTCGCGAGATACAACTGACCATAAAAAGTGAAATTAAACAACGGATAGACCAAAAGGCTTACCTCCTAAAAGCTAGGACCAATTCCACTAATGCAGAGAGAAAACTTCTCTAATCCGTCGTCTTAAAAATCCTAATAAAGTATATCGCTGACAGAGTTTGCTGGATTCACAATGCAACCGATACTTTCTGCAAAATGGACCTATAATGACGCCTTTGCTAAGTTGCTAGATAACAAACTGAAGCCTTTCTCACTGAATCCGTATACCACTCTGACACCATCTCCTTCACGACCATTAATTAGCCCATTCATGATCATTATTTAGCTACGATGCCAAATGTACCAGCTGCAACAGCCTGACTTTCAACTTTAAACGACTGTCATGCATTTATACAGTTTGCTATGGAGATTGCCGAGAACAAGAGGCTGACGTTTCTCGATATGATGACTGAGATTTGAAAATTGAGAATATATTTTATTACTGATTCTAAGGTTGTGTTCACTCTTGGTGCCCAAGCACTTGTACCTGGGCTTTGGGGAAAAAGGGTATGCCTTATTCAGCCATGGCGTGAGTACTTGAAAAAGGAATCGTAATTGGGCACCGCACCCTGGCACCAAGTTTGAACACCGCATGTTTGAATGAAAAAAAAAAAAAAAGAAAAAGCAGCAATGCAAGTTCAAAGAGTTTAGATGAATTTCATGTCGATGGGTCTCTCTTTTAACTTAAAAATTTACTTTGTCGCCCTAGTGATCCAAAACCACAGACAGCAATATATGTGTTTTTGCTTTTAAATAATTATTAGGATGTGGTAAAGTGGTAAACAACTCGCTGAGAAGTCCTGGATATCCAAAGAAATATCCCAAAAATATGCACTGCGTTTATCCAGTTAATATTCCGCGCGGCATGGAAATGAAAATTGATTTCAACTATTTTGAAATGGAGGATGGTCCATCGTGCCTGTAAGTAAAATTGCAATAAACGAAAAACACATGGGTCAGCAATATTAATCAAATAATAAAATCATTGTTTGGATATCGGTGGAAGGTAACGACTCATAAAAAATGTGTACTTTTGACGCGAGTAACCCAATTCAATACGGTGCAGTCAATAGGCCAATTCCTAGTTCTCCTTCCCCTCTGTTTCTAACGAGTCTAAGTGCGAAACTGTTCATATGGAAATAAGCTTGTTTTGCATGAGAATAAAGATGCAGGGAAAACACATTTCCTTATGAAATGGTTTCTCACTTAGAAAAATAGAGCACTCGGAATCCTCGGAAATGGCCTATTGGTTTCAGTTCACTCAAAAAAAACTATAGTATTCCGATTGGAATACTAGTTGTAAATCAAAGTTTTTTTTCAAAATTATCGGACAGTCTTCCAAAGTTCACCCCAAGGTACCCGAAGATTTCAAAAGTCGGTTGAAGCTTGTCGAAGAATTCTTATCTTGGGCCGAGAACTTCCGAAGATTCCGACTGAGGCTGGCGTCCCGAAAATTTGACCTGAAGACTCCCGAACACTTTCGATGTTGACCCTATGACTTCCGAAGCTGGTCTGAAGAGTTAAAAGTGTTTCTAAAGCGAACATAAACTGAGGAGTTAAAGACCCTTTACGTAAATGGATGGCAATTTAAAATTAGTTAGTATGCATTTTAATGGGCCGCACTATAGTGTTTGTTACTGTATTTCAATGACACAAAGTCAAGCAAAAACCACCACGTTTTCTTCGGCTACGGCAACGCCTATGGTTCCCGGATGTCGGCTAGTTCTCAGTACACCACAATCCCTGTTTTTCTCCAAAGAAATGAAAACTGAACAACGAATGTCCTAGAAATCGTCAAAACTGGACAAACGAGCTAAACTTTGTGGACATAAATGTTAAATCATAGCGATGTCACCGCAAACAGTGTTCATAACAGTAAACAGTACATAATCAGCCAAGGCTTTCAGGGCCTGGCAAACTCTTCTCAAAGCCATGAGAGTTTTCCAAGCAGAAGGGAAACTTTGGCGATTGGAGGTCAACAAGTTTCTACTGGCCTACCAATCGACTAGTCACACTACAACAGGTGTTAGCCAAAGTGAATTGTTTTTCAAAAGAAAACAGACTACCAAGTTACCAGAGTTTACAGATGGTTGAGAGAGTCAGGTGTATGTGACCTTGCCACAAGTGAGGGATTGGGACGAAGAAAATAAACAGCAGGCAAAATACTATGCTGACAACAGGTGTCGTGCTAAATATAGACCCATTGCTGTGGGAGATGCTGTATTGCTTGAGAGAAAGAGAGAGAACAATCTGTATCCGTCATGTGAGAGCCAGCCCAATGAATTGGTGGCCCGTTATGGAGTCCAGGTCGTTCTACAGTCACCTCAAGGAGTTGAGTACAAGAGGAATTTCCAGAACATCAAATACAGTACAGAGTAAGGCGGTTATAATCGGGAACAACTTCAAGTCCCGAATTGATGAAACAATTCACTCATGATAATACACCAACAGGAGTGACAGTTGCAGGTACTCCGCGTCTTTCAGGAAGAGTTTGCAAGGCCTTGAGGCCTTGCCTGCCAATATTAAAAAAAATATCTGGTGGTAGTTTAATTGTACTGAAAAAATGCGTTTTACAAATTGCAAGAAATTCCACTAGATAATTTTTGCCCAAACTTTTCTATATGAATCGGCGTATTGATTGTTAACCGAAAGCAAAAAATCAAGGTAGATCACCGAGTTAATTTTCGCACGTTTCATTTGCGGTTCAGAGAATTTCAGATATAGCACGCGCATCTTTAAAGGAAATATGGATCCAAAGCTAACGCGAGCTATGAAAGTGTGCGCGCGCGGTTGAATACCCTTTCGAGCCTCCTTAAATATTCTTTGGTTTTCACTATCCCCCGTTTCTCCTCTTGGGCCAAATCTAATAATCTTCTCCTGGGAATCACGATTCTCGTTCCACGTAGCACCACCTGGCCAAAACAAGCTAATTCTTGGGATACCAGTTCATAGGCTTTTGGGGCCTTGTTCCAGTTCCCTGTTTCCAATGCCTTTCGCACCTCCAATTCTTCTTCTTAAAATGAGACTTCTTCTATCTCTTCGATCCGTAGGGCAACTGGTACTACTTACCTGGCCACTTCACACACATACCTCTCATCTTGCAGATTTCCTTTCGCCCATGGTATTTTTTTTATCCGGGACAAGGCATCCGCAATGTTCTCCCTAGAGATCGCGTAACAATTTTTTTTTAGTTAAAAAGTTACAATCACAACATCCAACGTTCTATTCGAGCGGACGGCTTCCAGTTTGGACCATAGATGGTTCTCAGCGCTTGACGGCCAGTCACTAATTAAAACTCAGGTAAACCACACAGGTATAAATTGAATCGTACGCAGGACCATTGCGTCTTTCCTAGTTTGGCTATACCGACATTGATGATGAAGACTTTATTAAAGTGTCATAGTATTTAGCTTTATACGAACTAATTGCCGACACTATCAGTATATGTTATATGAAGTAGTTAGTTGGGTCCCATAATGCTTTGGGGAGGTGTGATAATAAATGCGTGGCTTCCTGCACGTACATCTTTCGTTGAGGTAATTTCAAGCTAGTATGCCCCAAAACATGGTGTCAGAAGTAAACAAAGTCAGTAAACACGTCTTCTAGAAGTAGACAAGTACAAGGAGAGCTATTTCATTGCAAGTTACTCCGTTTTTGCAGCGTAGCAGCGCGTTACGCATCGAGCACGTGGAAGTTCAGAGGCCGCCATTTTGGAACTGTGAGTACAAGGTTTATTTCATCATGTCAGTTTACAGCATACCGCCACCACCGTTTACGAATGTGAAAGATGATGTCTCCACCAACTGGACCATATCCACAATGTCTTGCTTGTTTCCGCAGTCGGAGCACAAATGAGTCGACATCTTCTCCCGGTTCTTGGTGTAACTGGCGAAGAACGTGTCTTTCGTACGCGGGATTTTCCTGCACTTGAAAATAAGCATTCAGTGTTCGAACAGCTGCTCGATAAACATCATCCTCTTGGCCTTCAGGTAGAGCGACGATTGCCAGATTTTCGAAGATGTCCTGCACTCCGGAACCAGCCCGATAGAGTAATTCGCTTTTCTTTCTCGCGGCGGTTTGGAGGTTTGCCTTCCCTTCGGCAAAATACGTAAATCCTCGAAGCCAAACACGCCATCGCTCACTCAATTCCGATTTCGAGCCCGTAATATCCATCGGTTGGATACCTGTTGACGCCATACCACTCTAAGGATTATTCTTGCAATCCTCGTCGCCAATGTAATGTCTGCACTCCAGACTGGTCCTCGATGGAGGCGGATTCCGAACAAGAAAGCACACACACGCTTAGGCCGCCATATTAGTTTAATCCGCGCTACCCATGATCCCTTAGGGCTGAGCCCAACACAGGCGACCCAATACAATCGCTACAGTATCAACGAACGCTTTTCATTCAACTAATTTATTCCGAAGTTTTCACGTTACCAGGCACCAGCCAATAGCGAAGCTCCATCTTTCTGTATATAAAAACACACGACGCACAACGTCAGCTCTTTAATCTCTTTACGGTGGCCAATTGACATTATCAACCCAGTTGATAAAACCAAATTATATTGTTATAGTTCCAACCGACGCAGCACCACAGTTTCTTTAGAAACTTACCCCCTCTAAAATAAAGTGAGTCGAGTTGAAAGGTACATAACCACACTGCCAATAAAATCACCAAATTGCCATTGTGCTACGACGTATACGGGTTTACAGCACCGGTGCAAACAGCAGAAGCGGTGAGCAAAAGCGGTACAAATAAAGAGAAAAACAAGTCGGGAACTGCTGACTTGGGAGGTTTGAAAGTACAATACTGCGCTTACGTTGTGATTCTCAGCTGTCGATCGAAACCTGAATTTTTCGTTGAACATTTAGAAGACCTTCACAGCTGGCAGAATAGACGATTCTTTCCTATTCCATACTGTACGGTGAACTTAAGCCCGAGCCGCCGGTGTATTTTGACACTCACCACACGGCGGTAATGTTTACAGTACGTTTGAGCACTATGTCGAAAATAGCAAATGATGTCTTCCGTACTACAGCATCCCTTGGTCGACTTGCTCTCCTTCCTCTGTTCTTCGTCATTTATTTAGCTGTTTTATCGGCTCCTTTCTCTTTAATACTTGATTAATTCTTTGACAGTGCTTTGTCGGCAGTTTAATTCCTGATCTTGATTTCTTGCGGTACCTCGCGACTTCCTTGCTGTTTTGTCGGGTCCATTCTCACTAAAACTCGTTGATCTTTGCTACTTTCCGTTTGCTTTTTACGTGATGGAGCTCCACTATTAAAAATCAGTTCCAATTGCAGAAATTCCGCCGAGGAACGACCGTGAAAAATGATAAAATCCGAACTGAACGTGAAAACAAGAAATGATGTGGACTTGAGCCGGCGATCCAATGATATGCCAGTCCAATCTGAGCCCGCGATCTAATGATATAACATACCTGGTCAGCGGTCAACTTAAAAAATGACCTCAATGAGTCTCATCCTGAGCCCGCGATATGGTCATGTGAAACTGGTCAGCGGCTACCTTCTTTTGACAGCTGTCAATTGACCATAACATGGATGCCATTTAACAAGGATGTAAGCTGATAATAAGGCTGACAAGGTGTTGACAAGGCATAGCTCTTTATGGCCGCCATGTTGCGCGACTCCGTCGTCGTCGTCGTGCGTACGCGCCCACGAGCAATACCGCTATCCATGATAACCATGGAAAAATCAACTAATGGGTTTCGTTTCCTTTCCCATATGAGTATGGGGCTCCGCTTGGCGGCCCTTCGGGCCGCCGCAGCTCCGCTAAAATTAGTTGGTGTGCGTTTCAATTAACCTCACTAACCTGGCTTGAGAGAAAATTATTTTGATTTTCTTACTGGAAAACAAGGCTAGTCGGAGCCCAATTTAAAAGCCTTTCAAATTGGCATCCATTTAGAATAGGGTCTATACAGGATACTAGTTACGTTCCAAATACTCATTTTCTACTTCAGCATACTCGTTATTTTAAATTGTATACGATAAATAAAAATATAAAGAAATAAACAATGAATAAATTGTTTCACTTATCTTAGAGTGCTCTATCCATAATGACAGAAAGCCATTTCGAACTCCCTACTTTCAAGTGTAGGTTGCGCACCAATCTTTCACTGCAACTGAGAAGTCAAATGCTTAAAATTAGATAAGTCTCTCCTGAAATTTTCTAAAAATGTGATATTGTACTGGCAAGAGTTAGTACACACGGTTCCGGAGACGAAAGCGACGTAGTCAGTCACATTATTTGGAAAAATCGGATATAAAAATAAAGAAAAAGTCAGTTTGCTTCAGAAATCGGTATAAAAGCGGCCGACATTCAAAATGTATTCTCTTTTGTAGATGAACAAAAACTGCTATATGTATTTTC
This sequence comes from Blastomussa wellsi, assembly GCA_947652115.1. Classification (NCBI taxonomy): domain Eukaryota; kingdom Metazoa; phylum Cnidaria; class Anthozoa; order Scleractinia; family Plerogyridae; genus Blastomussa; species Blastomussa wellsi. The sequence continues at coordinate 19,555,536 of OX393566.1, read as the reverse complement.
ATTCGACAACATTTCCAGCTAAATTGCAACTTTCTACACTATCACGGGCTATTATCTGCGATACCTCTTTCTTGGAAAGAAATCTCTTCCTCTGCACCAAGATATAGACAATATAACTTGTAAAACAATATCGTAAAAATCGTAAAAATATCTTTCCGTCTTTTCAGGTGTGGTTATGATCCATCTCAACGCCGCAAAGTCTACTCACTCCCTTTTAGCGTTACAAAAGAAGTAAAATTATCTGCTTTTCAATATAAAGTAATAAATAGTATTATATAATATTCTTCGTACCAATAATCTGCTCTATAAAATTAAAAAAAGATCGATTCGCCAGGTTATAACATCAATGTTTTGACCCTTGTTTTTGAGTGAACTATCCATTAATGGCAAAGATTAAACCCTTGCAGAGACTGTAGCTTACGTTCTGGAGGCGCCAGATACCGTGAAGATGATTTGCGTTTATAGAATTTTAGTTATTTTACGAAGGTTGTCTTATAATGGTGCTAATAATGGTGAATCTATACTGCATGTACTTCAAAATTTAAAAAGTGTTATCAGCGAAAATGACCTTCTTTCGAGACGTTTGTCAATAAAATTGTGTCTCAGGCGATGCCTGGTGAATTCGCAAACAAACAAAAGAACTGCTCTCGCAATGTTTCCCTCGAGCATTATTGAACTATTTTTTTTTTATAATATGCAGTTTTTTCTGTTCTTAAAACATTACAGAGAGACACCCCTGGTTTCGATGTTTTAAGATCGAAAACTTTTTTTTTTTTCGGTTTAGCTGAAATAATCCTGAGCAGCAGCTAATCGAATTAGAAACCTATTGAAGAATCTCAAATCATTTGATAACTAAACTACCTCTTGCGGTTAATCTAAATTAACTTGTCAGGTATGTCGTCCAGGACTTTCGAAAATAAGGCCAATATAGATATTTAAATCAAAATAAAACAATTCCGACTGAACTCGTCGTCATAAACTACCGGAGTTAAATTGCGTCTTTTAGACTCGGTTCTCTGCCGTGTCGAATTCAATTTAATTAGGCTCGGCAGTAATGCGGCTGTTAACTCTGCATTGATACTGCCGTGTATGTTGGTCAGCGGAAAAATGTTACACAGTTTACGTATCCAATATAGCGGACCAAAATACTCAACGAAGGCTTATTGCATTAGATTCGACACGGCAGAAATCCGACGTTTTAATCGGTGTCGGATAATGCGACAAGTCAAGTCGAACGTGCAGCAGAAATACGGCAGCCGATTCAGACGTCATATTTCTGCCGAATTTAATTCTTTGAATTGAGAATTCGACACGGCAGAAATGCGACGTATGAACAGTGACTGTAGCGACAGTGTTTAGGAATTAAATTCAACTGCACGCGACCCTCGCTTTTGCCAATAATGGTGAATCCATACTGCATCTATTTTGAATTTGAAACAGTGTTATAATGAAACATGTTCTTTGTTCGTTTTCAGTTAAAATACATCATTAATCCACGTTTCTCTATCGGATGTGATTCCTCTTGAAATTAATGTTAATTCATCCCAAACAAAAAAACCGAAATAAGTTGATTTTTTGCTGGAAAAGTAGCAACAAATGGGGATGCCGAAGGTCGAAAGGTGCTTCTTTTGTGCTTCAGCAGTATTGCATTATGCATTAAGACCAAATGGCGAATCAACAAGAAAGCAAGGGCACACAAAGGCAACCCCTCTTGAGAGATGAGTATTAGTCAATTTTTAAGTAAAAATTTCGCGGATTTTTGCCTCAAGATCACTCTGATAGCGAAGACTATGTTGAAGGTAACACTCTAATTCAAATCCTTAAAACCTGTAACTGACTTGCTAATCATGTTTGTGCTGATTCTACTTCGCGCGTATCTATTTATTTCGAATTGTATTCGCACCAAAACTAACTAAAATTAGGCACGAGCCGTTTGAATCGTGTGGCTGAAAAGTGAAAATTGAAAATTGAAATTTAAAAGTTATTTGGGTCGACCCGAATAATTAAGTTCGGCAGTTGATTCAAACGTGGAACTTTCACATGTGCCGAACTCAATATCGCGTAAGAGGAAAACGGTGACTTTTGCAGTTGTACACTTTATGGAACGAAATAAATACTCGTCACCGAACTCTACAATATAATGGGACCGCATATCTCTTTTGCTGCAGTTGCTTTATAAAAAAAGCACAAACAACACTCTTTGAAGATCGTACTTGTAATGCGGTCGCCAGGCTTTGGTCAAATTTCTTCAGTATCGTTTAGACTGTACTTTAACTACTGACTTAAGTTTCTAGCCTTGTCTTTTGTTTTATTTTGGTCTAGACGCATATTCAACAATAAAATGGGAAACAGTATGCGAATTGTGTCCGATAAACTCTGGCTACATTTTTTGCGGTCCAGTGTTATGTCGTGCATTTCATGCACGACCGCGTTTTTGACAGCTCACTCGCCAATGACAAACTCTCTTATATCAAGAAATACATTAGCGTAATTTATGCATTAGGTTCGGCACATGTAAAGACCGACGCATGAAACGAAGTCGATCTTTTGCCGTTCTATTCGACAAGCCCTGTCGAATAGAACGGCAGGTCGACCCAAATACAAATCTGTCGAACCGTACATGTGCCGAACCTAATTATTAGATTCGGCACATGTAAAGTTCGACGTTTGAACCGGACCTGACTAAGAAATTTCACATCTCCCACGAGGGGAAGCTCTGCTGCTACAAAATTACGAGCGAAAGGGACGAAACGGCACCATGTCGGAGATATTGCATACATTATAGTTCACCACTAAATGTTCTCCGATTAACATTGGTCTAAATTAAACACGTGACGCGATAGTGTTCATCCGCGGAGGGCACTATCAGCGCATAGTGCTCGTCCGAGGAAAATACCCGGATGGATAGTGCCCGTCCAATAATTTTTTGGTAAACAACGCTATTTGATTGATCTGCATTTAGAGGGTTCCTTGCCTGATTTTCGTTTATTCGTACATTTGGGCTTGCAGCAAAAACTCAACAAGCTATTTTGTGAATCTTCGCGCGGAAGAAAATTTAGTGTTGAACAATAAAGACAATGGAGTGTTTATGTCTCGGAACTATCGGTCTGATAGTTGCCCCTTTGTTATAAGAAAATCAAATTTCCACGGGGCAACTATCAGCCGATAGTTCCTCGACAGAAACACTCTATTGTTTAAATATAACAAATTCTTATCGTTTTCTCAGCTGTGACTATTTGGAGATATCAAACGAAATGAACAAAACGCTTGGCATGTACTGTGGAGTGAATCCTGTTCGTTACGTCATTGTGACTGAAGACCTCGCAGTGATAACATTTCACTCAGACTACAGTGTTGAAAGAGGAGGGTTTTTTATATTTCTTACTTTTATTCCAGTTGGTAAGTGCAATTACATTTGAAACATGTTGCAATTAGGCAATGAAATAAGGGGAATACAAGGGGAATATTCACTCCAGGTTTTTTAAAAAGGGCTTTGTCAAGTCCTAGACGGATTATTTATTTTTTGAAGAAATGGAAAACTCCAGAGAGGCAGTGTATTGCACATTCTTGTCGATTTACCTATCCATTCTCTTCTCCATCTGCATGCTCGTCTGCTCTTCCGTCCACCTCTCTGTCCTTCTGCCTGTCCTTCTGTCTGTCTTTCTGTCTGTCTGTCTGCTTGTCTGAATCTCTAGCTGCCTGCCTGATTTCTGTCTGTCTGCCTGTTTGCAATTGTCTGACTGTGTGGTTACTTGTCTGGCTGTCTGTCTGTCTGTCTGTCTTCCCCTATCTTTTCTTGCTTGTGTGACTTTGTGCATGCCCCTATCACTGTCATCATCATATCATAAACATAAAACTTTATTAACGTGTCTTAATAGTTAGCCTTGGGAAGACACCCCTAGTGTACTAATTGGGGACACATAAAAATAGAAACTACTAGCTGTGCTCTGTGATCTTTTGGCTGTTTTGCTACTTCGAGATTTAGTTCTTCTTTCCCAAGCATTTGTGCTAAAAACGAAAAAAAGTTGAAGCAACAAGTATACTTGTAAATCTACCATAATCATTAGTTGATATTGCCGGTATCTATGACGGGGAATGTTTTATGAGAACCTTGTTTCAACATCGCTCACCTTGATTCTGTCACTGCTAATCAGCGGTTAGGCGTCCATCCAGTACATTAAAGGTCACGGGTTCGACTCCAGTTAGGGCCCCAGATTTTTGTCAGAGTAAATTGACTTGAGAACGCTTGCAAATTATACATTTAACATGTTGTTAATGATTATTTCAACAGCTTTACCCAAGGTAACATCACCCGCCTCCGTTGTGCGATCATTAAAGTATTTCAAACTCACGTGTTCAGCCATTGGTAGTTCTCCCTTATACACAGCGCTAATAAGGGAATCTGCCACTCTGATTAACACAACCAACACAGCAACCATAAATTTATACGAGGAAGGAAACTATACTTGCGTAGCCACCAACAAACATGGAACAGACGTGAGAAACTTCGTTGTCAAATTCAACGGTAAAACGTCTTTTATTATTGTTATTATTTTTGAAATGGAAAAGTGATATTTTTTAAACACTTAGAGTGTAAGTTGTTTTTCACTTAGACCCTAAATAAAACGGCTTACAGAAAGAAGCCAAATTTTATTTAATCTAACCAGAAGCCATAATCGGGGACGGAGACCGTAAGCGCGTGCCATTTCTAGTATTGGGGCTGTCCCCATTTTTTGGGACAATTTTGCTATTTTAAGAACCAAATGCGCCATCACCTGAGACACTCGCACGCCCTCCCGCGAGGATTTTTGCGAGGACGCCTCGCGGAGAAAATGAAAACAAAATGGAGTCAAAAATTACTTCGTTAGTGTAAACTACTTTGCAATTTCTCTCAGCAGTTTTCTTTCCAAATCTAAGTAAAGCCCCAGCTGTGAACTCCCGTGACAGTGACCAAGAACGTGTGGACGATAAGAGTGATCGGGATGTCTGCAGTGACATTTTTTTGCACAAATCCAGTGGCGAAGACGTGTCGGATATATCAGACGAGAATCTCGCAGCGCTCAAAACAACGTTTCACAGCGTCACAATATCGAGATACAAGGTATTACGGCGAAAAGGCAACAAAAAATGTTTTTGCTGAAATACAATTGATACCACGCCGGTCTTTCTTTGATTCTTTGATTCTTTCTTTGTTTGTTTCAACCTCACCACGAAAGTATGAAGGGAAAAATGTGAGGCTATTTGAAGGTCACCAAGGGTGCAGGATGGTAACACTGGATAGCCATGAGAATCCACTTATTATAACACTCCTGATGAACTGCAGGATGGATGACCCCGAGTTAATTTCTTCCCGGATACCTTACTCCATTCAAGAGAACGGAACTTTTATCTCAATTCCTTAGGCAATAGGAAGGACATATTTTGTGATGACAATGAAGCATGGGCGATGAAAGGAAATAGGGAGAAGTTGTATTCTGTTACAAAGAATTCAGAAGGTCAAGTTTCTTCATTATACAAGGCTTCATCAGAGGCAGATATATCAGTGAGAAGGCACCCATAAAGTTGCAAGTCCTGTCCTGAATTTAACAAGACAATTGTAACTATTCAATATTATTACTGGGAAGGGAAGCTAAGGAAGTTCAAAGTCGCTGCTCATGGCAATCGCAAGGTTGGATCCTCGGTGCCACCATATGTGAAGACAAAAGGGAGCAAAAAACAAAGCCTGGTGCAAAACCACAGGTAACCCAAGCTCGATATATGAGCAGCTCTCTATATGTTGGGTGGGCGAGAGGGTCCGAGAGTATTGATTTTTAACGGAAACAAAGGACTTTCGCCCAGAGTGGAAGTAATTTGAGTCTTAGGCTGGGTCGCTAAGCTAACTTTCGACCGTTTGGGTAACGCGGAGCTTGAAAAAACCGATGTCGCTGCCTTAAAACGGGAAAGTTTTCAGAGATTGCCGACGTTTTATTCGGTCTCTGTGAAAAATCGACGCGAGCAAAGACCAGGGATAGAAAAAGTAACTATCGTCCGTGATCTACCCGGAATTTTGGAGGCGACTGGAGCTGCTGGAGCGAATTCACGGCCGTTTTCCTTCGGCGGATCGGATCGACTGCTTCGTCGGAGTACCCAACCTTGGGAAAGGATATGTAGAGAGAGCAAAACCGGTTCAACTAAAACTAATAGAATGTCAATAAATCGACTCGAAGACAACACAGGAGGGAAAAACCAGTCAACTAAAGGTAAGACGATTTTTATTTAAATTGCTACATTTTCATAGGTTACAGAAACAATCGTTATTTTCCCCATGCAAATCCTTATAAATATGTAAATCACTCGAGTAACGTAACATGCAATACAAAGGTCAACATATAAAGAGCTGCTCATATATCGAGCTTGGGCTACCTGTGGCAAAACCTATCAGAGAACAATACAAATCCTAAACGTGCACTTTTCAAGTCGATAAAGGATAATGGAGGGGTTTGTGGTGCTCACAGCGTGAGTTCTTTGCCAAAAAATGTACGACAAGTGAAACACTTAAAACATCAGCTTGGACTTACATCCTCTGCAGCCTCAAAAGGTAACAGTGATCCACTGATGGCGGTGCTTGAGCTCCAGAAGGGCTCCTTCTCAGGATTCATACGTGAAATCACTTGTAATGATCTGCCAACAGTGGTTCTCTTCACGGACCAGCAGAAAGATGACATCATTCGCTTCTTTTGCCATAAGGAACCTAACTTTGTTTCAGAACTTGGAATTGACGCTGACTCGTCCCCAGTCGTCTCCTGTGAGAAAATAGCAAGACGCAATGGTTGATGCGCTTGTTATTTTTTCTGATAAGAGACGACTGGGGACGATTCAGGAATTGACGCAACATTCCAGTTAGGTCAATTTTACTTGCTTGTAAGAACTCACAAAAACTTCGGGAATGAGCAATTATTGCAACAGCCAGTGGAAAATAGGCTCTAACCTTGAAATGAATAGAAGAATTAAAATTCACAGACACGGTTTTGTTGGTAGGCTATCTGACAACAATTTGGCCAAACTTCAGCCAAATTGGTCCAGGGGCTGCCGACTCCGAGTTAAGTTCGTTCAGTTCGCCCAAATGTTCATATCGAGATACAAGGGAAACTTGAATTTCGACCGCAATGAGATAAGAGACACCTAGGCTAGTTTTCGCTTAATCGAACGTCCCGTCCGAATAACATTTTTCGTGGATTATTTTTTTAAATGAAAGCTATTCCTAAGATTTATCGAATTATTCAAAACTCAAAAATTATGCAAAACGGTCAATTTTGGGTTGGCTGATACCTTAATAATTCTGGGCTGCAATATTTCCACGATGTTTACTTTTGTTTGGTAACTGGTCATTAATTAGGGTCAGTGTTATTTCCCTGGTGTTGGTTCTAAATCATTTTAGTGCCTGCTAATGAGTGTTTTTCACTTGCAAAAATAAAAAAGGTTTTTCTATTAGCTTTTCTTTGATCCATCTCCTATAAGTAGCATGAGTACCAAAGTACCAAATATATACGCATTATGATTGGTTGATGAAGTGAATACAGGATTCAGGGCCACTATGGTCCACTTCAGTTACATATGTCAGGACCTTTGGTAGAGCGGGGAATAACACAATAGATTCTTATTAATTCTTATTAAACGACATACAAATCAGTGGCCCTGTGTTCTGTAGCTAAGCCAATGCCTGTCAACTATCAGAGTACCGATCAAGCTGGGTACCAACATGGCGTTTCCATACTGAGCTCTATAAATTTGCGAGAAATGCTTCGGCAAATAACTCACGCATGGTGTAACGCACAGACCTGAGACTTAGAGATGTTGTTTACCTATTAATATTTTATAACATTTGAGTTTATCAGATTTTTTAATTGCGTGGTTTCGAGTTTATATTTTGATGGCGTGACAGTGAAAACCACCTATATGAAATTGGCCAGATTTATACTAGAGACGGATCATCCGTCTGGGATGAATTTGGGCAGATAACAGTATCTGTCCGATAATTCGTCTGTGTATAAATACGGACAAACGTACGGATCATCTTACCGATCGATAGTTCGTCCAAATTATGTCCCGTATTTATACTAGACGGAGGGCTAACGCTCGAAACGTCAGCACTTGAATCTCTTTACGGTGGCCAATTGACATTATCAACCCAGTTGATAAAACCAAATTATATTAGTTTTTGATTGTGTGACAAGTCACGTCAAGAGTCAAGAACTTTATTACCTTTATTACCACCAATTGTATGGTACCATGCTGACTGTATTGGCCTTTCTGAGGACGCTATGGTTGCTGGGTCGTTTTTCTGCAATGACTGTCATCATTAGTTACTGGTATCTAACAAAAGACAACCTTTCTGAATGTTTTTGAAATAACCATAACATGGAATGTTATGACTAAAATTGTCCTAAAATGTTAAAATTTCATTCCAGGACAAATCCATCAGGAACATCTTCAGATACCCCAGGGAGGTGAGGCATTTCCCGCCAAATATTTCTCCACATGATGGGGCATTTGTCACTTTTTGCACGCTAATGAAGACCAATCCCCACCTTTTGCCCGGAGTGGGGGGGGGGGGGGGCGGTGGGGTGGGTTGGGGTTTACTTTGACTGGTGCATTAAACAAGTGCATTTTATCGCCGGATAGCTTCACCAAATATCCAGGAAATGAACTATAAGTGTACTATGTCTTCCATACGGAATTCGAAGTTGACAAGAGAATGACTTCCTTTTCATTCTCAACCTTTGCAGATACTTGCAGACAATCGAATGCGCGACAGTCTGTTACTCGTGACTCTTGACTTTACGTGACACTGATCATGCAACACGGCAACGTCCACAAGAGAACCCACGGAAATTTGCGCGGAATCGCGCGAGTATATGACATCGAGGGTGGCGCAATTTGTTCTAAAAATAGCGGATCCCATGACTTACGGTCTCGTCCCCCATTATGGCTCCTGATTTAACATATAATGTTTACTTGGTACTTCACAATTACTCAACGCCTTCCACTAATGATTCAGAATTTCTATAATCCGTTTTTTTTTATATCATCATCATCATCATCATCATCATCATCGTCATCATCCTCATTACCATCATCATCATCATCATTTTTTTCTTTGTAAACTTTATAAACATTCACTTGTACTATTGTTTTCAGACTGTAGACCTTCCTGTACAACCAGATGGAACCAAGATTGGGGCAATATTCTTTCATGCAGCAATATGGCGCCACTCGAAGAAACTATTAAATGCACGCCCTCATTTACAAATAAGTTGTAAGATTATACATTTACTGCAATCAGTATAGTAGGTATTTTTGTATTTATATGTAGTGATAACAGTTTCTTTTGTTTCCCGTCTCGGGAAATATTGCGATTCGAGGGAACAATGTTAACTGGCTTCCCAACGAAGACATTAGAAGATTGAATGTAAAAACAAATTAGGCTTCTTTTCTGTCTTGATACGTGCAATTACATCAACGCAAATCGGTAAAATGAAGGTTTAATTTATTCTCTACTTTACTAACTTCTTCAGAAACTAACAAGAATAATCTTTCATTCATATTTCGAATCCAATTTACAGTCCTTCGTCCGACAATAAAAATATTATGAAAGACTGACAATGACGACAAACCAGTCGAAAGTCATTTTCATATTTAAGCTAATGTACCCTGTAGATGTACCCTGGGCGCCAGAGGGCTTTTTTGTTTTTGCAATGTTACTCGCTCAAGGGCCTTGGCCGGGAAAAAGTTTATATTGATATATTTCATGTGACCTGGGAGTAGGAAATGGGAGTGCGTGTGGTGTAAAAAATTCCAGCTGTTTAAAAATTATGTATCTCAATTCCATTGACGAAATAGTTGTCATTGTTAAACCAGAATTGTACTTCCGTTATTAATTCCCGTGCCTACAAGATGACCCTGAATCTTTATTAGAATGGAAGACATGTTGTTTTTTTGTAAATTAATGTTTTGTTCATTAAGATTGAACTGGATGGTTGTCTTACAATTCTATTACTATTGGGCTCCTCTAGCGGCTCATCGGGCAACCAGAGCTCTGCTATTATGATCAAGAACATTTATACACTAAATTGAGGGTTATTGAATTACAAGGCAAAACGACAATTAGGAGCTCCACTTTTAGGTTTGGGTAAATCTATTTAATGATTTCCTTTCAATTATCCGGCGTATAAAATCTTTCTGCAGGCACATCTCTAGAAGCGCTTCTTCGTTTTTACGCAATGGAATGTTTGACCACCTTGTAGAACTGATAAGTCTGTAAGTTATTGTCCTTGAAACAGACGTACACTTCAAACGGTTGTCTGTAAATTGTGACTGGTAGATCCAAATCTAGTCAATGGTTGTCTGCCATTAAGTATTAATATATCAGTTAATCCCAACTGTTAGGTCAGTTTTCTGCATTCAGTGCTATTAATTACATGCATTAAAGTGCCTATGAAATAAAATGAGCTGTTTAAAAATAAACTTATTCGAAAGGCCTCTCATTCCATTGTATTATGCAAATTACTGATGACGCCATAAGGTGTATGTGTGTAAAAACACAAAATATGGCATATCTCTGCAAGTAATGATGCAATGCAATTGGGACTTTGCAAGCACATTGCACCCTAAGAAATACACCTCTTGATATATATTTTGATGTTGCTATGGAAACAATCTTGGTTCCAGTCTCTTTCCTCTTTAAATCAAGTATCACTCGTTTGTGACTGTATAGAGCAAATACAGGAGTATTATAGATTATAGATTAGAGATCTTGGACCGGAAGTGTCGCCATACAAGACCAAACTATACACAATCAGGTGTATTTCTTAGGCTATAACATGCTCACAAAGTTTCAATTTCATTGCATCATTACTTGCAGATATATGCTATATTATTATCTCCATAGATCACAAAGGATGACGTCATCAGCTTATTTTTCAATAGCTCGTTTTTTTCCATTTGATATAAATTAATACTGCCCTTTCAACAAAACACAGAAAGTATTACAAATAGACCAAACTCGTTTTCCCCTTCCATCGGACGAAAAAAAAGACTGAAATAAATGAAAACGCAGCCTCAAAAACGTCAAAAACACCGCTCGAGCAACTAAAACATGGATGGTAGTAGGGGAAGAATCGTGTAAACGAGAAACATTCAACTCTTTCCAAATTTCGTAGTTTTTTTTCTGCCCAAGAAGAAAGCACTGCTTCTGTTATTTTGCAGTTAATCTATATAAAATGCATTTTCCTAGAAACATAACTATGACTAACCATAGAAAAGGTGGTCAAAAGAGATTATCAGGCGATATTTTTCTGAGTTTCCGTGCCAACGAAAAATGTCTTGACGCTGCAAACTTGGGATACGATCGCAAGTTTCTTTCGTAAATATCAATTTTCTGTTTTGCGTCACGTGACATAACGAGTGTCCCGATGACCCGATGCACTACATTCTACTACTGTGTAAATTTAGTTACATGAACGCAAGGTTATGTCAAGTTACAGTCTACTGATTTTTCCTGAGCAAAGGACCTTAAAGATACTGTAATGGACCCTTAACACGTTGAAAATGCAATTTCCGTCATTGGTCATTGAAATTTGTAATTTACGTCACTGTTTATTTCGATTTTTCCAATGATGTTGGGATAGTTCGCAGCTCTCTGGAACCCTTAATTTCATTGGATCTTAATAGCACGGAGCTCTATTGTTTTCGGACTAAGGTCCGTTGTTACTGTTGTTTGTTAATCGTTTTTTTCAGCCAATACTGTGGGAACTTTTAAAGAGCTGCGTACCGCCCAATGATATTTGATATCTGAAACATTCACTTTAATATTTTTTCAGGGATCTATCTCTTAATGCAATTTCGTCGCTGTCTGATGGAATTTTTAAGAACCTGGCAATTCTATCACGTCTGTAAGTAGTGGTCAAGATTTATCAGCAGGGGCTGTTTAATTAGAGAATTTCCTTCCTCGGAACACCACACACCGCACCATAATTTTAGCTATCATAAAAACATACCTATCATTATAATTTTAAAATGAAAGCTTGAAGTGCTATCTACACTTCAGCCAAATTACTTGGTATCTGCTTTAAAAAATCCTACGAGTGCAGAACAATTTTACCCTAGCGATAATCATCTTTTCACGGCAAATTTGTAAACAAACGGACACTGTCTAATAGACCTATTTAGCTTAGTTTGTTTGTTGTCCCATTGCAGACCACGTGATGTTACCCTTGAGAATTATTTCTTTCAAATCCAAAAAATTCCACGTGAAAATGAATGCATAATTTGCAGATAAACAAAGGAAAAATTCTTTAGGGAGCATCAGCTGATCCTCAATGGCCAATTTACATACGAAGCTGAAGAGGTCTGTTTTACAAGTCTCTCCACACCCTTTGACTTGATGACCTAGATTTTTCGGACCCACGGCAAATCTTGAACTCGCAGTAACTGTAAACGATGAACAACTGTGCAATTACAAACAGCAGAGGTCTCACTAAAATATTGCTCCTTGGGTTTAAAAAAAAATGGCTGCTTTGTTCAACTTCAATTCCCGGGTGATTTTTCAATTTATTTCCGTTCACCCTTTTTACTCCACATTCATGAAAATCGAGATTTCTTGGTCGGTCTACTATATCAAACCAATAGTCCACCATTATTTTTAAATTTGTACATATGAGTGGAGAAGCCTAAGTTACTTCTGAGGGTCTTGCGGATGAATTAAAGGCATTTTCTGCTTTTCGGAGGCTGAAGATATTAATTTAAGCTATCTATCTTATCACAATATATGCTTTCCGTGTCTTTTGCTATCAAATTTTATTAATCTATTATCCGCTAAAATTTGGAACTTAATCAATGCCTCAAACGATTCAATCAACTATGAAGGGTAGAAGTTCCATTTATGAAACATTTTGTCTGTTGTTTATGACTTAGGCTTCGGTAGTTCGTTAAGACAGGCTTGATTTTCCAGTATAAAGTATTGTATAGTTTTTCCCAGTCTGTGTGCACCTGCAGTGTACATAACAGTGTACTTTTTTTCGTTTCTCATTTGTAATGAAGTGTACAAAACTAAATCAGTACTACAATCATAATTTCCATATGACATTCCAACTGTATGTATCACATGTACAATTGACCAGTTGTTTTGTTAAGCTATTAATTATTATATATTATGTTGCATACGTACAGGTTTTTATCATCGAACGCCATTACATCTCTTTCCGACGGGATATTTTCCAACCTAAGAAATCTTGAAGTTCTGTAGGTGACATAAAACACACATGCAGTGAACATTTATTTATTCTCGTAGCGTTAGAATCCAAGAGTTGCGAACTCGAGTAGATATTAAACGGCTAATCTGAAGGGTGCTACGTCATCGTCCGTACGCATCAAACTTCCAATCCGTTTCAATCCATTCCATACTTAGTCATCCTTGTTCCTTGTTCCTTCGGTGTTTTTCAAACTATTATTTATAGATTTGCTACATTTTAACGGTAATTTAGGTATCTAGAAGAAATGACTCAAATTACGATATCGTGACATAAAAAAGGACAATACAGGGAACCAAACAAAAATACACGAGGTCGGCACGAAGTAGAGTTGTATATTTTAAATTACAAACAAAAAACTTTTTCTTGTCTAGCGCACATTTTGCTTGTTTGTTATTCTCTTTCTTTACGTCTGCCAGAGAGTTTTAAGAATTCAAAATAGAGTAAAAGAAGGAAGGTGCATACATTTCCTTGGCATACTTTTCTTGCCGAGGATTTTGTATCAGCAACGTTTTGTATAAAACACATTTGGACTTTTACAGCTAATTGATTCTTCATTACGTGTCGAGCAAATCATCATGACGCCCCTCGATGTTTTTTTCTCTTTAGTTAACTTTATTGCATGACTCGTGCTAGCCAATGGCATCTACAATTTATAATAATTCACGGTTGGTTTTTCATCGGATCATCAACCGACAGCTACCTTTTTGCTCCCAAACTGAGTTAACTATAAATAACAAAAAAGGTGACCCAAGGTTGCAACGTAACGTTTGACGAAATTGCCTTCTTTATTTCATGAAGCAAAAATAATTCGCAGTTGTTCGTTGCTCTATAGATCGAATTGGAGTTGGTTTAAACTGACTAGCTGAAATCTGCCAGCTGTACTGATGCAATTAATTGCTTGGAAGATCTTGTCTGAACGAGATTTTATCAATTATGTTGTGAACCATTAAAAAAGCAATAATTTCAATCGTTGGAAATGCGATAATGGTGACACATCCACCAAAGGAGAAACCTTTGAATGAAAGCACCCACACAACCTCAGGGGCCACTTTTGTTGGCGAATATTCTGTTCCGATTTTAAATTTTTGATATTTCGGTCCTACATTTTGTTATTAACAAGTATTGTATTGTAAGTATTTCAGTAAATTGACCATTTTCGCCTTGCCCATAATACACCTTGTTTACCCCCCAAAATTAATTTTGCATAAGATTCTCTTGGGACGACTGTAATACCCAGGAGAATTGGGAAGCAAAGGTTATGCAAAATTTCGGGGGTAAATATGGGCAATGCGAGATTTTACCATAACTGCAGAAATTCTCGCGCGCTCATTGGCTAACGTTCGCTGTCTAAATATTCATCGAAACACAAAAGAGCGAAAGCCTGGGTTCCAGGTTGCACGCGCGTTGAAAACTTTCAAAAACAGTTTCAATCGCTCAAACTGTTTAAAGATTTGGTGCTGTTAGTTCTCAGAAATAAGCAAGAAATTGCATCCAAAGGACTCCTTTAAAGGGGAAATCATCAAATTCGTTTTCAAGGTGTATATGGATCGTGATTGAATTGATCTGCGAAAAGAAAACTCCAAAGTTTGCCTTCATACTCGTTGAATGGGGTCGTTTATTTTTGTCGTGCACCGCGAGTGGACAGAACTTTGTATTAATTCATCTGGTTTTCGAGTATTTCCGAATGGAATAAAGGTTAGTTTGGCTTTGAGTTACTTTATGTAATTTTAAGTTTGTGGTTCTGTAAGTTTCGGATCGGTTCGCTCGCACCGTTTTACTTGAATCTTGAAAGCAAGTTTTCGTGTATTCATTTTGGCTTTGTTTTTGTTATGGTAAAAAACAAATAGACGTGAGCTCGTTGTGGTACGTCCTGTAATCGACCACGAAATTTATTCTTCACATTGTCAAATTTAGTGACAGGCGTCCCTCCATTCCATACAAACCTCTTCTAAATTTCAACTTTTCAAAAGTGTACTTCATATTTGCGTTTAAGCCAATAACGCTGAAATTTGGTAATTTTGGATGATCTTTAACGTGCTTGGTTAAATTTTTCGTTTCAATCGATTTAAATGTTTGCACTCAGTACCATGTTCGTTTAGAAAATGGTTAATTTGGCGACGCCATGCGGTTTTCCAAACAGTTATTTCGAAATTAGTGCCCGGGTGTTTAACAATAATTTAAAATAATTTAATTTATAAAGAAGTTTTTCTCACTTTAATTTATAAAGGGATTTATCTTCCAATGCCATAACTTCCCTACCCACAGAAGTGTTTAAAGACCTCACTAATCTGTATTGGCTGTAAGTAAATCAAACACTCTCGAAATCATAGGTTTGCTAAAGGGAAATATTAAAGCTAATTTCAGGAAAAGTAATTTCTTGATTGTTGGGTGTCAGAGCTCAATTCTTAAAACGAATAAGAAATTTAATCTTTAACGAATGATAATGCCCCCTAATGCTTCTTAATATAAGTGCACTGCATCGCTCCAGACAATTAGACGTAATTTTATGCCAAGCCATTGTACCTCACGTAATGAAGCTACCCTCTTTAAGTCTAATTATAATCTTCATCAAACTTTAGCTCAACCTTAACATCACCGTTGTTCCCATACCATTCCATATTATTCAAAATTAAATCGGATTTCTCACACCATCTGCCTCATCATTTACTCTTTATACAACAGGTATTTGTTTAGAAACGATATCAAAGTTTTAACAAACAGTGTGTTTGACACCCTAACCAGTCTTAAAAGGCTGTAAGTAAAACCTGCTTTTCAGGAAATAACTAGTGAGTTTGGAAATTTAAAAACCCACTGTTTTCTTCGATGGACCTGTTACTTTTGGAAACAATCCCATCTCACCTCATTCTCATCTCACCATTCGATTTTTACCATACAGCGTATTTAACACTCTTAGCAGAATTTTATTTCATGTTTAGCCACTGTAAATCACGTTAAAAAACAATATAAAAAGAAACATTCTGTCAACAGTGAGAAATACTTCTTCTCACTCCCATTCTATCTGTAATAATTATGTGTCACTAATAAGTATTGGCTCTTTGGGTAATGAAATATTTTGGAGCCCTAAGTGAAAACTGTTTCTGCTTAGCAGAGCTTAAATATTTGGCTATGAGGGTAGAACCGTGTGAAATTATGCACGAGCACGAAAATAAAAAGCTTTTCTTTATGTAAATAAAAACAGCGATAAAAGACGTCACTTTATTACGATTATGGCGCTCAAGGACAATCTTAATAAGTGTAAAAACCTTAAAAATTTACAACCCCCGCCCCATACTCGAAAGACCAATGTCAACGCTCTCGCCCCATGCTTGAGGTTAAGGACGAACAGATTGCACGAGGCTCCCGTAACACTCTTGAGATCAAGGACGAACAGGTCGGAACGGGAACGAGGCCGGAATTCATCCAATCCAACGTGATATGAAGAGGAAACGTCCAGGTTGACACGCTCTATTTAGATTTAGCGTGAGTATGCTAGCATGTACGCGTAATGCTACTGACCGTGAACAATTACAAAATCCTGTCATAATCCAAGAAAAAGAATGGCCTTGAGATAACAAACCAATGAAAGGCTGTTACCTGTTTGGTGGTCATCGTAAAAAAAATCATGTAAAATTGCACTCTGAGCCCATTGTATGGTCAAGAAGGCCAGTCCAACCTTGAAGGCTTCAACAAGCTCACCGTCTAATTATTTTGTATTGCTCTCACCTTTTGTCTCGATTACATTTATAACAGATATTTGTATAGAAACAACATTAAAAATTTACCAAACAGCGTGTTTAACAACCTAACCAGTCTTCAAGAGCTGTAAGTGAAACCTGCTTTCATATTCAATAAGGTATGTGTTTGTAAAGGGAAATCAAAAATTACTGCTTTCACATACGGATCTGATACTTTTGCTCTCGTTTTGACAGGGATTTGTCAAGAAACGCCATTACATCTCTACCAAACAGCGTTTTTAACTCCTTGACTAGTCTAGATAGTCTGTAAGTTAAAACTAGTAATGATTCAGCAATTCACTGTATGCCTACATTGCGACCAAAAAAATAATAATAAACCGAATGAAATCTTTAATCTGCGAACCTGTTGCCTTTGCTCATATAATTAACGGCACTATATTACTCGTTTTTTTCATAGGATTTTGTCTTCTAACGCCGTAACATCCCTGCCAGAAGGGGTCTTCAACTACCTTACCAAACTGAGATTTCTGTAAGCCTGAAACGAGATTTTATCCAGGAGCCTTTATTGGTGATGGCTGTGGCCATCGATGTCGCCGTTGCTGACGCAATAGCTATCATCATCGCTATCGCTATCGTTCTCGTTGTTTTTGTTATTAGTATAATTTAAATTCACTCTATAATCGCTCACAATTGCTCTAAAACTATCATTTCCCTTTACTCCCAAGCGTGAATTAAGAGCAAATACTGTATGGATGCTCTTTATAGCGAGCAGCCTGAATAGATACTTTACATATTTTTTTTTTTGCAACATTTTTTAAATATTTAGCTGAATGTTTGCTCCTAATAGGATTTCTCCTTCAAGTTTAGATGTCCTCTTTATCAACGACATAGAATGTCTTAGATGCGGAGGTCATCATTCCATAGCCAGAACGTGAAACTCTAGGAAAGAAACTCCTGTACGCTAAATTTGGTTAAGGGACGATTTTCTGATACATTTTGTTGCTTTTGTTTTTTGGTATTATATAAGCCCATAATTGCAGCATTACAGAAGTTGGCAGAAATGAGCCAAATGAGCGCACGCACTAAAACCAGGAACACCGAAAACCGGAACACCACAAAATACGAAACACCGGAACACCGAAAAATTTATTGGCATTTTCTGGAATTTCTGGTGTTCCGGGATGTTCCGGGGTGTTCCGGTTTTCCGGTGTTCCATGTTTTCTGGTGT
>OX393566.1:19514824-19532324 GCA_947652115.1 Blastomussa wellsi | reverse complement strand
ACGCACCGCCTTCACACCGCTATCAACTAACAGTAAACTCAATTGCAACGAGCTCGTCAGTAAATCAAAAACCAGCTGCAAACGATGTTTCATGGCAACAAAATTACAGGAGGGGTCTTCAACAACAATATGTCGTCGCCACAAAGTACAATGGGCAGCCCCGGGAAGAAAAAGTTTCGCCGAAAGATGTGCATTGAGTCAGGCAGTGAAAGAAGCCAGGAAAATTGATCATGGACATGTGAACAGTGAGTTGAACAGTAACTCAGCTAATAATTGACTTTGAGAAACCTATACGCTTAATTTGTTTCTAATATTTGCTATTACATCTTTTAAAGTGCTTTTTTGCTATGATTTGCTAGCTCCTTAACTTTTCGCTTCGAACGTTGTTCTCGCTCTTTGTCTTTAATACACTGGACGAGAGCAACTATTAGTCTTTGACGTCTAGAAATGGTCAAAATATTATTGCTTACAACTGGCTTTTTTCGAAATTCAAAGGGCCATTATTTTAGCCTTTATGACATTGTCGTGAAAGCAAACTTGTATTTCGTTCACGCTTTAAGGTCGTTTACTCCTTCAAGTTGTGACACGTTCTACTTAAACTAAAAAAAATATTAAAGTGAAATGGTTTGGTATTTAATTGGTGTTTATATAATAGATAGATCATTACATGGTCGCTTGGAGATACGACTTCTCAAGTTGAAACATATTTCACTCGTTCACTGCGCGCACTCTAAGAGAAATGTCGTATTTCCGCGCGACCATGTAATATCTCCTCTATCTATCTTGACTTAGAAGAACGTGGCTAGAGCCAAAAGACGAAATATATGCGATTTGGAATTTTTTCGGAAGTGACCGTGGTTATTTGGCACTCTTTGCATGGTATGTTGCCCTTGATAATTTTCCCATACCAAATTCATGATGTCTGAAACTTTTTACTAGTCCTTCCTCCATGCGTGGAAACGCAACTTTTTTGTCTAAAAATAGGACGGTTT
Source organism: Blastomussa wellsi (assembly GCA_947652115.1). Classification (NCBI taxonomy): domain Eukaryota; kingdom Metazoa; phylum Cnidaria; class Anthozoa; order Scleractinia; family Plerogyridae; genus Blastomussa; species Blastomussa wellsi. The sequence continues at coordinate 19,531,332 of OX393566.1, read as the reverse complement.
TCCCTTCTTTCATATTCAAGAAACTGAATTGTTTTATGGTGATGCCATTTCAACTTTTGTATTTCTCATTTCCAGTGATTTGTCTGCTAATGCTATTGCATCTTTGCATGGCGCAGTGTTCAGAAACCCTACAGAACTAGAACAACTGTAAGTACTGTGAGCTAAGCAAAGAACATACAAAATGCCAGCAACAATTCTTCAATTTGAACAAGATTCTACCTGTCACCGTTTCAAATCAGGGGTGTAAAATGAAGATTTATAATGTTACAGTCATGGTGCACTGTGCAGTCATAGAATATGCGCATGCGCGCGATGCCTATTAACAGCTTATGCTTCGATGGTTTACAAATAATTTGCAATTATTGAATGAGGCTGAGTATGATCTGAAGAATTCTTCAGGTCGAGGAGGGTGTTATCCACCGAGGCCGAAGGTCGAGGTGGATAACACCCTCCGAGATCTGCAGAATTCTTCATATCCTACGAAAGCCGATATTAACTTAACTATTAACTAGGCAATATTTTCTTCGCTCAGACTTGTAAACCTACTCGCAGCCATTTTGCTCTTTGGTTCTCTGCTCACCAAACATAACACAACCTCGTCCCCAGGTTTTCTCGGTAAAGGGTTAAATAATCTGCAGCGGGCTGCACTTTTGACGTCATTTTGACGTCAATGGTTCAATAATCTACAGCGGGATGTACTTTGGACGTTATCGGTTGAATATGACAAAATTCATTACAAATTTGGTCAACAGCAGCTGGTTATTTAACAATTATTCCACGAGCGCGCGTTGGATATGAGATGGTAGATAGCCAACGAGGCGCGTAGCGCAGAGTTGGCTATAACCATCTTATATCCAACAAGCGCGAGTGGAATGATTGTTTTATTAAAAACGCCCCAAAACTATTGTACAAACATTGTAAAAATGCATTATTTTACGCGTACACGTGACTTTTTAGTATGTCAATGGTATATGAGCTCATATACCATTGCCTCTCAACCAATCAAAACTCAGGCAATGCAATATACCATAGCTAGTTTTTTATAAGGTGAATTATGCGTGTTGTTTTAACCAATCAAACCGGGGAAATATTTTGAATGAATAATAATGAATATTAATTTGATTCTTGTTGTGAGTGTAGATACTTCCTGGGCCTGTCTAGGCCAGGCTCCTTCTGTACTGCAAATTCTTGTTTAACTCGTTTAACCGGCTATAAAATATTCATCTCACCGATTTCAGATAAACATTGACTTTGTAATCGATAGTGGAGGGGAGTAGAAATTTTAAACTTTCCTTAGAAGATATAACAGATATAGCATGGATTTTTATTAATTCCAATTGCTTGAATTGGAAATTCATTGCGATGATCATCCCTCAATTTCATCTACAGCCGCATTTCATATGAGTTATTTCATATACTTTACGTCACTTGACTTCTTTCGCAATGTGCGAGGTCATAGCTCAGTTGGTTGAGCATTGCACCGGTATCGCAATGGCTTCTTTAATTTCAATTGCGTATATCGGAAATTCACTGTGATGATCATCTCTCACTTTCAGAACGTCTATGGTTCGATGATGTAAGCCCGTTTCACAGATTACAATTTTTCGTAATGTCTAAATATGTTTCAGCTTGTTTCTTTGGCGGTTTCTGTCTGCTCGTGATTTCAGGTGGCTTTGAAAGAAGCATGAAACTCGGAGCTAGCAGTTATAGCAGTAATTTTATAAACCTGCTGCACGACCAAGTCCTTTAATTTACAAATGGTGTTTCTATCCCTCTCCCTCTCCGATCTTGCACATAACAAATTGATAATTTATTTTACTCACTTATTTGACAGGTTTCTGCAGAAAATTAAACTGAGTTCTGCTTGTTATTTAGCACAATTCCTTAGTATAAGGTAGTAGCAATAATTTAAATAACTACAAGTGGGGGTTGAAAGATCTTTTTTGGTAATGTGAAGATTTCAAATACCACAGTTGATAATAATTCGTCTCCTGTACTTAATTTATTGTTTTATTTCCGTCAGAGATTTTGTTGTCTATTATATAGCAACAGGCCCGTTGCTGTTTTTTTTTTTAATTTATTGAAGCTTGTTCACAATATTGTTTGTGTTCAGGCAAGACGCTCTCAGCAAACCCTTGTGGCCATGATGTACATGTATAAGATTACAGTAGGGATTTTTATTTCTTGATAGATTTCGGTAAATCGTTCCATATCATATATTTTTTTTCTGTATTTCATTTATTATTTCACGTAATAGTTTTCTTCTGTCTCTTTAATCAAAAACTTTAACTTCTCAAAGACCTTGCCACTGCCAAAAGAGGCGCTTTCTAAATGTTATCGCAAATGGTTTGTTCTACTTTAAATCTGTATATTGTCGCTATATATCCTAATCATTCAGTATTTTAGCAATGGAGCTTTGTTAGAAACGTTTGCAATATATCATGCATAGTGTAAACAAGTAACGTTATGTCAGTAGAATTCTGTTTATCCCTGTGTTGTTAAGTTACCTTTCGTGTATGTGGCTGTAATATGATAAAAAAAATCTATAAATAAATAAAATAAAAGCTCGCATATCCAGGACGCGCTCATTAATACATAATATTTCCTTTTCAAAGACTACTCTCTGGAAACAACATTTCAGTTTTATCTGCCGGAGTGTTTGCCACGATGAAAGATCTTCTACTGCTGTAAGAATTACAAAACAATTCAATTTGCTACAAGACTACAAAGTCCAGTTTTCTATAACATAAATAAAGTTAAAATACCACGTCGTAATGTATTTTCCCTTCTAGGTTTTAGCTTTTGTTTACCGCTTTGTGGATCAACGGATATCTCAAAACTTTTATGACGCAGCTGATGATCAATTAAAGGGGCACTGTCTCGGCTGATTATCGAAATTTGTATGTTCTAATTTCCATATTATTGTGCCAAATGCCACCAAATACACGAAGAAATTTGATATAAAAGATTCCACAGAACAAGATAGAAGAGGTATTCATTAATTCGTCAAAATTGGACAGCATGTCCAGAAATCAAGCCTAAAATTCTGGCCAAATTTTGAATCTTTTAATATTTTTTTTCTTAGTTGTATTTCCTTCCTTTCGCCACTTTTAGCATTTTTCTCCTTCCATTGCAAGACAATAAAGCACGATTACAGCAAGCTACAGGCCATACTTATTAAAATATGATATATCAGGCGTGACAGTGTCCCTTTAATGGCAGACTGGAATTTTACTGTTATTTATAACCTACTAGCTGCTAAAAGTACGCATTTTATAATAATGTATACGACACTTACCCTAAACTTTATTTACAGAACTTTGGATAATAACTTTATTCGAAAAATTCACCAGGATGCATTTTCCACTCTTCGATATTTGTACTATTTGTAAGTTTAACCAAACGGCTGTTAAAATAAATTATAAAACAGGTTATCATTATTATGATTTCTCAGCTATCCATAAATTTGCCACAACTCAGACGTCTGCTATCGATATGAAGTAAGCAGGTGATGTTCGAGCCAATTTCAACACTTGTCCAGTGCGAAAGCATCTGAACTCTCCTACCTTGTCACTTTGTTATGGACGATAAACGCGTTTCAGTAAATAGACGTTCAAATCGCTCTAAATTCCTTGAAAACACTTCGAAACAAGTATAAACCCCACAGTGTTTTCAATGCTCAGCGTTTAAAACCCATACAAATGCGTATTTTTGCAGGCCGCTATTTATAGGCAAATATTGTGCTTGCATCACAGGCGGCCCATGCGTTGTATGTGATTCACGTGACATTATGTAAGAAAATATACGAGAAAAGATCGAAAATTGCCCTAAATTGCAGGTGTGGAAAAGAATGAAAATAAAAATCACTTACCTTGTATTTCCTTTTGTTGTTTAAAGACATTTAGCAAACTGCAGAAGGTAACACAAGGTAAGTCATTTTTATTTTCATTCTTTTCCACACGTAGAATTTAGGGCAATTTTCGAACTTTTCTTATATATTCTCTTACATAATGTCACGTAAATCGCTTACAACGCATGGGTCGCCTGTGGCATTACAGGCAGCCATTTATATCAAAATGTTATTTTGGGGCTACGTGTGCTCTCATGTGGTCTTAAATACCTCACTTCTCTCTATAAGTGTAGTGATCATTTATTGTTTGTCTTCTAGGAAGCTCTCCTCAAACAGTGTTCAACATCTTCCTGCTAAGCTATTCCAAAACAAACGATATGTTTTTACTCTGTAAGTAAAAAAAGCTGTAATGCTCAATCTTCAACAAAAAAAGACTGACATAAACAGTTCCTTGGAGCAAGAGCTAGAGACCGTATGGCCAATAATATTAATTCCGAACTTTTTACCACATCAAGTGGTAGAAAACGGACGGCGGGTATCAGACAATATACGCCGGCGCGTGATTTGAAAGGACTGCGAAAAAACGAACAAAGCCACCTTTTCAGCTCTAACTTTTTAACTAACCCATTCTTGGGAAAGAAATGCGCAGTTCAATCAATCTGTATTTATTGTGAGTTCTGGAAATATATTTATCTGAGAGTATACTGAACAATAATGATGCCTCTTTTTGGCTTATTGGAATATTTGGGATTAATGCCCTCGGTTGAATGATTGTCCTCAAAATTTGACAGTTGCCCTCGTAGCTTCTTTTCAGCAAACTGTTCAATCTTTCAGCCGTGGGCATTAAATGTCCTCCAATATATTAGCATCCTTGGAGACCCAGGGGCAGTCAGATGGGCGACGGGCGAAAAAAAATCGGAGATAAAAAAGTAAAGAACGGCGCAGAAACCCCTGGAGACACACTCTTACCGTAACAGTTTAAAACGGTTTGGGTCATTCTGGCTTCTGATTGGTGGGACAAATTCTTTGTGTTTTTCTGCCCAATCAGAGGGCGGCAAGAATGGGATTCGTGTTGTGTGTTTTTACACAGTGTGATATACACAAATGCCAGTTGCTCGATATGTTTGTCTTGGCCGTTCGCCGTGGATTTGCTCGAGGAGAAAGGTTCCAATCACAGCATAAGACTGAGGGGAAATCGCTCGGCATATCCACAAGAGGCTCACCGAAAAATACGCTGGACCTTTTGCAGGTATCGCAACAGTATCGAATTTAAAAATATCGCGAGTTTTATACATTCACTGATGTACCGATGCACTTTCTTTGAAAGAAATATATTTTGCCCTGCAATTTTGCATCCCTGCTTGCTGTGATTGAAACTTTGCCAGCGCGTCGTGGGTTATTATTTTGTCGCACGGACCGGACAGTTTTATCGAGAAACCGTTAGCTCCGCGAACGCATGCAGTACGAAGTTCTGTGCGCAAAAATCAAAACTCCGGCAACGCTCACGTTGAATATATCATTAATCCGGAAGGAAGTGGTAAACATTTGTCGCTACAGAACGTAAACAATGTGGAGACGTAATTCATTCCTGTCCCGACAATGTTTCGAAGTGGAGACATCCCGTTTCGCGTTTGATATCGAGACTAGCAGATGAGCAGACAGCCTCTCGCATCAACATTTAGAGAGGCCATCGCATCCCCTTTGTACATGTGTAAATCAATGCCAGTTAGACCAAAGCCACCATACCTTTCGGCATTGCCTGATACAAGGGGGAATGGGTAAAGACTAGCTAGCATTCTAATCGAATGTGAAGTTATGGTTTTGTCTGCATTACTTCACCAAGAGAGCAGGCGGTTGAAAGTTCCCGAAGGTAATTTATTGAGCAAAACTAAAACAAATTAAGTTATCAAATGATAAAACAATTAGTGAACTCGGTTTTCGCAAAATATCGTGATTTGTCAGTGTATCGCAGATTAATTATTTTTCGGCTTCGGCAAATAATTGATCTGCTCGCCACTGACAAATCTCACTACTCAACCTCGTCCAATAATTGTTAATTATTTTCCTATACATGTATTTAGCTTTTCATAAATGAACTTCCAATCATAGCACTGGCATAGATATAAAAAGACTTATTTAAAAAGCTGACGCTTGTAAGCTCCCCCACTTATAAGATCCCTCCCCGGTTATAGACCCATCTCCTGTAAACAAAAGTACATCGGATTATAAAACCCCCTTCATGGACATTAGCTGCACACTAGCTTTTCTTATTTTGAGTGATATTAATTCGATTTATTATGACATTTAGAAGGCGCTTAATTAGAAACCAGCAAATGCAAAATGCACTTTCATAAATAAAGCTATAGTTTGTTCGAAAGAAGTTTTTCTATTTCGGTTATAAGCCCGTCCGTTTATAAGCCCTCCTTTATAAAACCTTTACAAAGTTGTATAAACCCATAACGGCTTATACGCAGCAGTGTACGGTATTCATATAATATACAATTTTCAAAAATCTGCTTTTTTAGCCCAGCGTAGTTTGGATAGAGCTAGCAACAATAAAACAAAAAAGCTCACTAGTGGACAACAGTAAGTGCTTCATCACACACCACTGCAGTCGCATTTTGTCTGGATACACTGTAGGTCTGAAATTTTCATCACCAACAAGCGACTCCGGACTTCCATATAGGAGTCAAGTTTAGCGGTTCCTTCTTTGATTTCCTCGTCGAGTTCTGCGTTCTGCGCTCTCTCCAAACAAGGCGCTGGCTTTGAAACCAAGTGACCTCACATATCTTTGCAAACTTAATCTTTCATGACCGAATTCTCTTTTTGTTAACAAAAACTAAACGGATCTAGATTCGACAACGGTTATCGGCACTTCCTTCCAGATTAATACAATTCAACGTGAAAACTGAACTCGAAAAGAGTCCAAGCGCGCTAGACAACAAGCGTTTCCAGAGTTTTGATTTTGGCGCATAGAAAAACTATTCCTACTGCACGCGTTTGCGGAGCTTTCGGTTGCTCGAGATACCACATTCCTGCCTGGTCCGTGCGACAAAAAAATCACCCATTATGCGCTGGCAAAGTTTCAATCACAGCAAACAGAGTTGCAAAAAAATGTAGGGCAAAAATATTTCGTCCAAATCGACACAAGTGAATGTATAAATTTCTTGATCTTTTTAAATACGGTTCTGTTACGATACCTGCAAAAGGTCCAGCGTATTTTCGGTGAGCCTCTTGCGGATATGCCGAGAGATTTCCCCTACATTTTTTCCTGTGATTGGAACCTTTCTCCTCGAGCAAATCCATGGTGAGCGGCCCGGCAAACATGGCGAGCAAAAGGCCTTTGTGTACACTCCGTGTAACATCACACAACATGACTCCCTTCTTGCTGCCCTCTGATTAGGTACAAGAACACAAAGTATTTGTGGCACCAATCAGACGCCAGAACGACTCCAGCCGTTTGAAACTGGTCCGGTAAGAGTGTGTCCCCAGGAGCTCTTGCGCCGTTCTTTTCTTTTTTTCTAACTCCGAGTTTTTCGCCCGTTTAAACTCTCGCTCGCCTCAACTGCACCCGCGGTCCCTTTTCAGCTTTCGAAAACAAATACGTTTAAGCAATTTCAATTTGCATTTATTCCAACCGCAATAAGTGATCATCTTTTTTCTTCAAAATCACAAGGTAGGGGAATCCTGTAACTCCGTTAGAAATCAAACTAAGGATCAAGATAATGATACACGACTGATGAAGTCAACTTAGCGGATTTCAAGAGATTATCCACAAGAGAGGGTCCCCAAGGGTGGATATAAGCTGTCGTACTTCACCACGGGTTATAAACTTACACCTCGAAACGATAAAAGCTCTCGCCCTTCGGCCTCGTGTTTCATGCGCTTCTTCGTGTTTGGAACCAGTGATAAAGCACTGGCCCGCCTTTATTAATTACCTTTTACTTCATTCACGAAGCGTGGGTTTGTATCTAAATATAAAGTTGATCAGTGTTTCATGTTCAAAGCATGGCTTCGCGTGAAAATACAAAGTTGATCGAGAAAATATCTCAGCCGTTCTTTTTTAAGAGATGGTTAAATAATGTCAAACCCTATACGATGCGTGCACCAGTATTATGATCAAATACGAAACTACTAGCTTTTCTATTTACAGACATCTTTCTAACAACGAAATACAATACTTGCCACATGGGCTGTTTTGTTGTATGGAACATTTAGCAACTCTGTAAGTATATAACTAATAAGATGACAAATATTTACAAGGCTAAACAATCTTTAAATAGTAAAAAAGACCCAACGTTTTCGGTGATTTGACTGTCCTCGTGTATTTAGGTCTATCAGCTAGGTAGTTCACGATGGGAAGAGTTTCGCCATGTTGCATTGAATTTGTTTGTTTAGACACAAACATAACTGCAAGGCTGATTCTAGGTGAAAAAGTTGACTTTGCGAGACAACAACCCGACAGCTGTTTCGTTCTTATTGGAACTCGTCAGCACGGTGTAGCAATTCAAAATGAAACCAGCTAGAAAGCCAGCTCAAATAAAATGCAACAAAGCCCATGATTTATCAAGTTCCGTAATTTGAACTTGTCCGCCCCCCGAATCACGCGCTGCCACATCACGTGTTTCAGGGAGAAAACAGGCAAAGTATCGAATTCTTGTCTCGCAAAGTCAAAATGTAGATGGCTAAACCATCTTAACATTGAAACGCATGGACAAAACCAAGCTTAAAAGGCACAGCATATCGGATCTGTTTGTTTAGAGTAGGTTTTCATTGTTGGGCTATTAGGTCTTCAGGAATTCTACCCTTGTGAAAGATTGCATCATGCAGCGTATACGCCAACTAAAAGAATGCGGAGGATTAACATGTTCAAAGGGGACAGACCACAATCTCAATGTTGGCTACTGTAAAAAATATCTAATTGCGTTAACCGTTCATCAGTGGGATGCCTAAAATGCTTGTAATTTCTCAACTGGTTTCGGCGCCATTAAATCATTTACCAATTTCAGGACATTTAAGGTGGAGCCACCCACGATGTGAACACGGTTACTGACAAGAAAAAGTAATAAGGAAAACAAAAATACGTTAAACCGTTAACTTGCGAACTAAGCATAGACGTTAACTAAATAAACACACGCACCACATGCGAAAATACGCGCGCGCGCAAATCCAAATGAAGGATCCGAAAGCAGCGTGTAAATATGAACTAGAGTTACAAAGACGACGTAACAATTACAAATAAGCAAAGTATACGTTGTTGGTTCTCAATCACAAGCCCATGATCTCAATTCCCGAAGTGTAATGTCATATTTATCGCGAATGATTTCCCCGTGACGTTTGAAGAACTTACTAAGCGATTTGAGAAGCGCAGCAGTGTTGAAGCCTTGGTGAAGAAGACGTGTACAAAAACTACGAAGCCTGTCTAAAAAGTCCAATTTGGATGAGCAAATTCTAGCATATCGCACCAATTGAGATATGTAAACACTATAGGCCGGATTGGCTGGGGGGGGGGGGGGGGTTGCTGTCCATATGAGAAAAATTTGCAATCCGGAATGCAAAATCATCTCTCTTGTCGTAGACACTTAAACGAAAAGGTGCGTTTTCATTCCCCTGAATGATTTTCGTGTCAAGATAACACAGTTCATTTGAAGCCATGGTAGAGTTTTTTCAAGTTCCAGCTCTGACGGGTAAATTTCGTAGGATACAATTCCCAAAATTCTCATCCTTGACGCTGAATAAATCGTCGATATAGCGAAAGGTATTGCTGAGTGTGAAGGCCTTTGACATGTCTTGTTTCATAGTTTTGAGCATGAAGTCGTACTCGAAAGTGTGGAGAAAAAGATCAGCCAATAAAGGTGCAGTGACGCCTTGACATCACTGTCTTGAGTTGGCGTTTTTAACAAGTAGTAGATAAAATATGAGCGGGAGATCTGTATGGGCATTTACAATTGCGAGCCGATAGGCGAGCAATTGTAAAGCCCATACAGATCGGACGCGAATATTTTATCGTACTTGTGAAATGAAAACAATAAATTGAATGCAAAGTATTGTTATTCGATTCCATTGTGCTTTGCATTTTAATCAGTAAAGATCTGTATCAAAAGTTAATTCTACTCTTGATTTGTATTGGGGTTTACAGAGCATTCATGTGACCTAAATAGTACCTTTGCATTGGATCTACTCCTTATGAATTATTAATGAATTTTACAATAACTCTTATTTATTTCAGCTGTTGAACTTTTCTTGAGTAGTTGCCCACGCTAGTACTTTTAATGAACGCAATTTCAGCACTCAATTTCAGAAATCATTAAAGAATCTGACCCACCCATTATACATCGCGAGTCAAACCGCCATTTTGGGGGCCTCCGAAAAAGCGAGTTTTAGCGACCGACATATTTTATCTGTTACCAGCGACGTTGAATGCTTCAAGCAGGTGACATCTTTACGAAAATATACTCCTCGTTGATTTTTCTTTCTTTGGGGTTTGTTATTTTTTGTACAATCACTTTTTGTGATACCAATAACAATAATAGAGGCGCGTGATGCAAAGTTGGTGGGTCAGGCTCTTTAAGAACCAGAAAAAACACGGAGCTCCTCTTTTAGGCTTGGCTAAATCTATATATTATTCTGCTCTCTGTATCTCGATCCGTTCTCGAGTAGACGTCTAAGTCTTCTGTTCTTAACAATAAGCAGTTCACCGGTTATAACATGGTCATGAGGTTCGTAACGAAAGGTGGCCGATTCGCAGTCGTACGATGAAATTGCAGTATTAAAATCATTTGAATCATTTAAATCAATTAAGGTATATCTAGATGCGACCAACCACCCTCCAAAGTGAGTATACTATAGAAACAACATGATATCAAATGTAAATACATGGAGAAACACAAACTCGGAAAAAATCCTAGCTCGATTTTTCCGAGTTTGTGTTTCTCCGTGTATTTACATTTGATATCATGTTGTTTTCTTTTGTATTCTTGGTTTCCACGTGTCGTCAGAAAAAAAAAAAACTAAAATATCCGCTGGCCTGTTTTCAGCTCGGTAGACGGACTTTGTTTTGAAAATAGAACAGTTTAAATTTCAGATTTTTCACAATGCGTGACATCGGCACTGTTTCTGGGTAACATGTTACGTACACGAAAATATCAATTCGCCTTGTGTTTTAGGCTCGATTACCAGCCGAACAGTTCAGTATTACTTGGCTGTGTAGCCACGTGATGCGGTTCCAATCAAGACCCACAAATTGACCCTTGCTCACCATAGACTCTCCAGTAGCTCAGTGGTTAGAGCATCCGACTAGTTCACGAAGGGTCGTGGGTTCAAATCCCATCTGATGCCATTTCAATATCGATTCATTTCTTTCATTGCTCTCTTGGAGGTTGGTTGGTCGCATCCTCGATATGCTTTAATGTGAGTGCGCGATGCAGTTAAGAGCTACATGGCTGGGTGCATGTCATCATTTGACTGAGTAACCGCGCGATGCAGTTCCAGTCAAGACCCGCATTCGACCCTTGGTCACCATAAAGACTCCAGCAGTTCAGTGGTTAGAGCATCCGAAGAGGTCACGGAGGGTCGTGGGTTTAAATCCCATCTGGGACTCAGACTTTTTCCGATTTTGTGTTTCTCCATGTTTTTACATTTGAAATGAAATTCGAGGCTGAAATGTCGATAATAATTTTAACGGCTTGCTGGTTGACAATATTTCAAGTCACGTATACAGATTTAGGTTTCAGTTTCGCTAAAGGTCACAAGCTCTTCTTTAGCATTTAAATAAAACGTTTAGTATTAAAATGCTTGCTTTTGTATGTAAAGCAGATAAACATCCGATTTTTTATTCGGACTGACAGAACTTATTGACTGTTACCCAAAATCAGATAACACTTCCTGATGTTTAACCCTCACACTTCACGTTTTCGCGGTGTAAAATACGTAAACACAATTTCTTTCACAGAAGTTTCCATTCTTGCAGCCTATAGTCTTCGTTATTCCCCGGCCGGGTTTGAATACTCATATGTCTTATACCATAACAGTAGTTAAGGTCGCTCAACGGGTCCGTAACCAATCACAGAGCAGCTCAGAGCACACGTGACACGTCTCGACCAATCAGAAAGCGTCTCACAAAATTACCCAGGAGCAATTTTTTTAGCGGTCGTAGTTCCAAGATGGCGGTGCGCCCATACGTGGAAAACTGCGCCCCAGACCTCTACGGAGGTTCTGGACCCGTCTCACCGATTTCCAGGGCTAATCGATAAAAATCGATAATGGGATGACGTCATGGCTTTCCGGTCCCGTATTATTTTCCAGTCCTTTCGCTAGATGGGGCACTTCTCTTTGGAGTTAAAAATGAGGAGGAGAAACACAGATTTATTTTTTAGTGGATTTGAAATGGACAATCATGAATAGACTGCTTAAACCTCGCTGATGAAGGATTCATCTATCCTTTTACGGCCTTGAAGACATGATGTCATGGCGCTTACAAACGTGTTTTGAATTCGAATCACGGACCTGTACACGAAGTTAATTAGGCTTTTCAAGACTTTTGAACACAAAATGGTAATGTACAATGTTGCTTCGAATTTGTATGGAAGTTTTATAAAGATCGGTAAAACCACTGAATTATGAATTGAATGCAAAAGCCGTCTGCTAAAATTTGAACTTTCCACTTTTAGCATGAAGCCGAGTGAAGTTTGAATAAACTAATTACGCATGCAGAATTGCACGGCTTTTAAATTTTCGATTTAACTAAGAACTTGACAACAACAACAAATTCATCGCACGGTGAATTATATTTTTCATTCGCCGAATCTCGCCACGGAATGATTCTCAAACTTGCTTAAATCGTTTGGTTATAAGGCTTGGCTTTTCATGTCCCTGAACTATCGTCATTCATTGTTGGATGGTTCTACGACCGTCAACAAACAATTTTAAGTTTTCGTGAAAAAATTATCCGCGCGAGCAGCTTCACGTTTTTTGTAAAAGTTTCCTTCGGGAAGACGCCTTGTGACATTCTTAAATTCCATTTCTCGTTTTCCTTCCACCTGAAATGACTCTACGAAAAACCTGAAACGAACTTATTCGGTCCGAAAAACCTGCTTGTTATTCTCGACGGTAGGTGAAGGCGGCACGAAGAAAAGGACACGAACTACTCGTCAAGTTTTGCGGTGAAACCGAATTTATTTTCACCTTTCACACTTAAATACAAATCAATCGCTTTCCATTTGTTTTTTACAGTAAATGTGAAAGAAGTAGCTTACCTTGAAGCTTGTATCCTTCTTTAAAAAAAAAAAAAAGATTTAACAGGTTCGTTTTCGAAAACAACTCTGTCCGTTTACATTGTACTTTTCCGATAAACATGTCTGGGCCCGTCGGGCATGCAGATTCCGAGAAAAACACGCGTGGGTGATTCACGCGCGTACTAAAGGCTTACGCAATGTTCTAGAAAGTCCTAGAAAGTTCTATTTTCTTGAAAGTTCTGGAAACACAAATTTTATACGAGCGAGTGCTACATACGTAGAATAAATCACACAGAGATTTTTTCAAACGTGTCAACATTGTTTTAATCACACTTCTCTTAAATCATCCTAATACATTTCTCTTTAATTCTACTGAGAAAAAGGAATAACGTTTACAAAATAAAAGTTTTCACAAACTTGATTCGTCCTAATGCTTGTTGTTCGTTGTATCCTAAGAGAACAGTGCGAATTTCCATAAGTTCTTGATCAAAGTATTCTCCATAAACTTTTCCACAACAAGTGGCAAGCACACGACCCACTCCCCATGCTTCTGTTATTCGTCCAGTGATTTCTCTCACAATCTTCTCGTGACCAGTGTTGTAGACCTCGTGGAATGTTCCTCTGAAACATGGACGTTCTTCACCACAGACTTGACAATTGTCACGACATTTCACAATAGAATAATTCTCACAATCAGACATGACTAAAAAGAAAGAAAGAAAAAAATCAAGGGTCCAATTCATCAAAGGCCTCTGCCCATCTCAGCAAGTCATTCCATAGTGACATCACTTCGGGATCGTTAACGCCCGCGTCCCAGGACAACTGACTTATTCTCTCCAACAAGCCTGCTCCATTTAAAATCAAGTCCAACATGCTCTGGTAACGTTCACCTTTACAATTCTCTTTATTGGCGTCCATCTTCAATTCCATCAATGTTGTCGCTTCATTATATGTGTCCCATAAAAGTTCTTTTTCATACGCCATACTTACTTTTTCAGACTCAGCTTCAAAGGGTAACTGGTGGTGTGGGATGGAAAGCGAACGCCCTTCGTTCGCGCCTCTTATACTTTTCGAACGGATCGAAAGGCACCAATCACAACGAGGATCGGTGCTTGTCTCCATTGATTGACTACAAATACCCCCCCTACCCCCCCCCCCACCCCCACCCCCTCATTCCATGTCTAACCTTGTCTGACCTTGTCACCGATTGGCGTGAACGTGGGCAAATTCAAACTTGTCCGCTCGTCGAGTTGAACGTAGTTCGTAGTTTCATTGAAATGGAAAATCAAAAGACCTCTGGTAAAGAAGTAAGGGGAAAGAGAAGCAACTTAACAGCAGAGCAGAGGGAAGCGTTGTTTTTTTCGGTACTATTTATTCATTCTCCCTGACGAGCTGTTAGAAATGATCCGACGATACGTAGTAAGTTTTTATCGTTGTTGTTGTTGTCGTTTACCGTTTTGGTTTGTTTTTAATCCTCGTGTTTTGTTGTTGTTACAGTACGCTCAAAAGATCAGAGAGAGGGACGAGATGGGATGGCAGAAGATCAATGATTAAACCCTGACCCTTGTTAACAATAAAGAAAGCATACCCTATCCCGCGGCACATACCCATATAGCCCATATATGGCAGGAACACGTACCGGCACAATTTGAGGGACTGGCGAATGCTTAAAACCTTTAAAAGATTCGTAATGCCCAGACAGCCAACATATGGCCAGGTTATTGGAAGCTGAAGTTGTGACGTTTTTTATTCTTGGGACTTTTAAATTAATAAGAGGATACCCTATTTAAGGACCAAACCCGAAAAATTACATCCTTTCCCGTAACGTTTTCAGGTTGACAAACTGTTTCCTTTTCGTTTAGCGAGTTGTTTACGCACTGCAAATTGTAAAATGGCCAAATAATACAATTCAGGTACCCTATCTAAGGATCACACCGCCAAAAGAAGCAAAAATGATACCCCATTTAAGGAACGGTAACCTCTAAAAACCACACCCTATACCGCGACACATACCTATATTGCCCATTAATAGTAGTAAACACCCCACCCCCACCCTGGGCCAAAATTACGGTCGGCGAAATAAAATTAGCAAGATTTACTTAAACTTCGTGATTCTGTTTCAATAATCAATCGCCTCATCATCAATCTGCCATCTCAAATTCGTGTAGTATTAGTTGGGTATTTCTGCCAGAACCGGGTGTGTTAAATGAAAAGCAAAACCTATTAAACAGTAAAGGAAACTTTTAAGATGGCTCTCTAGTACTGATATGCCACCGTATATTATTATTGCCTTTATATCCCCCCATAACGGCTATTCGAATGACTGCTTTTGGCCATAAACCTGGATTTTATTTATCGCTGTTTTTTTTATAACAAGACCTCTCCTCGATTTCCATTGTCAAGGCAAAGAAGAAACGCGGTAAAACTAAAAAAAACAGTTTGAAAAATTCTATCTTAAGAACTTTGGAACTAGAAGTTTCGAGCATGCAGTTCTGTTCAAGGTTGACTTATTACATCAATAAGCCTGGGGAATTGAGAACATTGAGGGGTACTTCAGTTAGTGGTGTTTAGACAGGTGAACTAAAAACATTTCTCGTGGCGCGATCGAAATGAAAAATTATGATGTGATGTGACGGCTTGATTTAGTTTCAAACATATATTCACACGACGGCAAGTTCCAATTGAACTACAGCCAATAGATCATACCCCATGCACCACACACGCACACTACAAAGGAGCGGATACTTGTAAGTTCTCGCATGGCGCGTGGCAGATCAGAAAAGTCCATGTTCACGCATAACGACACTTTGGTGAATTTCTTTTGAATGAAAAAACGTTTTACATCTATTCGTCTTACGACGTTCAGCGTATCATTATCCCGTAATGTTTTTATCACTTTTTTTCACGAATTCATATTTGCGTTTCAAAAAAATTAAAACGGCTAAATTCCTATGTAGCAATTCAATCTTTAACTGTTCTTGCAAGCAAAAAGTTAACAAATCCCGGAAGTCAGGCGAATTTTTGTTTTTGTTATCGTTCTGTGATTATTTTTAATATAGCGATCGAGCTTCATTATCCAAAGTGCCAAATAATACAGTTACTGTAATAGAAACAGTAACATAGTGTTCAGCTTTATTCTCCAAAGAAATACACACCCTTAGAACAACACACGTAGAACATACAAATCCATCTAGCTTTCGACTGTAATTTTTTACGGTATTTACGTCTTGGGAATAATAATAGCTGCAGCTGCGTCCTATACTGAAAGTCGGAAATATAGCGCCAAATTAAATATGTGATATCCCCGTCTACATAGAGACTAAAAGAACCAGTCTCCGTTACGACAAACTACTCAGAAACCACTCCAGAATATATCTCTCGTACGCCAAAACTACAAAGGAATTACCATAAATAGTAATTTCCAC
>OX393566.1:19493094-19514624 GCA_947652115.1 Blastomussa wellsi | reverse complement strand
GGTATTTTTCCTACCATTAAATATTCTTCAATTTCTTTCCCTTTCTGTTGGCATTTTAACAAAATAAGGAATCCTTTATATCGCCTTATATCAAGGGTCTTTTGCTTATATTGCTTATACTGATCTTGAGTATACTGGAAAAAAATCCATTCGTGCGTCCAGATTTTCGAACTTTGAAGAATGGCCGTGGAAATAGTTAAGCCAGTGCACTGTATTATATTTTTCTTCAAACCTTTAGACCGATTATATTTATAACAATTTAGCTGTTTATGTCAACGTCAGCCGGCCGCGTGAAGGTCATTACCTGGAAATGGTCATTACCTGTAAGGGCTAACGGGTTCAGAATGTTCAATAAATTGCCGATAATCTTTCCTTACCTCATCTTTTATATTATATTTTTACCGCAAGTTGTGCCGGAGGAATTCTTTATGCAAGTAGTAAGCGTTTGAATGGGAGGTTATTTCTGTGAGCCTAGCTCTGTAAAAGGGACACACAGATAGATCGTCTGAGTAAATAGAGAGGGTACGTTTCTAAAGGAACTGTGGTTCTGCGTCGGTGGGAAGTATAACAAAATAATTTGGTTTTATCAACTGGTTTGATAATGTGAATTGGCCACCGTAAAGAGATTCGAAAGCTGACGTTTCGAGCGTTAGCCCTTCGTCGGAGCGAATCGAGGAATTGTGATTCGTGTGTGGTTTATATACAAAAAGATGGAGCTAACGCTATTTGTTGGTGCCTGGCAATGTGAAAAACAACAGAATAAATTAGTTGAATGAAAAGCGTTGGTTGATACCATGCTTCCTTGTATGATAATTATTGCATATAGTTACTATTTAGTCATTGTTGTACATAGTTTTCTAAATTTAATAATTAGTTTAGTTATCTATTTAATTTACGGTATTTTTAATATTGATGCTGAAAAGCCCTTTTTAGGGATGCTCAATCAAGTGTGTGTGTCCGTGTATGTTTGTAAGTATGAAGGGAAAGGAAGCTGACTGCCATATGTTGCTGAGAATGATTGGGGAGATTAAAGTGTCTCGCGACCGGTTTAGATGAATTTTTTGTCGTCTTCCTCTACGTCCCGAAGGTGTTCTCGGAATCGGTCGCCTAGTCGTCTCCCTGTTTCACCGATGTATAACTTTTTGCAAAGAGTGCAAGTTATCCAGTAGATGACATTGGCTGAGGTACAGGTGAAATGATAGGTGATCTTGATGGATCGCTTGGGTTCCGATATTTTATCAACGTTGCCAATAAAAGGACATGTGTTGCACCGTGCGCTATCATCGCGCCCAACAAATTGATCGACAGTCAGCACTACAAGCACAGAGAGAAAACAACGATAGAATTCCATTAACCCTCACATTTCACCCTCACAACCACGAAGTAAAATCCATCATTCTAAACTTCAAAAGGATCCCAATACTGGTAGAATCTTTTCGCAACCTCCATTAATTTCATTCAAACCCGACAAAAACTTAAGTAACTTTTTAGCCAGAAGTGCATTTCAAACAAGTGATCAACCCGGAACTTTTAAATGCGCTCGCGCACAATGCAAAACATGTACTTTCATTTGCAACGTTGACAAATTATCGGGACCCAAGCGATCCATATCAAGTTCACTGATCATTTCACCTGCACCTCAGCCAATATCATCTACTGCATAACTTGCACTCTTTGCAAAAAGTTATACATCGGCGAAACAGGGAGACGAGTAGGCGACCGATTCCGAGAAAACCTTCGTGACATAGAGAAGACGACAAAAATGCATCTAAACCGGTCGCGAGACACTTTAATATCTCCCCAATCATTCTAAGCAAAAGGTAGGTACTTGGTGTAGTTTATAATCATTCTTCAGCCAGTAAAGTCGACGTGCTAATCAGTAAAGTGCCTGCTGGAGAGCCACCTTCCTTAATAACGTCGAAGTTTAAACGGCTGGAGTAACTTTTTGAACAAATTCAGGCATAGGGTCCTATAGATATCCCTATCAAACCACTTTATGACAACTCCATGACGTACCTTCCAAGTAACATATGGCAGTCTGCGGCCTTTCCCTTCACCAAGGAAGCACGGAAAGCCGCAAAACTCTAGAATAAAAATTTATTTTTCAAATCGGCACCCTTAATCCTCACGGTATCAACGAACGCTTTTCATTCAATTTATTTATTCTGTTGTTTTTCACGTTACCAGGCACCAGCCAATAGCGTAGCTCCATCTTTCTGTTTATAAACCACACACAATCCACAATTCCGCGATTCGCGGAATAGAGAGTTTTAGATCCGAGTTTACCGCGAACGACGAACCGCTGGAGGTCACTCTTTCACGTCACGTTTGAGGTTTTCGACGTGCGTTTTCAACGTGGAGAGGCAGGTTTTCGTGTATGCCATTTACCTGAAAGCGTTTAGCGTACGATTCTTGTTTTATCCCACGTAATGATACAAAAATCTTGTGGAGCAAGTCTTTATCCATTAACAGAGGAACAAATTCGGGCGAAATGCCAAATTTGATAAATCCTATTGGATCTTGAAAACAAGTGCCATTCATGATTCAAAATGGCGCTCTTGAATCCACCGCCAATCTAAATCGAATTGCGTTTGAACGTCGAACCGCAAACAGGTAACCGCAAATGGCGGTTAGAGGTTCGCTGTAAACTCGGTTCTAAAATTCTCTATTGCTCAGCAAATTAGTTGGATTAAAATCGTCAGCACTCACTATAATCGCGTAATACACATGTACTTCTAAACAAACGTATAAAAAATGAAGTTATTTCATTAACATTCCACGAAAATTCTGCACTATCCATCAACATCTACTCATCTGAGTCCATCTACTTTCTTGTTCAAAACTGGTGCCAATGTCCTGGAATGGCGTCACCACCCCCAGTCTCTCCTGAACTCGGTCGTATATCAAATAATTCGGTCTTAAAAAATTCATAACAAATCGCCGTTTTATCCAAATATAAAAAATTATACAGCTTTTCCTCAATGTAATGCAAAATTTTGGGGGTTATAGGCACTTTAATAACTGGAAATCTGATTTTAGATCACAAACTCCGAATTTAGTTTGGTTATAAAAGATTATTGCAATAAGGTGTGATGGCATAATGTTTTATTACAATACGTTTAACAATAGTTTTTATTACCATCAAAATGTTTGTAGGTGCCGTCTTTCTTCCAAATTTGGCCGGTGGAATGTAGGGAGGTTTGAGACTTCTCTCCTTAAATGCAATCAAAATACATTTTTTTTGCTTTTAATCAAATCATGTTATGGAATTTATTAATAAACAATGCTGAACAAAACTATTCCTACTAAACCAATGCTTTAGGTATTTTTCCTACCACTAAAGATTCTCTAGTTTCCTTTTTCTCCCCAGATAAACCAGCAGTTGAATTAAATTATTTTAAATTAGGTTATTTCTGTCGGCGTTTTAACAGAATTCATGTCAAAGGAATCCTTCATATCACCTTACATCATTTGTAGGAAACAAACTGGCAGTGCATGTGAAGCTTGGTGGAAATATGTGCATGATAGATATAAATAGAACCATACAAGTATAGAAATAGGAAAACCATGCTATTGCTTTTTCGTGTGCATTGCGCATAGCTAGCGGAAAGGCTCGCAGCGCTTGCGACTATCATACTTAGGTATGCAATTCAACGTCGCGCAATATGGCGCCTATACTCCAGAAATGCATTCAGCCTTGGTTAACGTTAAGGTTAACGTCACCTCACATATTTGACATTGCATATCCCTGTTATGGTAATTTGAAAGGTTTCGAAACATGATATTCCTGACCAGCGTCACATGACCAGAATCATGTGTAAAGGTTGCAAGACGTTGACCGTGGCACAAGTCCTGTTTCCTTCAGTCCATGGTAATTATTATTATTTTGGATGGAATTTCTGCGACTGGAGTTTAAATTTATTTCGGCTATGGAATCTGTTTTTGAGTAGTTGCGTATATCGGCGTATTTAGAAACTCCAATTACAGAATTTTTAGTGAGAACATTTTCACAAATTGTTAACTGACCACCAAAAATTTCGAGCTCCGGTTTTAGGCTTGGTTAAATCCATATATTAAAGGGCTAAGTCAGCCTCCACCATTTTCGATACCATAGAAATTATGGAAATTGCATGGTGAAGCGTAATCTTATCTGTGGGTTATGTTACCGGAAGTGTCTAATTTACCTTAAGCAAGTTTGTTAGTGATCTCTTTCGTTTCGACACGCTCCGCGTAAAATATAATACTGAAAATCTCGCATGTAAACAATAACAAAGGGGTGGCTGACAACGGCCCTTTAATCAAGAAATAACCCAAGCTACAAGAAGAAACATGTGGGAATTCGAGTGACAGGAGTCAATCCTATGGCCTTCCGCACACCGGCCAGCACTGTGGTCAAACGTCTCAGACAGTGTTTTTTTTTTTCTATTTCTGGGTATTTCGTCCACTATGAAGTTAAGTGCTGCACGAACATGGATGTATATAAAACAGCTCCTGGTTTCAAATGTGGATCATTTTCCCCTTTTCAAAGATTTAGAACTGTTTTAGTAAAAATTCCAAAATAACTAGTAAATCAGCAGGTTACTGGTAAATATGAAATATCTCCCCCATCACATGTCCACTCTTTCTACATTGTCATCGTATAATTTTAATTATGTTTTCAATTCAATTATCTTCATTTTATGACACAACAAAAACTTTAACTATGTTGTCACTATTTTTGTGACCATTTACACTATTTCCAACATATGTTTAAATTAATAGTACACGCTATCTTATGTGCCTTTCTCATTCAACAAAAAGAAGCTACTATTATCGGCATTCCTATAACCTTTTAGATATCTTTTAAAGTATTTTCATTTACCATGAATTGTGCTTCAGCATTTCTTGTCGCACCTCTCTTCCTCACCTGAACACTGGAAGATTTTACTTCTTTCAGTGGCGAAGTTTCAATGAAACCAACACTCAGGATAAAGCATATCAACAGCACTAGGTGTTTCATCTTTGGGTAATTCTTAGCTAAAAGGTTTTTGCCTGTGGCCAGCTATAGACTTCAGACCTTTATATATGGTTAAAGGTTAATAATAAGTTCACATTTAATTAGAATTAGTTCCTTTATGCTTATTTAAACAAAGATGGTTTCTTCCAAGTAACTTCCAGTTGTATTCATCCCTCTTGCCGCCTTTTTCATTGTAGCGTTTTTCATTTAGTATATTCTACACGCGACAGAAAGGTAGTTTCACTTTACTTAATAAGTAGCTGTACAATTGCTTAATAAACAACAATTTATTGCTATGATAAGCCTTTATTGTTTCATTTTTGAAGATAGTTTACGTTCCCTTCTTTTAAATTTGAAAATATGAAGATTTTTATTAAGAATCTTTTTTTGTAAATTTCATTGATCAGTTTTTTTATTCTCTTGCATTAACTCAAGATTATTTTTTGAGATCTAAACAAAATTAATATTGATGATTGCATGTTACCTACGTTCCGAAAATGTCATTGTAAGGGCAAAAACGTATACAGATAACTCCAAAATTAATAAACTGAGGGAAGGGTTGTCTTCCTAAACGTGGGTGTCTCCCAAACACTAACCAGAAACTCAAGGCAAATTCGAATAATATCAGACATTGCCATACATATATATATATGCCTGGTTATCAGATCATTTGGTTAAATTTTTAAACTTCCGAGTAATTGGCAAAGATTCCTTTCGTCTTCGAAAGACTTTAGAATCTTGTCATGCTGACCGTGCTAACACTAGAGCAAGATAATAATTAGTTCATTCCACTTATTTCATTCTATTATTGTTCTTTTAAAGTTTCCTAAATTAACGGGAGACGGTTTTGTGTAAATAAATTTTGTATTAATGTAATTCGTTGAAGTACCGTCATTGGAAGAAAAGGAAGTCAAGAGCGAACGGGAACAAAGTGGAGAAAAAGGAACTTCTGGAAGGATTTCTGAACAGCATTATTTTACAAGTTGACATGATTCACACGTAGGTTGCAAAAGGACACACATTTCCATTCATTGCGTTCGATTTTCAAAGAAAGCTTCCTCCAAAGAAAACGTGGGCGAATGTTTTCCAATGGAAGGAAATTCGCTGAACATAAAGATGGGACTTATTTTCTAGAATTCGGTTCTCGTATATTGCGCGCGATTATATGTTTCATTGCATGCGATATTAATTAAGGAAATAATTGACCTTTTCAATATGGCATGAAGCCGGCAAGTGCTTTTTTTGCACAAAAAGAGTGCCCGCTTCGTTTTAATAACGCATTTCCGTCGTGTTTTTGCGTAAGAAGGTTATTCGCAAAGGCAGGGGGTCGCATTGTAGTAATTACAGTCAAACCTGTATCAAGCGGTCATTCTCTTTTAACAAGCGGTCAGTTGACCCGTCCCGGAAATTAGAGACTTTACGCAACGACGACGGGATGGCTTCACGACGGGGTTCGCGACAGAAAGTGACTAGTTCGACAAACTCAGTCCGTCGACTGTCGAGTTATTGTGAGGGAACTTAAGCTTACAAGCCCCGTGGTTTTTTATTAGGTTCCCTCGCCATTTTGCTTTCCACCTTAACATATTATACTGTAGTTTTGTATTTTCATCGTTATCTGTATATTGAGCTGTTTTTATTTATTAATCATTGTATTATAATTCTATTTTTGGCAAATCAAAATAAATAAATAAAAATAAATAAATAAATGTAAATGGATTCTAGGACGGCGCTTGGTTTTGGCGCGAAATGCAAATCACTCATTTCGGCGGGAAAATGTCGAGTTTATCGGCGACGAGGCCCGCGTTGACTTGTCTTGTGTTTATATTTGATCGACTAATGATTTAACAACCTGTATTCCTGCTCTTGATATGCGGTATGCCTTCTCTAAGAGAAGTTAGAGATATCTTGCTTTTTGCTCACAGTGATAAGTTGATAAACGATGAAGAATTTTTGCTTTTGTACGATCTAAACAAGTCAAACAACCTTGATCTACCGTATTGGAGCTACGACCAGTTTGACCTTGATCTGCTAACAGACGATGAATGCAAGTCGGAATTCAGATTCCTCAAGAACGACGTTTACCGTCTTGCTGAAGTGATGCATGTTCCAGATGAAATAAGATGCTATAATCGTGTTGTTGTGGACGGAATTGAAGCTCTGTGTATTTTTCTTAAACGATTTGCATACCCATGTAGATATTCGGATATGCTGCCAAGATTTGCAAGACCCGTGCCACAACTTTGCATGATATCGAACCAAATGTGAACTTCATTTATCAAACACAAAACCACCGTTTACGAAGTTTTAACCAGCCATGGCTTTCTCAGGCCAATCTTCAGAATTATGCCGATGTAATTCATGCTAAAGGAGCTCCGCTTCAAAACTGTTGGGGTTTTATCGATGGAACGGTTAGGCCAGTTTCTAGGCCTGGGGAAAACCAAAGAGTTCTGTACAACGGACACAAGAGGGTCCATGCCATAAAATTTCAGTCCGTTGCCGCCCCAAATGGATTGATAGCTAACCTGTATGGTCCAGTTGAAGGGAGACGACATGACAGTGGTATGCTAGTAGAGTCTGCTTTACTTGGCGATTTGCAACGCCACTCATTTTCCCATCTTGGTCAACCCTTATGTGTATATGGGGATCCGGCTTACCCCTTAAATATACACCTTCAAGGACCATTCAAAGGTGCCAGGATTACCCCTCTACAGAATGAATACAACAGTGCAATGAGCAGTGTTAGAACATCAGTAGAGTGGGTTTTCGGAGACATTATAAATTACTTCGCTTTTATGGATTTCAAGAAGAACTTGAAAATTCGTTTAAGTGCAGTTGGCAAAATGTACATGGTGTGTGCCCTGCTGACGAATGCCCGCACATGTCTTTACCAGTCCATAACATCGTCGTATTTTGGCTTGGATCCACCTACGTTGGAAGCGTATTTCCAGTGAAATCGAGTATTGGATAAAAACTTTGAACTGTGTTTAACAGTTGTTGCGTTTAGTTAGTCCTATTGCTGCTTACAATTGTAAAATTAATTGGCCATTTCTTTAAACCCTTACTCATTTCAGGCCAAAATAGATGAATTTCCCTACGAAATTCATACCATGTTTCAGGCTAGCTAGCTAGCTAGCAAAAAACAAATTCTGACCGTGTGTCTACCTTCAGACCTTGAACACGTTGTAATCAACTTCATCTCATTTTAGCCATAGGTATGTCCCCCAAATTAGTTTAGCCTGAGTAACCGCTCCGTTAGAGAAGGGAGATTCGCGTGTGGAGCGGTTCACTCTGGCTAAACTAATTTGGGGGACATACCTTTATAGCTTATAAAGGGGAGTACCCCAGGGGATGCTGTTGTAATAACCAAGGCAATATACTTCATGTCAGCATCAGACATTTATTGCTAAAAATGTTATAATAAAGAGAGGAAACAACTATTAAAGAAACATTGAACTTTTGCTTTTGTGTTACAAATAACGTTGATAAAAGGAAAGGGTGTCCACCAACTTTCAACTAAGCATAATTGCAAAACTTTTCTCAAATTTATAAAACCTATAGAGAAACTGCCTTGCTCTAACACAACATTTTACTGACGAAAACATTGTCAGTCAGTAAAAAACCAGTTAAATCAATTTTCTAACTGTTTTTCATGTTTTGCATCATCTGCATCATCATCATCATAAACTGGTTGTTTTGTTGTTGCTGCTGTTGTTGCAGCTCCGTTTGCTGTTGCAGTTGCCTCTGCATGGATTGCTGCATACTGCTGAAAGCCTCTATCATGCCGGCCTGTTGTTGCCTCATGTTTCTTTGCTCATTTAGTTGTTCTTCTTGCATTTGTTTCTGCATTTCCAACTCCTTCTTCTTTACTACCAACTCTTGATCTGATTTATCTTTGAGATACGCAAGCGTATCTGTACCTGAACGCCGGTTTTTTTTAAACTTCGCTCCTTCTGTTTCCTTTTCTTCGCCATTTGAAGCCTTTCTCTTTTTGGTTTCTGCGAAAGTTTCTAGAGATTCCTGGCGCATCTCTTCGGCTGTTTTCCTGTCTTTCTCAACCTTTTCCTTTTTATCCGAGTCTTCAGTGGTGTGCTTTTTCTCAAACTCCTTTTCTTTCTCGATGATCTCCTCCAATGCTGCTTCAACTGGGGTCAGTTCGGGAGGCGCTATGCCGGAACCATTTTCCTCCTCTCTCATCTTTTGAAGGAAGTGGGACTTAAGTATCTTGTAACGCTCTCGAACAGCTCTCTGGTCAACGTTCATGTTAAGAGACTTGATCTGTTTTAAGTCATCAGCAACTTGCGACCATGCGTTTCCACTCTCTTTTGTCCGTGGTCGAAATCTAAACGGTTCCATTAGAATGATTTGCTTACCGAGGGCTTCGTCCTTTTCGGGCGTCCAAGTCATAGGCGATGCCCTGAATGAAAAGTAAAACAGTGAATTGGAAGGTATTTAGTTTTTATAAACCTCAGCATTGGAGAGCGTTGTCCATATACCCTTATACTGGCTAAAATCACGGTTATGAGCCCTGGGAGGGAGAGGAGGTGGGGTGCTCTCACTATAATTTTTAATCACCATATATACAAGCAATTTTCTTCTTCACACCTATTCAGCAAATCCCCTAAGGGAGTGTTCATCATTTATGGGGGGCGGGGGCTGGCAAATGGGAGGGGGGGAAGTGAAGTTTACTCTCACAGAGTGAAAGATCATCTTCTTGGGGGGGGGGGGTTCAGAAAAGTTTTTACTTTCATGATGGGGGAGGCGAAAAAAGTTTTCCTTCATCGTTGAGGGGGGTCCAAAAAGTTTTCAACGTTACGCTTTCCCATTTGCCAGCCCCCCTCCCCGTAAATAATGAACACTCCCTACTATGCGCACTGTTAAGACCAACTTGTTCTTGCTTTATGCTCAAAAATTACGTTTCTCACAAATTACGTTTCACCACCTGATTACACATACTGAATAAGCCGGGATGCAATCAAACTATAGGGCCGTTTATAAGAGAGAAAATAGTCCGTGGATAAATAAGCCACGTATTATTTTAGCCGCGAACCTGCTCGTATAAACAGGGTTTATGTGTGTTTGGCACAAAACACACTGGATGTATATATAAATCAAATAATCTGAATAATCTACTGAAAATAGATACACGATGCTGGTGTAAAACGCAATGTTTATCAGTACATTTACAGTTACACTAGTTGTGACAAGATGACATAAGGCTCACCTTTTGTTCTTCGTTGA
Source organism: Blastomussa wellsi (assembly GCA_947652115.1). Lineage (NCBI taxonomy): Eukaryota > Metazoa > Cnidaria > Anthozoa > Scleractinia > Plerogyridae > Blastomussa > Blastomussa wellsi. Next base: position 19,504,390 of record OX393566.1, on the reverse strand, counting down.
ATTTGTGGCTGCTACCAGCTGTACTTCTGGTTCAGCTGCTGCTGCTGCACTATTCATCTATGGAGATAATTTAAATCGCAAGGTTGATCAAGTTTAGCTTCCAAACAATTGCAAGAAAGCATTAAACGTGTAGCCTTATAAAACAAACACCGAATATACAACAGCTTTCACCTTCACTAAGCTTAATTATAGGAAAAAATACGAACGTTTCATGGGTTTAAAATCGTTTAACATACGTTTGAAGACCTTCGGAGAATCTTCGAAGAGTCCGCCCGCGTGCTTTCAGAGTACTGTAAACAAAATGAAGAAAATATAGCTCAATCCGGTCAAAATAGGCTGCAAATCCATCAGCTTAAAAAAAGATGAAAAGAAATGTCGATGGAGCGCTAAATTAATCGAAAATAACATACTTCAACCTATATACTCACCTTTTAAAACACCAGTTAATCAACGTTCACTAGTCGACGTGAAAACAGGCGAACTGAAGTCGTGGACGGGAGCACGACGGCCTTCACGCATGAAGGCGTTCACGATTACGCATGCGCATGACCTAATTTTGGCGCGAACGCCGTGGTGACAGTCTCCCGTCGTCGTTGCGTAAAGTGCCTATTAACGACTCATTACATCGCCATCTGAAATCCACGCGTGGGCACGACCGCTTAACGAAGAAAAAAAGCCCTTCATTTTCCTGTATACATCTCTCGCTAAACATACCTTTCCTTGCGGCAATAACCGAAAATATTTGACGTTCCCAATCCTTGCTGTCCATATCAGGAGTAGACCACGATAATTTTTTGTAGCAAAAGTCTTCAAATTCGTCGTTCTGTTGTATTCTATTGCTTTTATTTTATTGCTTAGGGCTTAAAAGCGGTTTTTGTGTAAACTAAACTAACATTGCTTAATCTACCTAAATAAAACAAGGCTTATAATTCTTACAGCAAAATGTTCGAAGCAATATTACGCAAAAGACAGGAAAATGGGCTTTCTCGCCTTACGAACAGATAATCCACCAAAACGCGTCGTTGAGCGCCCCTGTAATAAGCTTCATCTAGCTGATTCAAGCGATGCACAATTAACCCTATTCAGACGGGGGCTTTTGGGGCTTTTGAGGCCCGCGCCAACTTTGAAGATCTATAACTTCATGGCAATTAAAACTATCACCACAAAATTTGGCGACTTTTCGTAAAATATTTTGACACTTGTATCACGTGATCAACAACTTTGATGTTTCCATGGCAACCAGTTTTTGACACCGTTTGACTTTCCCTTGTCGACATTTAGTTTGTCTTCGCTCAGCCTGAATAATGATTTTATCATTTCCATATCGTAACTGTGATCTTACGGTTTTTCTTAGCACGTTTCTGATGGCTTTCCTTTCCATATTAAAAGTTCTCCAAAGACAAATTTTGTAGCCAAGACATAAACTGCCTTCGAGAGCATGCAAAATTTCGGAACAACCTCGTTGGAAACCAATTGAATTCCCGCGCTCTGATTGGTTAGGTCGTTCTTCTCTTGATGCTGATTGGTTATATTTTCACATGTGAAAGAAAGCTATACGCGAAGCTAATTTGACGTATCGCTTTTCTCACATGTGAAACTACAGCAAATATAGAATTCTATTTGCAAGGTTTATTGCCTAAAATTGTCGCTATGTTTATGATAAATCTATATATTAGCGATGGTCTGGTGGCCCGATGGACCGCAGAGCGGAGCCCCATACCCATAGAAATAAAGAGAACCAAGCACGCAAACAGGAGAGCGGGCAAAATACGTACGTACAAACGACGTCGCCCAAACATCAATATGGCGACCAATGTCCAAAGAGAGCTCAGTCGACCTGGTTAAAATTTTAAAAGTTTACCATAAGCTTCCATTTTTGCCATGTATGGTCAGTTGACAGTTGTCAAACGAAGGTATCAGGTGACCGGTATTGCATGACCATATCGAGGGCTCAGCTTTAATCGGGGTCACGTGTTCTTTTACTAAGTTAACTGCTGAGCGGGCTCATATCCGACTGTTTATCGGGCTCTGGCAGGATTTTTGTAATTTTTCATGGTAGCTCTCAGCGGATGTTTAAATATTCTGAATTATTTCGGCTGTGAAGGGATTTTCACTAGGGAGCGTGATGAGCTCCTGGAACGTAGCTCCGCTTTTAGGCTTGGCTTGGCTAAATTATATCAACCAATGTTCGAAGCCAGTCGACGGTAGCAGCCATGTTTGTCATTTTAATTGGAATCCACTTGTAAACACTTCCTCCTTTTCTATGTGGAAATCTCTACCCATTATCCCACGTTTAGCGGAGCTTCCAGCGCACGCCTTTATATCAACAAGGCATGCTCTTTTCCAAATCTTTATTTAGTGCTATTGTGCGTTGTACCTTTTTTTCAAAATTAGAAGTTTACACAATGCAGTTTCTATTTTGAAATGGGACTCGTGAGTAGACTCTTTTTGGAACGGAAATTGTGCGCGTTATACTGCCTATATACATTAATATTTTGCTTTAAATTGAGCGCAGAGGCATATACAAAGTGCAAAAGTTATTAAATTTTTGAGGCTAGCTCGCTCTTAAGATAACAAGGAGCTTTTTAGCGATTTGGAGAACCATTGAATTTTTGTTGAAAGAGCACTCTATCTTATAATAACGTAGGGAAAAATGCTGAAGTAACTGTTCATGTTTCAAAAACTGCCACTGAGCGTGATCAATCAGGAGAATGTGACGGCATATGCGATAATGGAAGCAATAACGAAGACAACAAAAAAGACTTGATCCATTTTTCTAGCCACTCTCCGCCAAGTGAATTTCGGCTCCTCGACTCTTTCGATCAAAGCTGGGCGTCCCGCACTTGACTCTGTCATCTCGATCCCGGCGGCTGACGCTGTGGACTTCATAATTACCGAGTGAGCACTTTCTGAAGCTGACGGTGATACATGAATCCGTTTGACCCGTTTACTTTTCTTTGTACTTAAGAAGTCACAGACCTTTTCAATCCAGGCTGTAGGTGTTCCTTCCTTGAAGTAAATCCTCAGAACGAAGATATTAGCAAAGAGGACTAACGCTATAATTATCATGGTGACTTGCAGGTTAATACCAAGGATTGGTAGGCCATCGGATGTGACTGGAAGGTAGGAAGGGATGACAAGTAGAAACACTGTCATAGCGAGAAGAATAGTTGTCACAAATCCAATGCGTTCCCCACTTTCAACGCGGATTAGTAAGCTGGAGAGTGCAACGATGGTCAGTGTAACGGAAGGGATAGCGAGATAGAACACATAGTACAATGATTTCCGTGTCATGTGGAGAGTGTAAACAATCTCGCTGAAATTAAATGGGCAGCAGTCTCCGTGATCAGTTTCTGATATTTCAGCTAAGATGTTCTCAATGTCCCAGTCTCCGCTTTTTACATACCGAGCTGAAAGGTAAATGCGTAAATACATATCTGATTAGTGCCAGTAATGAATTGCGTCGGAGATCCCAACGGCCCGACGGGCCGCCAGCAGAGCCCCATAGCCCGGCATAGAAGGGAACCTATGCAGTCCATTTTTTCATGGTCAAAAATGCTAGCAGTGCGGTCCGCTTGCGCATGCGCTCTACATACTGACGACCTGGCGGCCAAAAGTTCAGAAAAAAAAGGTCCACTATGTTAACATCAGTTAACATCTTTGATATTGAACAAGCGTGTTTTGTCAATTGAGGCTAGCGCTGTCAAAACAAGATATTCAGTGACCGATATCACATTACCACAGCAGTCCCATCGTTTAAATAGCGTTCTCGAATTATAATTCGCCTGAGGGGCGAATAATAACCGAATTACTGTGTCTGCATCAACGAGTTTTTAAAAGCAAGGACTCTCCGAGGAAATTCAGCGACAAAATTTCAGGTTTTTTTGTGAATCCCGAAACTAATAACTGTCCAATAATAAAGCGACCTCAAACATGAAAAAAAAAACATTCCATCCTAAAAAAGGGAAAAGTACTCGGGTAATTAATGAACCTATAAAAAGAAAAAATGTTAGCAAATATATTCCATGTTGCCGTGCGTCTGTTCATTAGGGACCTTACGAAACTGCGACGGCGACTCAACGAGGACGTCGCCAAACAAACGATTTAATGAGCAAAACAACAGCTCTAAACGTGCATTATCCATCTTTGCACATTTCTTTGTCGTCTCCTGCAAAACGACGACGTGAAATGACTAAATTCTGCGTGGTGTGAAGAACGTGAGCCACAATGGCGAGTTTTTCAGGTTTCTAGTTTGAATAAAAGAAGCGCATAAAAATCCAAGTAAAATAAGCGCTGATACTGATAATCACACTAACCAAATTTTGATAGTTGCGAGATACTTCCGTAAAATTTAAATGCATTTTTTTGGTGGAAGTTGTCGTCGGCGTCGCCGTCGTGCTTTCGTAAGGTCCCTGTTAATACATCACTGACGTCGGAATGTGGTAAGAACAAAAATGTAGCACACGCTGGTGTTTTTTCTACATTTCGACGTCTTCTGTGATATATTTCTGAACAGACGCACAGCAACATGGAATCTATCTATTTTAAAGAAACAAAATATGAACGTCACCAGTGCGTGTCTCCATTAATAGATTATAGGCAGGAACCAATCAAAATGCATCCATAATTTGGCTTATTATATAATAATATTTTCTTGCACGAAAAACTAATATTAGCTATATTTAGAATGCGGGTAAACTAGTTGTACAAATGGGTGTGATTCTGTGTGAGCCGCTCTATGCTTAAGAAACCGGTAAAAATGATAGGGGCACCCTAGTGATGTATAAGTATCTAATGTAAGATGGAGTAGGGATATTTACGTGACAGAAACCGGGATAAGCTGCAGTATGGTACTTGAACGCAAACATCTTGTCCCTACCTACCTTCTAATATTAGTAAATGGGTATCAGTATGGAAACGGGCCTCCCTAGATGCCTTGCGCCTGTGCGCGCTACAATTGCCTAGTATAGTAGCCCCACCCAATTCCCAATCGCAAATATGTTACGCGTTTCCTGACAAATAGCTTCCTTAGTAGACGTTCTTGTCGCTCGTCATACAATCTTACTCAGAAAACAAAACATATTTTTAAGAGATAAAAATAAAAATGGAGAATTCCTTACTTGCAAAGTTACCGCGTTTATCCCTGAAAAACTTTATTTTCAATAGGTTCTTTCCATAAGTGTAAGAGCCAAACGCGAGTTGACAATTCTGTTCGTCAAAAGGCCACTCTCTGATTTCCATTCTGCAATTAACTTTAAAGGTTGCTGGTCCGCTCCAAACACACTTCCCTTTATAATTGACCGCAACATCGGTGACAAATTTGCTTAGTCCCCCCGCTAAGTTGATTTCATCGTCTCCACTGGAAAACAATAAAAGATGTTCAACTTTATCATGTAATTCTTTTTTTTTCGCATATGCAACTCGAAGGCATGCGATAAGGGTAGTAAGCATTTGGTGCTTCAAGAGGATCGGTTTGTGGTATGTTGCCTTCAACTGGAGGCCTTTTAGTCTGAAGATTCCTCAAAGACTCGAAAATTAATTTATATATTAAATTGCTCATTGCTATTCCGAGCGTTCACCCCACTCCCCCCCCAACCCTCCCCGTCTATAGACCCTCTCCCCATGTCATAAAATACGTTTATCCGGATTGGGGCGTTAAGCAGATATAAACGCGGGATTTTCGTAATTTCAAATTAAAAACAGAAAAGTCAAAAATGCAAATTGCTTGTGTATCAAACTGATTTCTGATTGAAACAATGAAATGAAAATGAACAAGAGAGTTAAGAGGAAAGGGCATCATTTCTTTGCAAAGGCGTTAAAAATCTGAATGACATATTCTCACTTGTTGAAGAGAGCTATATCCGGGACCCAAATTTCACCAGGTGCAAAGTGGATGCGTTCTAAGCCATCATAGTCACTAGCATTCCAGGCAAGAAATTCGTTCGACCATTGCTGCAAGTAATAGGCCAGGATGATTGTAAGCATTAAGACACATGACCCTGATAAGGTCTTGACTACAAGGACACCGAACATACACCACAATCAGAGCCCGAATCGACAATCACGCGATAGGAATCGAGAACGAATAATCTTATTCTAAAATTCTTCTTTTCGGTCTCCCTTTGGATGTTAAGGACAGGATACCAATATGTTCAGCCTTCATGGTATCGTTAGGGCTACATTTGAAAAAGTCAATAGCGCCGTCATACCGCTTTCGAGGGGGTAGACCGATCAGGTATGAAAATTCAGTATCTTTTAGAGGAAAAAAATGCGCGAGCCAAGCCTAGTTGGTTTCCTTTGGGGCTTCATTAAATTTTTCCAATGGACATCTCCGTCCTTAAGGTCTGAAAACTAAACAGGAATACTTCCAAATAAAAAAATATATGTATCAGAAAAGCGCTAGCTGAAATGGAAAATAATGAAAGTAGAAATTAACAGAAGCACGTGTGTGATAACCTGTATAACCCAAGTGTCCAGTACTATTATTTGTTCTTGATTGTCCTGTTAGAAAACCAAAGCAAACATCAGTCAGAGAAGTGCTGGAAACTGTTATCGGCTGCAATGTTCAAACATTGAACGGGAAAACCATGACTGCAAACCAATGAGGGATACCGGGTCCGTGACTAAGATCTGGATCAGAAGAACTCACAGACAGGTAAATTAAACAGCAGACTATCCTTAAGGAAGAGAAAATGCCGAGGATAGGTAAACTGAAAAAAAAACTTTATTTTGCTTAATGAATATCTTTCCCTGTGAACAATCGTTCGCTCAGAGGACAAGGCAAAGTAACAAATATTAACAAATGTTGCCAGTCGTGGCAAAACCCGGTAACATCGACAAACATGTTTCCATGTCGAGCAAAAACTTGCCGGAAACTGGAAACATTCGTACCGAGCGCATGTTTCCCCAATGTTTCTCAGTTTTGCAACAGGGAAATATATTTTTTTTCAGGGTCAAATTTCCGGGCGGCACGGAAATACGTTTACCGACGATCATGATTCCCAGTTTTGTCACGACCGACAACATTTGTTACTTATGATTAGAAACTAACATTCGCTGTGTCCCGCCAACAAAACTGATGCTGACCAGTCCCGTCCCCACTCCCCAAGTTCAAGATCAAATTAAAAGTGCGCATGCACCCACGATGTTTCTTGAAACATCTTTCCCAGGTCGGTGAGCGACACTTCATGTTTCCCACTGGCACCAGTTTTGCCACCCGAGAAACAATATTATAAACATGTTTCTGCCAACACGTTTCCCATTTTGCCTTGCCTTAAAGAATGAATGTTCGATTCACTTCCACCAACATATTGAAACGGGTGTTTGGATGTCAATGGGCTACCTAGAACTTGGATAATATTTGAAAATAAAGAAAGCTGTGCGACGTTCAAATTCCCCGTTCAAATACCGATAGGCCAATTAAAGAAGAAATAAATCGAGACAAAAAGAGAGAATAAAATAATAGAACATGAGATTCACGTACCACTTTAACAAGCCTACTGACTTTCAACGCGAACGACACTTCCACTACCTTTCTGCCCCTTAAAACTGGACGGACCTTTCTGTCGTAGTTGTCAAGGAGATCTGCTCTGATTTTGTGTTCCCATGAAGTGCTTGTTGAACCCGAAGAACCTATGAACATACGTATCCATAAAAAAAGCTATATATACCAACGGCATGGTTACCTGGAGAAGTTACACAAACTATATATAGAGATCTAGAAATAGAGTGACAACAGTGGAACCTCGATTTATCGAACTGATAAGGGATTGAAAAAAACTGGCTCGTTATACCGAGGTTTCGTTATATCGAAAACCTCGATAACAACCAAAAACTCCGTTTAAGATATCGAGGTATAGTTTATAATTTATTTTTGAATGCGTTACGTTGCTCTACCTGGCAGGGGTCTGGATCTTAACAAGAGGATCTGTAGATGTGTCGACAGTGTCCGTGTCTGCTTTTATTTACCTACTAGAAGATGGGTATCCATGTTCTATAAGAAAATAATGCCCGTTAGAGGTCTAGAAAAGTTGCTAGTGGATGCCCGAGCCGTCAGGCGATGGCATTCAGCTGCTTTTCTAGACCTCAAAAAGAATTATTTTCTTATAGGACATTGGGAAACCCATCTTCTAGCTGGTATAGAATATAGCATTAAAAAATCCAATAAAATCACCGAATTTACGGGCGCGGGAGACCCTTATGAAACACTGGCACCTTATAACTGAGAATAACAGACTCGGTCAAATATACTCTAAACCTCCAATTGTCGCTTACAAGAAGGACAAGTCTCTTAACGACCTTTTGGTCAGAGCTACAATTCCTTCACACATTTAACAACCGAACTTTAAAGTTATAAACGGTAAGGGTCAAGTGACAGCAACACAAAAACTTGTTCGTATTTCTGGCACTCGCTGCTCAATATCTCGTCCACATTTTCGTCTTCCCAGTCACCTGAACTTATTTCATTAATATTTGTTTTAACAGCCATAACAAGGAAATACAAAGACAACTTTAAAAGATTTTCGCCGCCATTTTTTTTTTCAATTCGCAACACAACATAGACTACATCCGGGGTACCGGGCTTCTATAGTTTTTGCCCGTGTTCTATTAAAAATAAAGGCCATTGAGATTCCATGGCGAGCATACTGGGCTATATTCTAAAATGAGCTGTTTCCTGTGAAGTTGTTCTATTGTTACATATTTATTAAAATAAGTATGATCTTTGTTGGAGTCACGTGTTGACGTTTCTTTGTTATGTCGAGCTATATTTGCTGCCGATAGGCAGCCTTCATATTCTTGAAGCCATCGAGAAATTTTGGTTCGACGGTTCGACCCATCGTTCGCATAAAGAAACAGCCAATCAGAAATCCTGTTATATGGCGCAGTCTAGCCAATCAGCAGCTGTCTTATAAGCTCAGCGGAAAATCGCATGTGCTCGCAGCAAGTTATAAATACAGTTGATCAGAGTTAAGGTTTCGCTGTTTACAGGTGAGTTTTGGCACCTTTGCTGATCTTTTAAGATTATTTCTATTCGAGGAAGCATTCATCAAGGTCATGAAGCTTTCAGTGAGCATTCTAGAGGCCGATAGTGTGCATTTATGTCACTTGCAGCTTTGCTTTTTAATCGATCGAATTCGGTCGATTTATGGACACAAACAAATATCGCTGACATCTTATGTCATGGAGATCGCATGTATTTATATGCACTAACCAATAAAATGGTACCCGATGCCAATAGTCTTTCAATAGAGGAGTTGCCGGAGGTGGCAACCCCGCAGAACAATGTTGAGTACCGTTTAAACAACAACAAATTTTACCAAGGGCGCATTGATCGCTCATTTTGTGGCGATGGGCCATTTTGCTCACTGAAGCAGATCTTGATTAATGCATTTTCGGATAGTTCAAATGCAATGTTAGTGCTTCGAATATAGCCTAACATTGTTGGACGAAATAAATGAGTCCATTACACGTTGCGTTACACAGTGTCACTGTCACTAATTCTTCTAAGGATCAGTTCATGAACCCCTTATTGCCGTTATACATGTAGTAACTGTTGTTACACCACAGTGACTGTTGTTACACCAAATATTTAGTTTATTTCCACGTTACGCTAGATAGACAAAAGAAAGAGTCACTAATCGTTCTAAGAATCACTTAAAAAGCCCTTGTTATTGCATGTTGCGTTAGACAGTGTTATTCGTTACACCTTCCGTTTTTGTTAACCAATATATTTCTTTTCCACTTTTAACAATTACTAGAGGCATAATCCAACAAAAGCTTTAGCCACACCAATAGTTACTTGTTAATGTTATACTCAAAGAACATACATGTAACCATGTCATTTTGCAAATAAAATAAGTTATATTTTTGTTGTAATTCTCATTGTCGTATTTGCATTCAAAAACACCTTTAACGGCAGCACTCACTTCTCAATGAGAACTGCTAGTATATATATTTTTTTCGTTTAGACTTTTAGATTATGTTCGTTATAACGAGTATTTCGTTGCATCAAAGCTCTGTCCCATACATTTTACTGAAACTTTGGCCGGGCTGAGGACAATCAGAAGGCGTCGTTATACAGAGATTTGTTGAATTGAGGTTCAACTGTATCTGACAAGCAAACGAACGAACTGATGAACGGACAATGAGATATAAAGGAATAAAATAAAATTTAAAGGAATATTGTTTATTTTTGCCCGCGTAGTGTGCAAATAAGCTTTCTGCAGCAGTCGGGGATTAGTTGTAGTGCTCATCGAGGTGGAAATTGAGTTGCCGGGTTTTAATTCACCCAAAGCAAGCAAGATAGGAAAAAATACCACTTCAATGCATCCTTTTTACAGATATGTCATTTCCGTTTTCTTACTGAAACATTAATGTATTGTGGGGTAACCATGGCAAGTTAAGGATTTGGATTCGTAGCTTAGTAGCTTCGCGATCGCAAGGCAAACTATCTACCGTCTGAGAAATCTCGACGTACCTTATGGCTCGATCGTAAAATGTATATTTTATGGTGGAGATCATGCTTGGTTTAAATTTTCAGTTTCTCATTTCTTTATCTTTTCTGTTTTACTATTTATTTTACTTCTGTAAAACCCCGTAATGTACGTCAACTTTTGATCGATCAGTGGAACAAGGTTCAGGTGCATGATCGATGTTTCACTTCTCATAAGACGACAAGGCGTTTTCATTCTGTCTTTGCCTTGGGCCCTTGCTTCTGCTCTGTCTCCAAGTGTAAATCCAAATGTTGCATTTTTTCTCATTTATATCACAGACGTTGATTTTCCTTTCCGAAAACTATTCGCTCAACGAGATACTGTTCTAACATGTGTTAACTTTGCAGCTTGCTGTGAGCATCTAAATGGTTTTCCTGCGTCAATACACGTAACCCGATTGGTTTAACTGCAAGGATGATAATGCAGTTATAGCCCAGGCCTCCGTGCGCCTGTTTTCAACGAGCCGGTTTTCGACAGTTTTCACTTTGGCGGTGAATGTTGATAATAATGGTGTCTAATGAAAGGGTAATGACAATTTAATTATTAATTTAGTGATTAATTAAGCCATGAATTAGCTGTAACCAATTTTATAGTTCCCACAGTGAAACTATTGGTTTTGTGTTAGGTCGACGTTCAATCACGTGACCAAACTTTCCTTTCGCCATAAATTTAAGCAATCTACCTGAAGTAAGCTCAAATACATCAAAAACGTCGCAAAAATGGATTTTGGGTTTCCTTTTAAAGTTATCTTGGGGAAGCCTACCAGAAGTTTAGGTTAGGACAAAGTTCACGTGCGGGGCTCG
>OX393566.1:19460594-19485594 GCA_947652115.1 Blastomussa wellsi | reverse complement strand
GTAGAAAGGCTTGGTATTCAAATATTGGGCGCCAGTTATGCAAAATGTCAAGAATCCTTACAATGCGTGATTGGTAGAAAAAACAGTCACCGAATGTTCAATCAGGAAAATGTGATGGCATACGCAATAGCGGAGGCAATAACAAAGAGTACAAAAAACACTTGATCCATTTTTCTTGCCACCCTTCGCCACGTGAACTCGTGCCCCTCAGCTCTTTCATCCAAAGCTGGGCTCTCCCTATTTGACTCTGTCATCTCGATCACGTCCACTGTTGCAGTGGATTTCAAAACCACGGGGTGAGAGCCATTAGGTGGGTCTGACAAATGAATCTTTTTAACTCGTTCACCTTTTGATGTACTTAAGAAGTCGCAGACCTTTTCAATCCATGCTGGAGGCGTCCCTTCCTTGAAGTAAATCCTCACAACGAAGATGTTGGCAAAGAGGACCAACGATATAATGATCATGGTTGCTTGCAGGTTAATGCCAAGGATTGGTAGGCCATCTGACGTGACTGGAAGATAGGATGGGATGACGAGTAGAAACACTGTCATCGCCAGAAGAATGGTTGTCACAAAGCCAATGCGTTCCCCGCTTTCAACGTGAATTATGAAGCTACTGAGTGCAACGATGGTCAGTGTAACGGAAGGGATTGCGAGATAGAACATATAGTATAGTGATTTGCGTTTCATGTGCAGACTGTATACTATCTCGCTGAAGTTAAACCGGCAGCAGTCGCCATGGTCAGTTTCTGATATTTCAGTTGTTATGTTTTCGATGTCCCAGTCTCCGCTTTTCACAAACCGAGCTGAAAGGTAAAGAGGCGAATAAGTTATGCGATGATGATTTAATACCCTTTTTCAAATCGTTTTCATAAGAAGGGAGGCTCATCACCGAGTTCCAAACCTTTAGTCCTTTATTTGTGTATCAATTTTTGAATGAAAAATTGAACCGTTCACATATACGGCTACATGATAAACCGACCATTGGGGTATTGTGAAGGAATTTTTATACCACTCCCCACTGCATATTTCTTTTGCGTGATTCACATTGCACGATATTTATTTATTTTTTATTTATTTTTTGTTCGGGAATTGCCCCCACCCCCACCCCTTTCTGTCCGTCCAAAAATAATAATAATAATAATTGTCCGTCGATAGCAAAGTTGAAAACAGCACTATGATCTAACCCAGCCGAGCTCTTAGGTTTTGTTTAAAACAAATTGTTTTAGGGGAAAGAAGAATGTTGTGATTTAAGAAAAGCTGACAAATCCAACAATCAGGAAGAATGACACTTTTCTTTCTATCTAAGGCACAAAGGCTGCCGTTGTATACTTTGACCAATGCAGTTTCTGTTCGAGCTGATCTTCTTTTGGCTTAAGTCTGCGTATGAGGCTAGTGACCCATAAAACTAGAACTTCTCACGGTTTCCTTTCAGAGGGGCACTATGATAGTAAAGTGTCTCGATTGCCTGAGAACAAAACAAGGCTCAAGCCCGGACTGGACTAGCAAATAAACCATTAAGCCACCTAACCTGCATCGGGTGAACTCCCGTAAGTGGTATTGTAGTAATAAAACGTAACTGTATGGCAATGAATGATTCCTTACTTGCAAAGTTCCCACCGGTTTTATCCCTGAACAACTTGATTTTCAATAAGTTCACTCCATAAGTGTAAGACCCAAACGCGAGTTGACAATTCTGTTCGTCAAACGGCCACTCTGCGATTTCCATTTTACAATTAACTTTAAAAGTTGCTGGTCCACTCCAGACACACTTCCCTCCATTATTGACTGCGACATCCGTCACGAACTTGCTTAGGCCCCCGGCCAAATTGATTTCATCGTCGCCACTGGAAATAAAGAAAATAAAGCTCTTAACTTTGTTTTAATCAACGCTCGGCCAGGCTTTTGCGTTCACTATCGAGTTAATGGTGTACGCGTACAGGAGTTGAACGAGAGCCTCTAGCTTCTTAAACACTCTCCAAATCTCCCACGTCAACCATAACACAATAATTCACATACAAAAAGCTGCCGGTAAAAATATGTAAATCAAAACCCACAACAAAATTCGAACGAAGCATAGGAAATTACAACGAAGCAATTAACTCAAGCTATCATCGTGTACGATTGGGTTTCAATTTGTGTACTCGCTTACGTTCACTGAATTGTATTACGCGGCTCCACTATGTAATTCATTTGACCATTGAAGATAAGGTCACTGTAAATGGTCTTGATCCAAGGATAACTCTAAATTTTGTCAAACCTCTGCTAAAAAAGCAAACTTGAGAACTTTGGTTTATGGCAAGTAATAGGTCCAGATTGGTACAATTGTTACTTCTTTCACAAGTCTTTCGCTGTTCTCGAAGCCTAGCGGAACGTTAGGCGTTCTCGTTAATGTCGCCATCGTGATTCGAGGAAGACAAGTAACTGGTTTCCCGACAAATGCGTAACAAAGTGTATTTTGACATGGTGCAACAAATACATCAGAAGATTTACTGTTTATTATCTAGTCTTATAGTTCTCTCTCTGGTCTAAAGCACTGATTGCAGTCTTAAAACCAAGGAAAATCTTTCAGTGGATAGGAAGCTTGAGTTCTTTTGGCCAGGGTTACAATATAACTGTTTTTCTAGACTTCAAACCTCTCCAATTATTCTGCAAAAATGACTGTATTGCATCGCATGCGCTACGGAATAATACAGCTATTTTAGTAGGTCCATTTCAGTACATTTTGTATTGCTTTGATAATTTGTGCATTCCGTTCCATAGCCCAGAGAGAGACTAGTACAATAAGACTGGATTTTATATAATAAATTTCCCAGTGCATGGTTGTTGTTCAAATAGCTTTGAAGAAGAAAACTAAACTAAACACAAATGCGTTGTTTTAAAAGAGATATAGAAACAGAATTTTCAAAAAGTGTGAAATTTGCTTTTGTTTCCAATAAAAATGAATCCTGATATAAGGGAAATAGCTTGCTTTCCTGCCAGGCATCACATTGATAGAGACAAGACCGGGGTATTTTAATTATAGCGTAATTTTATTGGACTTCAATGGCGAGCAGATCAACAATTTATCTGCGAGATATATCACGATATTTTTCGAGAACCGAGTTCAATACATGTAATTGCTTTAGCATTTGATCACCGAATTTTATTTGCACGATTAGCTTTGGAAAGTTTCAACCTCGTGCTTTCTTTATGAAAAAGAAATACCGACGTTAATACGAGCTACTGTTTTTATCCAATTCTCCTTAAGGTTACTGAACAGGTTCGCGGGTGCTTTGCGCAAAAAGATCCTCACGCGCGCGTAATTTGAGGGAAGTGCCTTAACCTATACATCATTGTAAAGATTATAGAACAAAGAATGTTGTGGAAATGTTTTTAACTGGTGAAATTAAATATCAGAGAAGCTGAAGTCAGTTAAATGCAAATAGAACAATGTTTATAAGTGCGGCAAACTCGCGTCGGATTTTGGCCCTTCGAAGTAAACAATGACTGCATGTCGGTCAGCACATGTTTAGCTTCAAGACTGTGTCGGGGAATCGTTAGATCAGCTCTCAAAAAAAAGTTATTAAAATTTGTTCACGTACTTTTCACGGATTGACACAGCATTTGGACTTATATCTTCAAAACGAAAAACAAATAAGTTAAAGCCCGACACACTTTTTGAGAGAAGGGATTCATGTACCATTGAGCAAAATTTCACTGTTCTACGATGAATTCTCATATGCAAACTAGCCGCTCAAAGATGACAAACTTCACGAAAAATTTTGCCGAGAAATACGGCAAAGAAAGTTTCGTAAAAATAGCACTCCTACGGGGAGTGGTTTTCCGGTTTATCGCCTTAATGTACCAATCAGGTTCAATCTTGCGAAACTCGCGGGAAAGTGGTGGTAGATATTATTTCAAGATCAAAGTATCCTTTGCCGACAATTCTGAGGCAGAATTATAATGTGGTAATTTCTTGCGGGTTTTGACCGCGATGGGGAAAACACTGAACAATTTCCGGCCCATAACAGAAAAAAGAACACCAAAGAGTGCAAGGGCTTCAAAAAAAGGCGAACGAAAATCGTGAGCAAGCCGCCGATCGGGAAAGCGTGCTCTCCAAAATGCGGGAAGCAGGGTACGTATGTAGCACGCATCTATAAAATATTTGTTTGTTATGATTGCTTTTCCTTCTTTTCTGTCCGTGTACCGGTGCATGCAGTAAGAACCTTCTAATATTCTTGGGTTAAGAGTCATTGGATAGCAGTACCATATTGTTTAGCGTATCGGCTCATCAGTATTGTGTTCCTTTATAAAAGTATGAATTCGTCGCTGTTGTCGTGCGACATTTCAACAGATTCGTCCGATAAAGAACGCTTAGAATCCACCATTCTGGAACCCAAACCTTCGCCTGGTTCAATAGAATTCTTTGACGTCTTTTTGTTTTGTTTTTTTCTGTTTGCGGAAGCCCAGGAAAGTATCTGAATTAGTAGCAATATTTACTGTTTCGTTCGGTCGTTGTGACAATTTGTCGCTTTCCGCCAGCATTTCTACGTTTCGCAAAAATTCCCTGGTTACTTTTTACGGTACCACCGATCAGCCTTTGGAACACAAGGACTTTTTTCGCTTTTTTCTCTCTCCATCGATGTTAGCGATGCGAGCAAAGGAAATTCCCTCTGTTGGAAGCCAATTTCCCGCGTCTGATCTAGCAGTGTTGACAGCTCGACACCTTTAAAGTGTGACGTAATGAGTCACGCACAAAAGGAAATTTGCAATAACTCCGGAGTGAAAAATGGTTTTGGATTTCTGTTTTTTGTAAAAGAAAGAAAAATACGCACAGTCTATGGACAATAAAAATCACAATTTTGAACGAATTTGACCCGCGAACCTGTTCAGTATCCTAAGGTGCTACTATGATGTAATTTTCGAATACCTTTCATTTTAGCTTGATTAGTAGTAAACATCCTGCAGAACATTTTCCTTAAAGTATATTGTCGTGTGATGAAGGAAAGTGGGATTTTTTCGCGCTTAAACTCCATATATTTTCGTCCGCCATTAAACCGCCATGTTTTATGGCCTGGTTACCAACGGTATTGGGTTTCCAATAGCAACAGAGGTCGGGTTCACAAGTGACGTCATTTCCTCAAGTCGCAGCCCCAGCCAGGCCACAACACGTCGCTCCGACGAAGGGCTAACGCTCGAAACGTCAGCAATTGAATCTCTTTAAGGTGGCCAATTGACATTATCAACCCAGTTGATAAAACCAAATTATATTGTTATACTTCCCACCGACGCAGCACCACAGTTTCTTTAGAAACTTACCCCCCCCCCCCCCCCCCCCTAATTTCTCATACGATTTCTCCTTCACCGACGTTCTCTTTCTTTCCTAAACTCTTTCGTTTTTTCGATCGTGGGAAGTGAAGTTGTTGTGTTGTCCAGAGCTGCAGCAATGGTTCAAATCGAGCAGCAGGAATCGCGCTGCATGCAAGTCCGACCTGCAAAAGTGTGAGGCCATGTCGTGTTTTGTTATTTGCTTTGGTTACTTCGAGGAGTGCTTTAAGCTTTAATAGAAATACTCCAAAGACAGTTAATACTGTTAATACTCGAGCTTTCGACCCAAGTCAGGGCCGACAAATCAAACCGGGCTCTTTGCCAAGCATTTGGAAAAGGGGGAAGCAAACAACAGATAATGAATCGCAAAGAAGTCTCCACATGAAGGAAAAGAAACGGCAAAAGGTAAGCTCGTGGAAATCAAGCGGAAATGTGTGAATATTCTCATGCCCTACAGTTGTTATGTATGCTCAATTCTCGCGAGCTTGAGCGACATTTATACAAATAAAATTCACAGTACGCATTTCAGATCGGTTTTTTTAATCACGGAACGCAATAAAACCTTCAACTAATGCAATCTTTAGTAGCTCTTTGTTTGCTGTTGTCGACAATTCTACAACCGTGTAGCATAATCAAAAATTATAGTAGTGACAATATTAAATACGGCGTTCATTTTAGTAACTAGATTAGTTACGCTCAGTACTAGCGACTGTGTTTCACTCTGTGGTGTAGCTGGAATTTGGTAGACATTATTGCCATTTTCTATAGTTGATAATTAAGTCTATTTACCTGAATAAACAGCGTGTACGAGTTAGTGAACTGGCAATAAACAAAAGAACTCGTTTTCGATTTTCATAAGGCTTCATTTGTTCAAACCAGAAATAAAGTTAAAAGTTTTCACACAGCGTTTGGTCTTTGTGATTGAAAAAGATAACCTTAATTTCGCGTACCAGCGGTCTTCTTAAAGAGATATGACTAACTTTGGTTCTTCTCTCGGGGGAACCCAACAAAGTGTTGTGTAAATTTTCAAACGACTGCGGAGACCTTTGATAAAGTTTTTCTCTATGTAATTTATTTTTTAAGTCTTTATCTTCTACCTTAAGGACTTGCTGGAGAGCAGTGTCCCGTTGGTTGATCCTTGCAGCAGAGTCATGTATTAAAAACCTATAAACTTCTTCTTCAGTTGACAGTTGTAATGGCTCAACCGAGTCATCGTAGTGGACTAAATGGACAGTTCTTTGTTTCCCTTCTCGCTTCCCTCGTTGGAAGACGATCCGGACAAGCTCTCGGATTCACTCTCACCATAACAACTCTGAGATTCGTCGCTGGAACGCAAATCATTCATTGCTTGGTGCTTTTGTGAAGTTTAAACGGCACTTATTCTCTCTCTTGAAGCTTCCTTCGGTCTGCGACTTGAGAAAATGACGTCACAACAAAATTGAACAGAGATACCGCAACTCGAATTCCCTTTGTATCAGGGGCTCACTGGAACACAAATCGGCACTGGCGAACTCGAAAATATCAACATTTTAACTGCGATATTTTCACTTTGCAAAGTCTGAAGGTAATTTCTTTCACCTAAACAGTTATAAAACATATTCGAACAGCCGTTATGAAGGTAAATTTGGGGAAAATGTGATGTGGAATTTTGATCGTAGCACGTTTCTTTTTTTTTTTTTTTTAATTACCGCTGTATATTGACTATATTGGAGTCTAGTAGGCAAATCAAGCCGTTCAGACACTCTGGTAATTCTGCTAAACAAGAACTACGCACAGCAGAATATTATTAGACTTACTAGGCCTTTGGTCAATGAAAACGAGAGGAAAATGAATCTAAAGCTAAATCTCGCTAATTCTCATTACCATTGTTATAATTTGACCAATTTAATTTTAATTAAACCGTCAACCATAGAATATTCTCACTTGTTAAAGAGAGCTATATCCGGGACCCAAATTTCATCAGGTGCAAAGTGGATGCGATCTACGTCGCCATAATCACTGGTGTTCCAGGTCAGAAATTCGTTCTCCCATTGCTACAAGTAAAGAGATAGCGGTAAGAAACGTGGCCCTGATAAGCCTTTACCTATATCAACAGCAACCATACTACCAACCAGTAAAATATAGTTGTGTGCGGGTTTCCAACTTTCTTAAAATTACTAAAAATGGCAAGTAAAAGTACAGCTGCTGGTGCTTAAGGTTACTGAACAAGTTCGCGAGTCAAATTTGTTCAAAATTGCGATTTTTAGTGTACACAAACTGTGGGTATTTCTCTTTCTTTTGGAACAAACAGAAATCAAAAATCTTTTTTCAATCCGGGGCTATTGCGAATTTCCATTTTTGCGTGACTCATTACGTCACACTTTAAAGGTGTCCAGCTGTCAACGTTGCTAGACCAAGCGCGGGAAAGTGGCTTCCAACAGAGGGGTTTCCTTTGCTCTCAGCGCTCACTTTTGTCCTTGCAGTACAGTTTTGGCTGGAGCTTTTCGATTGAGAAAGAAATTAAAAGAAACGAAAGCGAAAAAAAGCCCTTGGGTTCTAAAGGCTGGTCGATGGTACTGTAAAAAGTAACTAGGGGATTTTGCGAAAAGAAGAAAATGCTGGCGGAAGCGGCAAATTGTCACAAACATCGAACGAAACACTAAATATTTAAAAATAAAAAAAAACGTCAACAAATTCCACAGAACCAGGCAAAGATTGGGATTCAGAAAAGGTGGATTCTTGGCGTTCTTTATCGGGCGAATCTGATGAAATATCACACGACGACAGTGAGATTGAAGAGCCGATACAAATCACTAAACAATACGCTACTGCTATCCAATGACTCCTAATCCTAGAACATGAGAAGATTCTGTGTTCCGGAACACGGACAGAAAAGAAGGAAACTGAAGAAATCATAACATGCAGTGTTTACTTCGAAGGGTCAAAATCCGACGCAAGTTTGATCGTAGTTTGCCGCACTTTTAAACATGGCTCTATTTGCATTTAACTGACTCCAACTCCTTTTATATTTAATTTCACCGCTTTAAAACATTTCCACGGCATTCTTGGTTCTATAATCCTGAATGTTGTTTGGACACTTTCCTAAAATTACGCGCGCGCGAGGATGGTTTTGCGCGAGGCACCCGCGAACTTGTCCAGCAACCTTAACTCAAGTTACAGTAGCGTGAGGCGGCTGCAAAAATGGCAAAAAATAAAGATAATAGCTACAAAGTAGCAATAAAAGCTATGCTGTGCTGACCTGTATAACCCAAGTGTCCAATACAACTATTTGTTCTTTATTGTCCTGTGAAAAAAACAAATGACAACATCCAGATATAGTTATAGTGAGATTCCCTTTGAAATATAAAAAAGGGGAATAAATTATATTTTTCTTCCTGTTACCAGAAATAATGAAAGGAGGGCAGCTGAAAGATTAATCGAAAGTGAACCGTGGCCCAAGAAACGATTAATTTCTCAATCGCGCTTTATCGTAGCGAAAAGTAAAAGAAAAACAGTTTAAGAGATTGTGGAATATTTGCTGTTGTAATAAATGCAAGTTGTTTGGCTTTCTATTTTATAACGCTGATTTCAGTATTGCCACGGACGAAGCATATACCGGCACAGTATATTAAATTTTTTGATACCCCTCGTCCGCTTTTGTACCATATGATGTTTTGTGCGGAAATTAATATGTGGGTTATTATACGCTTTAAATAAATTTATAGTTGACAGATCGGAAAGATAAGTACAAACTGAAGACTTGTCTTACCACTTTGACGAGCCTGCTGACTCTCAACGCGAATGACACTTCCACTGCCTTTCTGCCCCTTGACACTGGACGGACCTTTCTGTCGTAGTTGTCAAGGAGATCTGCTCGGATATGGTGTTCGTATGAAGTGTTTGTTGAACCTGAAGAACCTAAAAAACACGAGAGAGGTCACTGAGTGTGTAATCGTGTAAAGAGGCAAAGACCAACAGTTGGATTCGCGTGGAGACAGCCAGTGTTACATGAGTTATGAAAGATACATAGAGACCAAGAAATTGACAGAGTGAGTACAGAAAAGATCGAACCAACGAGCGAGCGAGCGCACGAACGAACGAAAGAACGAATTCTATGTACCAGAGTTGGCTAAAATGAGCGTGATTGAGGTGCAAGGAGTTGATGGCTTTATTATTATTATTATTATTATTATTATTATTATTATTATTATTATTATTATTATTATTATTATTATTATTATTATTATTATTATTATTATTATTATTATTATTATTATTATTATTATTATTATTATTATTATTATTATTAGAGTATATAGTAATTTTACGCGTACGTAGTAAAACTCGCGGGCTTGTGACGTCACTTTCTCGTTTAAAAACTCAAATACAATATATCATCCCTCTCAGTACGGACGGCTGCCCAACGTCGTTGCAGATTGGTTTAGAGTTAATGTCACCCATTCGAACGGCTCTTTACCAAAAACCGAGACTGAAAGAAGCGAGATCATTCGGCCGGCGAGGATTGATACGCCCATATGTAAGCAAATGTCGCAATATGAACATTGTTTCAAAACGTTTGGCTATTGCTAAAGTTTATTTTCACTAAGATCACTCATTTCAGCAAATACTTGGCAAAATGATGTCAAGGTGTTGCAACCTCGTCCCCAGGGTCCTCTCCTTCCCGTCCCCTAGAGCTCCAGGGGGGCGGTGAGAGAGAGATCCTGGGAACGAGGTTGAAGGTGTTGCAGTCATGCACTTGTAATTAAATTTAATTAATTAAATTTCGCCCTGTTAATTTCTTATTCACTTTGTCAACTTGGCTTCAACAGTTCATCGTAAAACCTTTTTCTTTTTAATAGAACGTCCTCGTGCCATCTTAAAGAAAACAGAAACCACTGATAAATTCATAAGTTACAAAAGTCTGAGAAGAGACGGAAAGCTTCTAATGTATGGGCCAGAAAGTAACGAAGAATGCATGAGTCCTTTTGGCGTAAAGGATTTCGAATCTGTTGATCGATTTCAGCGAAATATCCAGTATGTCGGATTCCCACACGGAAATCATGGAAAGTGGTTGTACATAGTTTGAGCTAGTGGCCGAACTTCCGTTCATTTCGATAACCAACGACAACAACAACAATTTATTTTAGTAGTCCCATATAAGTACAACGGTATTACCTATCAGTAGAAACTCATCTGTTTTTTTTTTTTATTGGAAATCCATATATAAATGAACATAAGCAGCTGTAAGTCGACATGTAAAAGGGTCAACATTATTAAAACTAAAAGTGATTTTTAATTTTTTGCCTAAGTCGTTGAAAGTGGGATATCTCTTGTTTATATCGGTAAAAAAATTGGAACGTAGACTGTTGTAAAGTGGACAAGAAAGTATAAAATGGAATTCATGCTCAACTTCATTTTATTCGCAGAAAGGACAAAATCCGAGATTTTCTGGCGTTTTAGGAATCGTATGTCTGCCAGTCTCAAATGCTGATTTCCAAGCGGGAATTTATTTTAGGTTTTTTTATGGCAGGGATTGTTCATTGTATTCAAGAGGTCAGCTTTGTGGCGATCGGTTCTGAATTGCGAGTAAAACATCAGATTCTTGTTACATTTTATTAAGTTAAATTGATGTCCAGTAATTTTCTTGTTTAAGGATGAACGAATTTCAGAAAGAAAAGAAGTTGAATCGTTTTTGACTAAATTAGTTGCATTTAAATTTGACTTTGCACAGAGGTTGTTAACTTTTTGTACAAGGCTGACCTTGTTTTTTTTCCAGCAAATTCGTTTGATATTTTTAAACAATGTCTGGCGATACTATCTTCTGGTTGATTTTCTAAGTGAAACCAAAATTTTAAAACATTTAAATCAGCTAGCTCATTTAGTGGTAATCGACCACGTTCATTTCTAGAGGCTACATTTTGGCATTGTTTATTTATTCCTAAAACTAGTTCGCAAAGAGAGATATGTGCTTTTTCGGTAATATGTTTATCCCAGGAGTTATCAGTCATCTTTGTCATACATACTCCAAACCTCAGAGCCATACATGAGGATAGGTAGGTATAGGGAATTAAATATCTTGTTTCTAACATCAACTGGCAATTTTAAAAAATAAAAGAGTTGACGAGTTGAAAAGAACGATCTTCTTGTTTTCTCTTTTAAGATTGTTTTGTTCTTTTTAAAGCTACCATTTGTTGAAAACCTGACCCATAGATATGTGTAGCTATTGGTAATTTCAATGTTTTCTCCGTTAATAATGAAATTGTGCTTTAAAAGGGTAGATTTTATAAGTGTGGCTTTTGTTTTCTTGGCATTGATTTTCATTATCCAATCGCTGCAAAATTGAAAAAGCGAGTACAGTGTCTTTTGCAAAAACCCATCGGCCGAACGAGAAATAAGAATCAAGCAATCTGCATTTAGAATATAATCCTCTATGCTCGCCATGGAATCTTAGCGGGCTTTATTTTTAATAGAACACGGGCAAAACTATAGAAGCCCGGTACCCCGGATGTAGTTTATGTAGCGTTGCGAATTGATAAAAATGGCGGCGACAATCTTTTAAAGTTGTCTTTTTTATTTCCTTTATTATGGCTTCTAAAATTGTCTTTTTATTTCTTTGTTATGGCTTTTAAAACAAATATTAATGAAATAAGTTCAGTTGACTGGGAAGACGAAAATGTGGACGAGCTATTGAGCAGCGAGTGCCAGAAACATGAACAAGGAAGAGGAGGAGGCTGCCCGCGCGCGTAAATTCGGTGATTTTTTTAGGGTTTTTGAATGCTATATTCTAAACCAGCTAGAAGAAAATAATGGCCTTTTGAGGTCTAGAAAAGCAGCTGAATCCACTAGCAGCTTTTCTAGACCTCAAGCGGGCATTATTTAAACAATAGAGTTTCTCTGTCGAGGAACTATCGGCTGATAGTTGCCCCGTGGAAATTGGATGTTCTTAAAACAAATATTGCTTCGAGGGCAAATGTGCTAGTTTTAAGAACATCAAATTTCCAAGGGGCAACTATCAGACCGATAGTTTTGAGACATAAACACTCCATTGTCTTTATTGTTCAACACTAAATTTTCTTTCGCGCGCAGGTTCACAAAATAGCTTTTTGAGTTTTTGCTGAAAGCCAAAATGTACGAATAAACGAAAATCAGGCAAGAAACCCTCTAAATATAGATCAATCAAATAGCGTTTGAATGTTTTTTTTTTTTTTTTTTTTTTTTTTTTTTTAACGAAAGCCGGCTTGTTTACAAAATAATTCTCGGACGGGCACTATCCATCCGGGTATTTTCCTCGGACGGGCACTATGCGCTGATAGTGCCCTCCGCGGATGAACACTATCGCGTCACGTGTTTAATTTAGACCAATGAGAATGGGAGAAAATTTAGTGGTGAACTATAATTTCTTTTAGTAGAAACTCAGCTGTGTTTTACTGGAAATCCGAGAATCTGATTGGTTCTCCCACTGTTTTCTATTCGCCGATAGAAAACAAGCGCGCGCGCGCGTAGCTCTTTTAGCGGTAGTTTTTCTTGATTTTTGGCTCAAAAGTACAAAATATTGTAGGTTTTGGAATGCAGTCCTTTAGGGTTTCTACTAAACAAGTAGACTACTCGCCCTCGTTTTCTATGAGCGATAGTCAACTCGGCTGTGCCTCGTTGACTATTCGCTCGTAGAAAACTCGGGTTGGTAGTCTAATTGTTAAATAGAACATGGATACCAATCTAGTAGGTAAATAATAGGCAGTTTAGAGATGAACCATTTGGTAATAATATTGCATTATTAGGTCCGTGTCTTGTTTATCAAGGAGGAAAGGGATTTCAATTAGATAAAGGTTCCACTTTGATATTGTATTTATGACGATACCAGTGACGTTGATTCAAGTTATGTTAATCTGGTGGATTGTATTGATCCGCGAGATCTTTCAAGAATAAGGACAGCAGAACTAAGAAAGCTCACTGATTAGTTTTACAAGACAAGAAAAGAGTTAAAAATTCATTAATACAAGCAAAAACAAATAAAACTTTTCCCGGCGAATGCCATGTGTGTCATGCGTGTGTTGTTGGAGGTGTTATTCGTCGCGCTTTGTGCATACTCTTAATATAACAAACACAGAGCTTTCAGTAACGCCGTCAGCAAGAGGCTGCGAGATTAATTTCAGTAAGAAGGCGCCGTTTAGACGCTGATCGATAAAGAAACTACACTTTAGACCCCACAGGGTTTAAAATCGGACTACATGAGGCGACACATCGCTGCGACAGGTTGCTGCGATTTGTCGCCTCGTATGAACGCCAGCTACGACAACGCTGTTTTCTCTCATTTTGTTTCTGCGACTCGTCGCACAAATTCAAACTGATTTGGTTTTGTGCGACACGTCGCAGCTACAAAATTCTGTCGCTGCGACAAAATTTTCGCCAGTGACAGCGATTTGTCGCCTTATGTGTTCCGACATTTAAAGATAAATTTACTTGAGAGCAAATTTACAGACCCAACACCGCTAATTACCAAGTAATTTTCGGTGAACCGGAATGACTATATAATGTAGTCAAGTCAAATTTGCAACTGAATAAATAAAGGCGATAAAGGAACAATTTCATCACTCTTTATGCAAAACATAAACTTAAGACTTAGCATTACTTAACTGTCATAATTTGATGTGGAGGCTAACTAACCTAGTAACCTTCGTCAGTCAGTGAATGCCGGCAACATGAATCTCTCTGAAAGAGGGATGTGATGCGGATGGTTTAACACGCTTACCTTCAAATAAAGCAACTGTAATGGTTGATATCAGTAGTGCTGCGATCAAATACATCACGGTTTTCTTGAAGTGCTTTGACAACGTTTTTCGCAGTTAATATGAAGTTTGCCAGAGGATTCTAACTTGATGCCTCCGATTGCATTACTGATGAAATATCAGAAATCAATATGGATATTATTACGCGTTCGATTGTCCTCAACGGACTTTGCTAACGTCACGTTTACGATGCATAATAATGATATCACGTTCCGCGCTGAAGAGCAAGGTTTCAGAGCAGTGAAATATATGATATATAATGATCGCTATTATTGTATTCAGGCCCCATTGATATGGTATTGGGTTCTCGAGACAGCAATTCCCCCGGGACAACTTTATCGAGTGTTTTCATGACCAAAACAAGAACCGTTATTCGAGGCGTTATAATTATGAACAATCTGCGTGCACCAAACCGTTGAAGACTCAAATTACTCGTACTCAGGGTGGGCGACGATGTTACCCTCCCACGCGGCCCAGCAAATGAAGATTGCTCTTTTAAGGTGATATGTTCCCACGGTTGTGTGATTCTTCATCTTTCAGTCATAGATGAGCAAGAACACTAAACGGTTTGGAGCACGGTGGTTTTTCATAACGCGTCAAATAAACGGCTCTCAAAGCAAAGGTTTGCAAAGATTGGCGGCGTTTAATTCCCTCTCAGTGCACTGGCGGCGCGAATGAAAAAGACGAATTTGAATGGAAAGCGGAGCTATCTTCCCTGGTCTGTGTGGAACATTTGGGGGTGATCGGAGCATTTGGACCGAATTTATGGCCCTTTTTGTTCGGCGAAGCACGTGTCCGTTTCGTTAACGGTCGATGCCATTTTTTCGACACTAAGATCAGTCTTTTTGGCTAGCATCGAATTGTTCGTCAATGACCAGAATCAAAACCTGAACCTCTAACATGCCAACATCCCTATCCCATCACTACACTACCACTACACTACCACAAAATTTTATTATAAGATGACTTTCTTAGTCTATTTTGCTTATAGTACTGCCCTACCGAACAAGTAAAGCTAACCGCAACCAAACCAGCGTGAAATTTAGCAATTAAGCATTTGGTAAGTGAGTATTAGTCTGTCAAAAAATTATAACCAGTTTCGACCTAGTTCAGGCCTAAACAAGAGCAGATATACCATCGTCCATTCCGAAAGCTTGGTCACCAATTATGGCATCGACCGTTAAAAATGGCATCGACCGTTTACCAAACGGAATCCGCTTCGGCGAATCCTGATCGGCGGCTTGTTATACGTTGCCAGTGCCCAACCTTAGTTGCCCAGAAACTTCACAGGAGACAAAGAAAGACACGAAGGAGCAAGGTCAGTTATTTTTATTTAAATCATGATTTGTGTCAGTAGAATGTTCACAGTGACCATTTAAACAATTCGCGGCAATATTGTTCGCATTAACTTTTATACGATGTCCCATGGGCAAGTGCATGTTACTTGGCCCCCTGTGCATCCCATAATGCCTTTTAAAACAATAGAAATCAAAATAGTCGACGTAGCGGTAACAAGTCTATTGACACATAAAGCAGACACCAAATCGTCTGTTTATTTTACCACAGATCTATGCATTGTATTTATAATCATATACAGAAACTCATCACTTCAATAAATAGCATGACAACTGTTTCAAGCAGTGCAGTGCATGGACAATATACAGCAGTTGGTTTTCAAAAACTGAAGCTACAAATTGCTGCAACACTTGGCTTACAAGAAACCTTCTTCACCAGGGTCTTCCAAATATGGAGGCTGATCCCCTCAAATGCAAGTTGTTGGCCTAGGTCTTAGTCTATTTCTCCTTTTATTCTATTGAGCTTTCTGATGGTTACTTTGGAAACTGGAATCAGCCATTGTCGCTCAATCGATCAATAGGGGAATCCTAGCTTGTTTACAATATTTGCCTCATTAGCATAAGCGATTCAGTTTCTGATGGCGATAAAAAAAATCAGTTCTGAATATTGAAAGTTCATAGCACGATTAACTCTGCCAATGAATTTTAGCTCGATGTATTGAATTCTTTTTGTCTGACGCGGGTTCAAAAACTCAAAATTTTACAAAGAATGTATGAGCTCATTAGCGCTTTTTGCCACCAAGAAATTTTGGAGTTTTTAAAAGACAATTTCTCCTTGAATATTATACGCAAAGAGCTTAAAATTTCACCATATACTAAATTTCACTAGCTCTTAAACTCTTTGAAGTCTATTCATATCTAACATGTTGCTTTCTGTACGCCAAGCCGTATGCTAATGAGAATCAAAGTGGCTGTGAGCCACTGAACTCGTGAATGAAAGAGTGTAAATGGTGAGGACCAAGGACGTTGAAAAGTTGATTTACAAGTGGGGTCTACCTGAAAACCGTGCAATGTTACCGATGCAATTTTTATAGTTGCTTAAATAAATGGCTGGATTCATAGTCAAGAAAAGATACCTTTTTTTGTCTTGGTGGTCAATTATTAAAAAGGGCGGGTAAAAAGTGCGCTTCGCTGTGAACATGTTATTAAGTTGCGCATGTTAAATGGCCCTGTAACAGCAATCGTTTTATAAAGCGTTATTCGCGAAATGAAACTGAAGTCAAACGCTAAATTGGTTATAAGGTGGAAGATAGTAAATCGGCCAAATTGTCAAATGCGAAAATGTTAGTTTGAAAGCCAAAAACTCAAGAATCGTATAATTAAGATTAATTCATATATATAAGAAAAGCAAGAACTAACTATGTCGTTTGGAGGTGGGTTTGGCAAGATTTTCAAATAATTCGCGAACATGACTACAGCCTCAAATATTGTTGTCAAAGCAGGCTAGCGAGTTCGCCGGGTTGCCGTGTATCTGCACCTCTACTTATAATTGTCGCCTTAGCTTTTGTTAAAAAAAACTGTTTATTTTCGATTTGCGCAGGGTCCGGACTAGTTCAATCTCGCATTTAACGTCTTACCTTGTAAACTAAATCAAATGTTTTCTGTTTCCTTATCTGTCCTCATTGCCATATTAGATCCTTTCGATCTTTGTCCGCCATAGTTTTTTTCATTAGTAAGCCTCAAACACTGACTCGCTCAGGGACCGCGGAGGGGGGGGGGGGGGGGGGGGGGGGAGGGCTGGTAAGGCCGCGGCCCCACCACTTTTTTGCGCCCCCGCCCGCACTCAAGTTGCGGTAAAAGCGTGACAGAAACAAATCAAATACTATGATTTTATTCTTTTTATGAAAGAATTATTTTCAATTGTCAGCCCTCCCACTTTTCACCTTGCTCCGCGGTCCCTGTCGCTTGTGCAAATTACTGGTATCTTCGCCAGTGGAAGCAAGTGGGCGAAAATTTCCGAGCCCACAGTAATTTGGCCTGCAGTTATATTTCATGTAACGCAATACGGCGACGTTACTTTGGAGATAAACATTCAAAATGGCGGACTAGGTGTAAATCTTTTTTCTTTCTGTCAAGAACTAGCGCTTTTGATAAATCATGTTTTTTTTAGCTGGAATGCCGTCCAAAGTGATATGATTTTCCGTTTGCGTAGACTTGTGGCTTTGATTTGCTCATATTTGGCTTTCATTTGCTGACATTTGGCTTTGATCACTTGGCATTTGTATTTGGCTTTTTCGCTTTCCATAGTGATGGCACAGCCCCAGCGAGCGGGGGATTCGACATACGCTCGGTACGTCTCCTTGCCTTTCAAATTACCCTGGCAAGTGAACGGTTCTTCTGATGTTTCTGTCCCTGAATATACACGGGACTTATTATGAACATCTCCATTTGTACATATACAGGCATTCATAGTGCTAAAAATCTTGTTGATCACAATACACAATTCTCTCAGATCAGTGCGCAACACAAAATGGCGATTTGCAACGCTTGCACAAACCATGTGCTTAGTCAGGTGACTTTAACGAGTAATTCCCGAACACCACCGATTGCGAAGCACAATCGATCTAGCTCCAAACACAATTAAATAAATTGACTTTCAAAATAAATGAACAACGTTTCGAGTTTATACATAAAAAAATTGGATTGTACATTCTAAAAGCCTACCTGTGTTTATGAAGGTTGCGAGGCAAGAACCATGAAGACTTTCCCCGACTCAAAACAAGCGATGCGAGGCGTCTTCATCGCAGGCTAGCTGGATTCCACGAGTAAATTCACGAAACGATTAGCTGACATGAAGTGTTCCCCGGCCGCAAAACAAACGATGTTATGTAGGTTGGGAAGCAAGAACCATGAAGACTTTCCACGGCCTCAAAACGTATGATGCTAGCTGAAGTCGACAATTAAATTCGCAGAACGATTCGCTGAAGTAAACAAGAACCATGAAGACTTCTCCGGCCGCAAAACAAACGATGTTATGTAGATTGCGAAGCAAGAACCATGAAGACTTTCCACGGCCTCAAAGCACGGCCTCAAAACGTATGATGCTAGCTGAAGTCGACAATTAAATTCGCAGAACGATTCGCTGAAGTAAACAAGAACCATGAAGACTTCTCCGGCCGCAAAACAAACGATGTTATGTAGATTGCGAAGCAAGAACCATGAAGACTTTCCACGGCCTCAAAGCATATGCAAGTTCACGAGTAAATTTGCAGAACGATTCGCTAAAGGAATAGAGTAAGCTCAAAATTTAAAAAGTCACCGTAGATCGTCCAAATAGCCAGCCGAGTTCAAAACACAACCTCGTTCCCAGGGTCTCTCCCTTGGAATTAGAGCCCGCGATACATGGCGATAGTACTTGAACGATACAAATTGTGCACTAGTCAGCGGCATTAAAAAAAAAGTTTACGGGAAATGAGTGAGCGAGTGAAATTAGCATATTTGGAACCACTATACTCGTTTCATTCCATTCACGAGTAAAAAGGGTAAACAATGACGTCAGCATGAATCCCCCTATACCTGTTAAATTTGCAGTTGGAATCTGTGCGCGCGTGGCGGTCGGTCTCCAGTCCGTTCAGCATACTTACAAGGCCTGTGCAAAATCAAGATCAATTTCTTCGCCCTTTCATTACATGAAACAAGATGGTACAAAGTTGCCGTGCTGCATGAAATCGAAAATTATGTGTTGATGTTTACGAATTTACCTTCGATCAGTCCACAGTCCGATTTTTCCAGTTGTTATTTTGTTTTTTGTTTTGTTTTGTTTGGTTCTGGTAGCATGCTGGAAGATTTCTTGATTTCTTTGGTTTTGTGGGCTGCATTTTATTGAAACATTTCCGTTGGAAAGCTTTCTTGCAATCACACAAGCCAATCGCCAATCGAGTCAAGCATTGGAATGGGTCGTGAAACTAGTCGTTTGTGAGTAGCACCCTAGGGTCACTCTTGCGAATTCCTGTAAACTTTCGTTCGCACTGAGTTCGCTGCTCAGTTTACTCAGTTCGCCCAGACTAACCGTCCCTGGGTATCCGATGATATTGTTAAAGGTAAATTAGATTATTTTGACAGTAATTTGATTTACGTTTGCAAACGTTTTCCATTCACTTAAATTACAAGTTGATATTCACTCAATTTTTATTTTATCATTCACTTAACAGTACTCTAGACTAAGGTGTTGAAAGAACATCCGATGTTCTTGTTCTTGCGAAGATTTGATTACCTGGTGATTTAGGTCTTTCTATTAGCATAACCTACCTCTAAATGATTTTCTATTATTTTATTTGCGACACCTTGAAAGCTAGGCTTTAAAAGCATAATAATGTCAATACTTACAATAGTTACACTGTACCTGACATTTTTTTGGTGAATAACTGAAAATAATATTATTAACATTCCCGACTCTACATTCATAGAAAGTCGGAAATTAAAAAAGTCGCTTAAATTTCCATAGCTTGGTGAAATAACCACACTAAAAGCAAGCAACACACAAAAGGAATAAGATAAGCCCTTTTTCTTGACAGTTTTCACATATAACTACCTCCATGAATCCGTTGTTGGAATTCCCATACAAACGCTTATAATTTGAAGTCCTGTTTTTTGTACAGTTCACAGGGAGCTAAGGATGCCTGTGATTCCACCTTGATATCAGTTTTCTAACATGGCGATTGAACTAAGAAATGCCTTGATATCAATATCTGTCGTTGTGATTAACAAAAGTTCTACCTTGACATCAATTTACAGCTGTGATGGTTAAAATAAATTCTACCCTGATATCTTTTTTCTTTTGCAATGATGATAAAACTTCTAACATAACATCAATTACATGCCGCTTCGCGATAACAACCTATAATCTACCCTGATATCTTTTTTCTTTTGCAATGATGATAAAACTTCTAACATAACATCAATTACATGTCGCTTCGCGATAACAACCTATTACCAGTTGCGATTGTAATGAAGCTCCTCGCGGCTTTGCCGCTTGTCGCGGTTTTCGCCGCTCGCTCGAGCACGCTTTGTTAATACCCCGGCAGCTTAATCCTAAGGAGCACTGTTATCTCAACGGAAGAACTATATAAACTAATTGCGATTTTGAGACGGCAATACCACATTATATTGACGGCTAGTTGAAGAAGATCGCGATACTGCTTATTATTGCAGTTTTACGGAAAAAATAAAAACAGAATGTCATAAAATGAAACATCCATGAAAGCGTAATTTAAGAATATCTAGAACGCAAGATTGACAGAAAAACAAACACAAATCAATTCAGGAGAATGTGACAGCATACGTAATACCAGAAGAAAAAACGAAGAGGACAAAGAACACTTGATCCATTTTTCTGGCCACCCTTCGCCATGTGAATTCTGGCTCCACGGCCTTCTTACCCAATGCCGGGCCTCCCCTACTTGACTCTGTTATCTCGATCCCATCCACTGTTGCAGTTGGCTTCACATCCACGGAAATAGAATCGTTAGGTGGGTGAGACGCATGGATCTTTCTTACACTCTTATTTTTCTCTGCACTTAAGAAGTCGCAGACCATTTTTATCCAGGCTGGGGGCATTCCTTCCTTGAAGTGAATCCTCAGCACGAAGATGTTGGCAAAAAGGACCAACGCTATAATGATCATGGTAATAAGCAGGTTAATGCCAAGGATTGGCAGACCATCTGACGTGACTGGAAGATAGGATGGGATGACAAGTAGAAATACTGTCATGGCCAGAAGAATGGTTGTCACAAAGCCAATGCGTTCCCCGCTTTCAACATGAATTAGGAAGCTACTGAACGTAACGATGGTCAATGTAACGGAAGGGATAGCGAGGTAGAACACATAATACAGTGATTTGCGTTTCATGTGTAGACTGTATACAATTTCGCTGAAGTGAAACGGACAGCAGTCGCCGTGATCAGTCTCTGACGTTTCAACTGTGATGTTTACAATATCCCAGTCTCCGCTCCTCACATACCGAGCTGAAAGGTAAATATGCGAATACATTAGTTCCAAATGCGGTGCTCTTTTGTTTCTTCCCATAGTTTTGACCGTCACGTAATCAAAACGTTCTCATAAGGCGAGTCTTTGCTTCCAGTCCTTCCTAAAAAAGTGCCACTCTCGTAAAATAAAGTTATCATCATCATCATTATTGTTAATATTATTATTGTTGTTGTTAGTAAAAGGGCACCTTTTTTGTATTTCGTCTATAACTTATATTTTGAAAATGTAGCCTCCTACGCAGGCGTTATTAGGGGATTGCGTTACCACTCGTCCCCACTAACGCCTGCTTAGCCGCGACCAACATTCCTTTCCCATTGTCTCTCGCCAGACAAACTAACCAATCAGCATTGTCTGTAGGCATTCAAAACGATCGTTATAAAATTACCCGCGAATCCGTTCTTCGCCGGCGCTGTTGGATACAATACTCTGGTTTATTTCGATGGTTGAAACACCAAAATATTATTTATTGTGAATACGAGAGGTTAAAGCGTGCGAGTCTGATTCTGTCATAAGTTGGAAGGGTTAATATTTTGGGAAAGATGATCTCTCTCCCATGAACACAACATTGGATCAGAAATATTTATTTTAACGCTATAAAATCCTACAAAAGACTTCGCCAACTCGAAAACGCAAAGCGGAATTAATTTAGAAATCATCAAAGAGGTCCACATCCGTGGCATTTGCGAGCGAACAAATCGAAGGGTAAAATTGGAAAGAGCCAGTCAAGGCAAATACAACTTCACCGCGCTGAATCATACATTCGACAAACTTGCCACAGAACGATTTAAAACGTCAAGCGCTACTGGGTTAAAAGGCTGGCTTGAAAATAATTATGTTTAACTTCTCCTTTCGATAGTTCATTAGCCCTTTGATTTGAGGCCTCCATTTGTTTAAAATTTTGAGCATTGCACTTGTCTTGGACCAAAATAGCTTAGGAAATCTGAGGATTTATTCTTGTACTCTTGCTTTATGGAAGCGTGTATTTATATACATATAGTCAAACTAGAAGAAAATGAAAATACAATTATTTTCGGGCTCTGTTGCCACAATGTTCCTTGAACAAAACTAAACTGGATATCTGTTTAGAATTTCACTTACAATTCTGTATTCCTTTCCTGAAGTAAACCTTGTACTCAAGTTGCGATTCTTGCTCTGTTTGTATCTGGAGTCTATAAACGAAATAGTGTCTCCCTCGCCAGTCTCGACGCGTGTTCACTTTTATAAAGATATGCCCCTAGGGACGTTACGTTATTGCACTGGGATCTTTGAATAATTTCGTGCAAAACATTGGGTTTGAACAACCGACGATTATGAACGGCGAACACACTTGAAATAATATTTTTCCGAACACCAAAATCGCTACGCAGTCGTTTAGAGTCTGAAACGTGGAAACTCCGACCCTTAGGCTAGCTTTTTATTTGGCTGAACTTCAGTAGTTCGTTGCTGGATTGTACGTCTTTTTGAGGAGCTATGGGGTAAAATATGAAAACTGAAAATCAATGAGACTGTCGAACACACTGAAGGCAAAGCTTGATAACAAACGACTTACCGTAGCCAGTTGATAAATTAAGGAGTGTATCTCTCTTGCCTTCAGTAAATAAGCTTCCCTTCGCAAATTCAGAACTTGCTTTCATCTAACATGAATTTACCAGAGAAATCTCTGACTTGGAGCAAAATAAATCGTCCCTGGCAGGTTTCATCTCATCGCGTGTCTCGCGGCGGGAGAGGCGTCGTGGGTATTTTAGTTGGTAAAATCTGATTGGCGAAGCGGCGGAAAGGAATGTTGGCCTCGGTTAAGCAGACGTTAGTGGGGACAAGTGTAACACAATCCCGACGCGTTGGCCTAATCGTAAGTGCGCTCGTCTCCGGATCGAACGATCCGGGTTCGAGCCCTGGCCGAGGACATTGTGCTGTGTTCTTGAGTAAGACACTTTACTCTCACAGTGCCTCTCTCCACCCAGGTGTATAAATGGGAACCGGCGAATTTACTGCTGGGGGCTAACCCGGCGATGGACTAGCACCCATCCAGGGGGGATTAGAAATACTCCTAGTCGCTTCATGCTGCGGAAACCGGAGACAAGCGCCGGCCTGGTGAGCCACTTAGGTTCAAACGCAGGCTTTACCTTTACCTAGTTTCTGACTAGTACTACCGGCCTACAGAAAAGTGAATATACTAATTTCACCTTATAAGATCGGCTTAATGAAGATCCTGTGGCGTAGTCGGGGGGTTCACTAGTACGCAATAAACTAGTCCAAATGATACCAACACAACGATTTTAATGACGAGTCCGAAATTACAACAAGAGCACATGGAATCACATCCGGGATACATATCATACTGCGCAAGCCCGAATAGCCTATGACATCATAGCATCGTTACAACCCCATTCTTTTAACAAAACAAAAACCAATGAAGAGGGGATAAAGTAGAGAACGAGTGGAAAAGACTATTAAGAACGGCGAGATAAATAAGACAGATGTTCACTGTTCAAAACTGTTCAACAAGTTTCCATACTGGTTTCCTAGGTAGTGAAATCTTTTAGGTAAGCAGGTCTGCTAACAATTCTGCCACTTCTAGTAGATACAGGGACAGGAACTCTCGGCAAGGCTGGCTGGCAGCCTGGGAACTGCACTGGTAACTGCACTGTTGAAGATTCATTGGGCTCCTGTGGAGGCTCTCAGTAGGCTTCTTGGGGGTTGGTGGAGCCCGAGTATTGACCTTCGATCCCACCATTTCTTCATCAGGCATCACTTGAAAGCTCTCAGGAACTTTCTAAAGATGTGAACGATTCCGGCGGTAGAGCCTACCCTCCTCTGTGTGGACTTCATAGGAGCGTGGAGCTTCCTGGCTGCTCACTTGCGCTTTAAACCACTTTGAATGACCTGGTAGGGTATGGTGGCCGACTGTTCTCACAGAAAAATTGGGCCAAATTCTTAAATATCCGAAGAAAAAGCGAAGAAAAAAACACTTTTTCGTTGAATAATTTTTTTTGCGAAAAATAAAAAAATATATAAAAAAATAAAAGGGATATACAACAAATGTTTTAAAATAAATTTAATTTTGGTTTAAAAAAAAGAAAAAAATTAAGAAACATGTTTCGGAATGAAAAAACAAAAATAAACTAGAGTATATTTACAAAAAAATCAGTAAATAAAAAAAACACAAAGAATAAAATCAGAGTTTTGATTTCAATACCAAATACATTTGAATTTCAAAAACGCTGTGAGAACGACCGGCCGATCGTTCTCATACAAAATTGTAATTGAAAACGAAATGTTTGATGACGGCCGAGTGTTCTCATAGCCCGCTATATCCATGATCAGCGGTCTTCTAATCAAAGATGGCGGAAAGGTCGATCCGAAGCAGTGACACACGAAGCAGATCTACGCTATGTCATGAAAAATGTCAGACGAAAGGAGATTCTGGACTTCATCTGTTCGTCGGGATTTTCTTGAACATGCTTAGAGTTTGGGAACTTTGAGCAGAAGACTGGTTCAAAAAGGCGTACCAGTGCAGTAAGACACGACTAAGAGGGTCTTCAAATTCTGCTTTGTGTGGTGTTGTCAAACCAAGTTTACCGGGGGT